>JAHLJT010000631.1:37642331-37841447 GCA_031308135.1 Acheta domesticus | reverse complement strand
GTGTGAGAGTGTGTCTGTGTGTTTGTGTGTTTGTGTGTTTGTCTGTGTTTTTGTCTGTGTGTGTCTGTGTGTGTGTGTCTGTGTGTCTCTGTGTGTGTCTGTGTGAGTTTCTGTGTGTCTATGTTTGTGTCTGTGTGTGTGTCTGTGTGTGTGTCTGTGAGTGTGTATGTGTGTCTGTGTGTGTGTCTGTGTGTGTATGTGTATGTGTCTGTGTCTGTGTGTGTGTCTGCGTGTGTGTCTGTGTAACTGTGTGTCTGTGTGTGTGTCTGTGTGTCTTTGTGTGTGTCTGTGTGTGTATCCGTTTGTCTGTGTGTGTGTCTGTGGTGCTTTGTGTGAGTGTGTGTGTCTGTGTGTGTGTTTGTCTGTGTGTGTGTTTGTGTGTGTCTGTGTGTGGTCTGTGTGTGTCTGAGTGTGTCTGTGTGTGTATCTGTGTGTCTGTGTGTGTGTCTGTTTGGCTGTGTGTCTAGGTGTGTGTCTTTGGGTGTGTCTGTCTGTGTGTCTGTGTGTGTGTTTGTGTGTGTGTCTGTGTGTGGTCTGTGTGTGTCTGTGTGTGTGTCTTGTGATGCAACCGCCCACGTCGAATGCCGATTCTTTGGAACGGAATTGGGGGGGGCTCACACCACAGAACGGAAGCGCCGACACACTGATGGTATGGCGGTCGTTCCCATATAGCAGGTGGTACACGCCCCAAGCGCACGCCCACTTACCAGGTATTTCACTGCCGGCGTTGAGCGTCTCAGGGGTGAGTGCCCTGGGTCGAAGGATTGCATTGGTTTCTTTGTTTCAAAATAATGAAGACTTTACTCAGGAGTTAAGTTTTTACCCGGCCAAAATGGCGGGAACATTTAATAAAAAAACTGTTCTTGCAGACACTGAATAATTTTTTTTTTGCTACTAAACAAATGATGATTATGATGACTTACAAGGTGTTGATGGCGTGATGGCTACGTCACTGCGACGGGATTGCTCACCGATCGATGGACTGATGTAGCCGGACCCTCAGGAGCGACGCTTGAGCGTGGGAACCCAGGTCTCACAATTGTCCCCCGGGATGAATGCTCCGGCGCTCGGAATGTCGGCGGTGAATGTCAGCGCAGCAATAACGTAGCGCTGTGTGCGCGTCTAAGGCCGTCACACGTCACCCGGACCGCGTTTGACGTTGTAAGCCAAAATCTGGCTGTGTGGATTAAATTTCGCGTCTGGACGGATGCCGGGCAGGTTTCGTGGTGGTAGGCACAATGCTTGCCTCTCACCAACCGCCTATTGTCGTTTCTCACCGTTGCTCTCTTTAGTAATTTCGCTAAGAGCCGATATTCGCCCGCTCTCTAACTGTAACTTTATGTTGTGGATAATATCGACCGTTCTTCGCTATCTCTGCCCGTTCTCTGCTCGACCACCCTCTCTCGTGATTTTCACCCGTCTCCAATTCGAGCCTCTCGCTGTGTTTCTCCCCCCTTCTTTCTTTCGCACCATGTAAGGGTTATCACGTGCTTCCTGCCCAGCGTTTTTCATTGGTCGGTTGTGAGTTCCAGAATTTTCTATGTCATTTGTAACCTGGTTGGCTAAGATGATCGCTTCCTTTCGCGGCCATTGGATGTCTTTGTTTAGCACAGAGAAGTGCGCACGTGGCTCCTCTGCTCTGACGAGTGATAGGTTTATTGGACTTAGGGGATTATCTTGCTGCGTGCTAGCGCCAAGTCTATAACGCGGTTGTTCCAGTCACTCATTTTGTTAGAGGCACAAAGGGGGTGGATTTATTGTTCAGGGTGTGGATGAAGGCCTACGCAGCTGTGCGGAACTGATCAGGCGAGGCGAGAGGCCGCCCGTCCTTCCGAGCTTCTGTTAATGTGGCGTGACACTGGGGTGGCGACGTGCGATGGTCAAACGACACATCGCAGTCTGTGTGTGTGTCTGTGTGTGTGTCTGTGTGTGTATCTGTGTGTGTATCTGTGTGTCTGTGTGGGTCTGTGTGTGTGTTCGTGTTTGTGTCTGGTGTCTATGTGTGTGTCTGTGGGTGTGTCTCTGTGTGTGTCTGTGTGTGTTTGTGTCTGTGTGTGTCTGTGTGTGTGCCTGTGTGTCTGTGTGTGTGTTTGTGTGTGTGTCTATGTGTGTGTCTGCGTGTGTGTCTGTGTGTGTATGTGTGTCTGTGTGTGTCTGTGCGTGTGTCTGTGTGTGTCTGTGTGTGTCTTTGTGTGTGTTTCTGTGTGTGCGTCTGTGTGTGTGTCTGTGTGTATGTGCCTTTGTGTGTGTGTCTGTGTGTGTGTCTATGTGTATGTGTCTTTGTGTGTGTATGTGTGTCTGTGTGTCTGTGTGTGTCTTGGTGTGTGTGTCTGTGTGTGTGTCTGTGTGTGTGTCTGTGTGTGTCTGTGTGTGTGTCTGTGTGTGTCTGTGTGTGAGTGTGTCTGTGTGTGTGTCTGTGTGTGTGTCTATGTGTGAGTGTGTGTGTCTGTGTCTGTGTGTGTGTCTGTGTGTCAGTGTCTGTGTGTCTGTGTGTGTGTCTGTGTGTCTGAGTCTGTGTGTGTCTGTGTGTCTGTGTGTGTGTCTGTGTGTCTGAGTCTGTGTGTGTCTGTGTGTCGGTGTCTGAGTGTGTCTGTGTCTGTGTGTCTGTCTGTTTGTGTCTGTGTCTCTGTCTGTGTGTCTGTGTGTCTCTGTATCCGTGTGTCTCTGTGTCTGTGTTTCTGTGTCCGTGTGTCTGTGTGTCACTGTGTCTGTGTATCTGTGTGTCTCTGTGTCTCTGTGTCTGTGTGTCTCTGTGTCTGTGTGTCTCTGCGTCTGTGTGTCTGGGTGTCTCTGTGTTTCTGTGTCTGTTTTTCTCTGTGTCTCTGTGTCTGTGTGTCTCTTTGTCTCTGGGTCTCTGTATCTCTGTGTCTCTGCGTCTTTGTGTCTCGGTGTCTCTGGGTCTCTGTGTCTCTGTGTGTCTCTGTGTCGTGTGTCTGTGTGTCTCTGTGTCTGTGTGTCTCTCTGTCTCTGTGTCTGTGTGTCTCTGCATCTCTGTGTCTCTGTGCCTCTGTGTCTCTGTGTCTGTGTGTCTCTGTGTCTGTGAGTCTCTGTGTCTGTGTGTCTCTGTGTCTGTGTGTCTCTGTGTCTGTGTGTCTCCGTGTCTCTTTGTGTGTATCTCTGTGTCTCTGTGTCTGTGTCTGTTGTCTCTGTGTCTATGTGACTCTGTGTCTCTGTCTCTCTGTGTCTAGGTGTCTGTGTGTGTGTCTGAGTGTGTGTGTGTCTGTGTGTGAATGTCTGTGTGTCTGTGTGTGAATGTCTGTGTGTCTGTGTGTGTGTCTGTGTGTGATTGTCTGTGTAGCTATGAAGTGGTATCTATGAAGCGGTTACTATTATGTCGTTAACGACCCATTGGCGATTTTCATTGGGTCGTATTAGTGGGTCGTTTACAACCCAGTGGTATGGCTATGAAGTGCTAGGATCGTTAATATTTGGTCGTTAACGACCAATTATATTGGGTCATATTATTGGGTCGTTTACGACCCAGTGGTATGATGGCTGTGAAATTCTGTTAATTCCGTTTGTATCGCATACTCAGTTTTGCGAAAACTTTTTCGTACGTACGAAGTCTGATATACTTATTTCTATCAAAATTTGATAATAATCTACTTTTAGGAATTTTATCGCGTAGTTCAGGAACATTTTAAAAGAAAAAAGCCCGTTTTTGAGCTCTTTGATACTTTGACAGAAAAGTTTCAGAACTATTTCTTGAAAAAATCAAAATATTTTTTTTTTAAATTTTCAAAACGCGTGTAACATGAGCATTTTGTCTGAAAATATTATTTTTTTTGGTGTGGGTTGTTAACATCCGGACCCTTTGTCCTTATTATTTTTACTGGGTCGTTAACGACCCAATGGTATAATGGCTATGACGTACGTGAGTCGTTACTACTGGGTCGTTTTTGATTTAGGTCGTTTGCCACCCAGTGATATAATGGCTGTGAATTTCTGATATATGTTTGTAACGATGCGTACTCAGTTTTGCGAAAACGTTTTCCATTTTTTAAATTTTGACATTAGTTTCTTTTAAATATTGTAAGCGCGTGCGGCAATAATATTTTGACGGAAAATAAAGAGGCTTTACTTCTATGGGTCGTTAACGATCCTGTGATTAACGGGCTTAAGAACATCTGTTATTCCTTCGTAAAATGATGCGTAAGCAGCTTTGAAAATATTGTAAATATGAATTTTGAGAATATTTTGATAGAATATAACAGCTTTTTGCAATGGATCGTTATCGACCCATTAGTATCATAGCACGTGATTAAAATGGTCAATAATTTCCAACAAGAGTCATTTCAACCAATTTTGTACGAAGTTCTGACATACTCGTTTCTATCAAAATTTGATAAAAAATTATTTTTGGAAATTTTATCGCGTATGTCACGAACATTTTAAGAGAAAATTTCCCCCGTTTTTGTCTTTTACGACCCAGGGGGCATTTTTCTTGAAGGGAAAGAGCTTTGACAGTAACGTTTCAGAACAATTTCTTGAAAAAAATATTAATATTCTTCAAATGTTCAAAACGCGTGTAACATGAGCATTTGGCAGAAAATATCCGGTTTGTTTGGTGTAGGTCGTAACGTCTAGACCATTTATACCCATTATACTACTGGATCGTTAACGACCCAGTGGTAAAATGGCTATCAATTGCGTGGATCGTTACTATTGGGTCGTTAACGACCCATTGGGTGGTTATTATTGGGTCGTTTATGTCACTGTGGTATAACGTCTGTGAAGTACTGTTAATTCCGTTTGAAACGATGCGTACTCACACGCAACACTCACCGTGCTGGATACTCGGATTGACATGAAATTTTACCAGCTTGTTCAGCACCTTTCAAAATCCATACATACAAATTTTTACGTGCTATGGAGCATTGCAAGTAACGGTTTTGCGACAATTAGTATTGAGACCTTTCGTGACCTAACCGCCTGTGGAAGAGAGGAAATCGCTGATCGCCGCTGGATGTGCAACCGTCGTTACTCATACGCCGGCCGCCGCTATCTGTCCGCAGGGTTTCAGCTGCCTCGGAGGGCAGGAGGGGTGACAAAAACGAGTGTTAAGATTGCACGTTCAGAAGGACGAATAGGAAAACAACACATACAGGACTGATTCGAGTGCAACTATTAAATGCATAGTCACATTATTTATACATATGGATGATGGGATTTAAGTTAAAACTTAGACAAGGCTTATTAAATAATAAATACGTAAATAAATAAATGTACAACAAATCACATGTTTAACAAAAAAATGTTCGTGTGCTTACTAACACACTCCAAAGAACGTGTGTCATCAAACAGCGATGGCCTTTGCCTTCGTTCTTGAAAGAACGCGCTTGGAAATCTGACACATCTTGGTTGATAGACGCCGCGTAACGTTCCAGGCGCTGCCGAAGCAACGGCTGCCCCGCTGCGGGAAGCGCGGAGGTCACGAAAGGTCCTGGTACAAAACACCTATAAAACGCTATTTCTAATACTCCATAGCACTTAAAAATTTGTATGGAGGGGTTTTGAAAGGTGCGGAACAAGCTGGTAAAATTTCATGACAATCCGAGTATCCAGCATGGTGAGTGTTGCGTGTCAGCATTGCGAAAACTTTTTTTCATTTTTTTTTTTTAATTTGACATTTGTTTCTTTTAAATATTGTCATCGCGTATGAAAATAATATTTTGACGGAAAATAAAGAGGCTTTACTGCTATGGGTCATTAACGACCCGGTGATTAACAGGCTTAAGGACATCTGTTATTCGTTTGTAAAATGATACGTACGCAGCTTTGCAAATATTGTAAATGCGCATCCCGGAAACATTTTGATAAAACATAAATAGGCTTGTTTGCTATGGGTCGTTAACGACCCATTAGTATCACGGTACGTGATTAAGATGAATAATTTCCAGGAAGAGTACTTTCAACCAATTTTTACGAAGTTCTGATACACTCGATTCTATCAATATTTGATAATAAGCATTTTTTAGGATTTTTATCGCATGTCACGAACATTTTAAGAGAATACACGAGTTTCCGAGTTTTTCCGATTTTTTTCACGAGTTTTTTCCGAGTTTGGTCTCTTACGACCCCATGGGCATTTTTCTTGAAGAGTAAGAAGCTTTGACGGAAAAGTTTCAGAACGATTTCTTGAAAAAAACTAATATTAATTTCCTTAAAATTTTCAAAACGGGTGTAACATGAGCATTTTGACAGAAAATATCAAGTTTTTTGGTGTGGATCGTTAACAGCCCAAACCTTCATATATATTATGCTACTGTGTCGTTACCGACCCAGTGGTATAATGGCTATGAAATGCCTGGGTTGTTAATATTGGGTCGTTACTATTGGATCGTATTATTGGGTCGTTTACGACCCAGTGGTATAATGGTTGTGAAATTTTGTTAATTCCGTTTTTAACGATGCGTACTCACCATTGCCAAAACGTTTTTCATTTTTCTAAATTTTGACATTGGTTTCTTTTTAATATTGTAATCGCGTATGACAATATTTTGACGGAAAATAAAAGGACTTTACTGCTATGGGTCGGTAACGACCCAGTGATTAACAGGCGTATTGTTAAAAACTTCTCTCATTTCTGTGCAAAATGATGCGTACGCTGCTTTGCAAATATTGTTAATGCGTCATCTCGAGAACATTTTGACAGAACATAACAAGGCTATGGCTCGTGATTATGATCATAAATTTCCAAGAAATTTCAACCAATTTTGTATGAACTTCTGACATACCCATCGCTTTGAAAATTTGATAATAAGCAATTTTTATGGGTTTTATTGCGTATGTCGCGAACATTTTATGGTGAAAAAACAGATTTTTTCCGATATTGGTCATTTAAGACCCAGCGGCCATTTTTCTAGAAGACTAAGAGGCTTGTTTCAGAACAATTTCTTGAAAAAAATTAATATTAATTTTCTTAAAATGTTCAAAACGCGTGCAACATGAGCATTTTTACAGAAAATATTAAGTATTTCTGGTGTGGGTCGTACACGACCCGATCCTTCATGGCCATTGGTGTAGCTATGGTGTATAATGGCTATGAAGTCCGTTGGGCGTTACTATTGGGTCGATAATGACCTAGAGGTATAACCGCTATGAAGTGCGTGGGTCGTTTACGACTGATTGGTGGTTACTGTTGGGTCGTATTATTGGATCGTTAACGACCTAGTGGTATAATGGCTATGAAGTTCTGTTAATTCAGTTTGTAATGATGCATACTCAGCATTGCAAAAACATTTTTAATTTATTTAAATTTTGACATTACATTCCTTTATGACAATATTACCTTTATGACAATTCCCTTATGACAATATTTTGACAGAAAATAAAGATGCTTTACATCTATGGGTCGTTAACGACCCAGTGATAAACAGGCTTGTGCTTAAGAACTTCTGTTATTTCTGTGTAAAATGATGCGTACGCATATTTGCAAATATTGTAAATGCGTATCGCGAGAACATTTTGACAGAAAATAACAAGGCAGAAAATAACATAGCACTGGGTCGTTAAGGACCCATTAGTATCGTGGCTCGTGATGAAGATGTTCATTAATTTCCAAGAAGAGTATTCTCAACCAACTTTTTTACGAATTTCTGAGATACTAATTTCTTTCAAAATTTGATTTTTTTAGGATTTTTATCGCCTATGTCACGAACATTTTAAGAGAAAAAAACAGAATTGTTTTCTGATATTGGTCTTTTACGGCCCAGCAGGCATTTTTCTTGAAGACTTAAGAGACTTTGGCAGAAATGTTTCAGACCAATTTCTTTAAAAAAAATAATATTAATTTTTTTTCAATTGTTCAAAACGCTTGTGACAAGAGCATTTTGACAGAAAATATGAAGTTTGTTCTCGTAAGGCTCATAAACAACCACGTGGAGTGATGGCAAGTGGCTAAGATGTTCTGTTAATTCCGTTTATGATGATGCATACTCAGCATTGTAAAAACGTTTTTCAGACTACTTTTTTAAATTTTGACATTAATTTTTTACTTTCCCGTATACGTACGTATACACGGAGTGATATACGTAGTGTAGGGAAAGTTATGTAATGCTGCGCGAAAAAATGGCCAAATTTCGGCGGAAAAAAATTCATTACCGGGCCGTGAAAACGATTAAGTGGATAAAACCAGTTGCTAAATTAAGAAAAAAAAATCCCTAACACGTGGTGTAGCCAGAAACCCTGTTTTCTAGGTCTTTGATACCGAAAACCCAATTGAAAGGAAAAAACCCAAAGGAAAGGTCCGTCCGTCCGTCTGTGAACACTGCTAGCGCCTAAACCATACGTACGATTTCTTCCAAAATGGATATTCCCTGGTCGATCTGATTCTAGTCGAAGCTTTGAGATTTTGAAAAAGATTCTTCAAAATTTGGGGGTACTTTATATGAAGCCCCCCGGGGAATTTCAAATTTTCTCAAAAACGGCTCCAAATTTTTTCTTTAAACTTTTGGAAAGGATAGTGGTAAATGTACTCTATCAGATGACATAAAAGTCATATTGCTCTATAGGTTGCTGTTTTCAAAAATTATAAAAATGTAAATTTTTTTCTTGTCTCTCACGTCGTTAATCGATCGACATTATCGGCGATTTTTTCACATTATTATATTTACGAGTATATATGTTTTAAATAATGTCAAGTAAAGTTTCTCGAAAACGCCCGTTTTCTGTGAAAAGTAGCTCAAATTTCGGCATTTTCAGAAATGCTCAAACACCATTTTCTCGTATATGGCTGCAATTTTTTTCTTGAAACTTTTGTAACGGATAGTGCTAATTACACTCTTTAGTATAGCGTAAAGTTTATTTTGAGTTATTTTTTTGTTTTTTCAAAAATTATATAAATGTAAATTTTTTGAAAGATCTCTCACATCGTGAATATGCACATTATCCGAAATTTGTAAAGATTATTATATTTGTGAGTGTAAGTGTGAAATAACTTCAAATAAAGTATTTTGAAAACTCAAAAATTTTCTGTGAAAATGAGCTTCAAATTTCGCATTTTTAGTAGTGCTAAAACGCCATTTTTTCTTAAACGGCACATAGTTTTTAAAAGAAAATTGCCATTTACGGCTAGGTTTTTGTGTTCTTTAATATTCTAAAATTAATATTTCCGTTCTACCAATAGGAAACCGAAAAATTAAGAAAATGGCAAAAAAATGTACTTTTGGCGGTGAGAGATGGTAGCTGGTAAGAAAGAGTATGTGGCAATTCCGAATACCCAAGGAAATAGAAAACTAATCCGGGAAAGTCTGTGCCATTCCGTAGCACCACTAGTTTATAATTGTAAACGCGTGTGACAATAATATTTTGACAGAAAATAACAAAGCTTTTCTGCAATGGGTCGTGAACGACCCAGTGATATAATGGCTTGTGCTTAAGAACTTATTTCCGCACAATCTGCCGTCTCAATCGTGAACAGGGAGTTTTTGCCACCTCGACCGTTAAGAATTATCGATCTTCTGCCAATGCGCCGGTGCACGAAAGTGATGCTAAACTTGAACTGTGCATGAGCAGAACATCGATAGTGCGATGTAGCAAAATCTTGTAGTTCGAGGTAGCAAAATCTTTAAGTTTTTGGACCCTCGAACTCGAAGCACTATCGATCTTCTGCGCATGCGTAGATGCAGGAAAATGATGCGAAACGTTCACTACGCATGAGCAGAAGATCGATAGTACTTAACGTTCGAGGGTGCAAAAACTCCCTATTATTCATTATTAAGACGGCAGATTGTGCTAGTAACAGTGTCATGTATGGCACCACAGAAATACTGTTTGATCGCGTTTGTGAACTGATTTGATGCGCAGATGCCCTATTAGGGAGTTTTTGCCATCTCGAACGTTCTATTCTATTCTCTCGAACGCACTATCGACTTTCTACGCATGTGCAGATGCACTTACGTGATGCGAAACTTGAACTGCGCATGAGCGGAAGATCGATAGTGCTTTCCATTCGTGGTGGCATAACTCCCTCATATAAAACGGCCGGATGATCGATTACCATGCGATATAAGTCGCCCACTAAATCCGGCGAAATAGCGTGGCCGTTAAGGATCTCTATTTAGCGGGCGACATATCGCATGGTAGTCGATCATTCGCCCATTTTATTTGGAAATTGTTCACGATCCAGACGACAGAGCGTGCTATTTGTATGGTGCTGTCTTTCCGTGTTAGTGTTGGCTCTCTAATATGGGGGCCGCCAACACTTCGAGTTGGCGCACGCGCAGACTCAAAACTGCAGTCAATTGCTGCCCGGCAAGGCATGCACAGAGGCCCCACCAACAGCACGTATGAACGAATCGGATCACTAACAGCATTTCTACTCGCGGCAAGAAACATATTTCTTATACCGTGCTTTCTAACAAAAATTAAACTGGGCTCAGAACAAATAGATCCCTACATAAAAGGAATATTATTATATAATAAACTCCCAAATAATATTAAAACAAATGAAAGCAACTTCAAAAAACTGTTAAAAGCCCACCTAATTGAGATTTGCCCGTATAGATTAAATGAATTAGAATAAGTATAAATGTGTAAGTTTTCTATGTGAAATTATTGATTAAATATGTTACTTACTATGTACTACTACTTACTATGTAATTAAACTATATACGTAGTATATACTGACATTGTTTTAATGCTTGTAAAATCAAGTTATATGAACAATATGAACAATAAATAAATAAATAAAAATCAACATTACCGTTTCTGAATGCATATCCTCCTCCTAGTTTTATTACATCATAATTGTTTAAAATTGATTTTGGAAAAAATCTCCAAAATTGGTCTTTTACAGAAAATTACTTTTAAAAAATTCTTTCAAACCTATGTCACTACAAAGAGCAAATTGTTTAAACAAAAAAATAGTATTTGATTATCCATTAGAGGCTTACAATGTCTCAAATGTGGTCAAACTGTCCAAAAAAATTAATGTTCAATAAAAATTCTTGTGTATGACCTCTACATAACAGTTTAACACAAAATTTCAATCTCCTATCTTTTAACCTTACTGTAAAAATTAAGTGTAACAATTTATGCAAATGTCCCAAAAGTAGTGTTTTTTTTAACCCAATAGAAAAGTACTTTCATAGAATGATTCTCACTAGAAAGTCCATAAGCCTCAAGAAAAGTGGATTTATTTGCTGAAAACACACATGGTTCCTTCTGGGGTTCAATAGGAGAGAGGTATTAAAGAACACTTACAAAGCATTCACACCATTTTATTCATCATTTGAAGGTACCTGAATGAAGCTGCAAATACTGAAATAATATTTAATATAAAAGCTGATACAATTTACTCTTTGAAAAGCTGCCACAAACAATACAATAAAAGGCTGAGCTTGACATTTCTATCACTGGATCTATAATAATATAAAATAGCATCTGCTTTAAAATAACGCAATCATTAACAGGCATTAAAATTAGATACACGAAAATTTTGGAATAACATATCAACATTTTATATAGTTCCCTTGCATATACGGTTCTTTCAGTTTTTCTTTTCAGTTCTTTTTGTAAGTTATTATCAACATGTTATCATTAACAATTCCATAGAGTTGTTAGAATGATATTGAAATAATTAATAATCCAGCAATGAAAAAACTGGCTTCAGGAGGCAGCAGTAGTTCAACTATTTCTACTTTAAATAAATACAAATATGATTTATGGCAGTATCATTAAATCATTACATGGTTATACCCACACATCTCTTCATATATTATTAAAAAATAAATACTTAGAACAGAATCACCATGAGTGCTCTTTAGAAAGGTCAAGATCATTAAGCTATTGCAAATGTGGAAACACTAGGGACTTGTGATTTTTTTTAAAATATGGATAGTTTACTCTACCGTACAACAAATAGTGACCCTAATGTCCTTCGCCCTTCCCAAATAAAGCTTGAATGGTATAACAATGCTGGGTCATTTTCCAGCTAAGCAAACTATGGTCACCAAGGCGAAAAGTGATATATTAATTCTGGAAGAGAGTGCGTGTGAATTCAATGTAATCTAAAGCACCAGCAATGGGCCTTTCTGTTTTCTGATCAACATATGGTTTCATGCGGGCTACACAATAGTCTGCCATTTCCTTTGTCAAGTTCTGAAAATAAAGAAAAATTGATAAATACAAGATTAAATTAAAATAATTTCTAAATTTTCAACAATGACTTCAAGAACACTTACAGCATACAGTTCTTCTTTGGTGACATATGGTCGATCTCCAGCTGTAATAGCCCTAAATGCATTTTCAATTTCCTCTGAACTTTGCACATTCTCTGTTTCCTTACTAATCATAAATGCCATATATTCTTGAAGAGATACATAACCATCACGATTTGGATCTACAACATCTGAAACAAGGCATAAAACATGCATCATTGCCCACCTTTAACCTAGGGTAGTTTGTATGACGTCAGAACTCTTTTCTCATGAAATCTGAAGGTTTAGTAATTCTCAAAATTCCAAAGATTTTCATAAAATCAAACCTATATATTATTAAGCAAACTTTGCTTTACTTGAGGACAAAAGTTGAATAAAATATAACACACAAAGCTACCATCAATATTCTACTCTAATATAAAAAGCTATCATCAATATTCTACTGCAACATTAATTGTTTGTTTGCAATTTTTGAAAATATAGAGAGCTCACTGACAATGGTACCAGCACCACTTCTTTGTCATTCTTTGCATACATAGGAAATCCGAATAAAAAATATCTTGAGGCATTTTTTGAAGGAAAAAAAAATTGTTACTATGGTTTAAAACTTGCCGATGTTTCACACAAAAACTACTAATATTTCAGAAAAATTGAGCACGACCTTATTTGAAGAGTTGTTATTGATTGAAGAGATTTTAGAAGGAAAAATTTTCTATCTTCTGTAATATTTCTAATATTATGAGGCATCTCTGAGAACTATTAGTGGCCACAGAGTAAACAATGCACCCGCTATAGTCTGTGTGGACACATAATGTATGCATTAGAGGTACATAGATATAGTCTATGGTGGACACAAAGTGTGCCGATAATCGATACCAGCGCAACAAAAGAGCATCGCGTGTTAAAAATGAAGTGGACAATTTTGGACTTTTAGGGTTTGTGAGAAATTGTACAGAAACTGTGACTATTCAAGTAAATAGAGGCAATGTCGTGGAATATTATACATGTTGTTTGAACACGATCGGTTAGCGGGTTCGCTTAAAATCACAGAAAAACGAGTTCGGAAAGAGAACCATTCGTACGTTCCAAGAAGCATCAAACCGGAATTTATTAAAATTTAAGAAGAAACACCGAATTAAATAATGAGAGATAATGGGATTCATTGGAAGATAATTTCGGCCGAATTTAGAACTGGGTTTCTGAATTTTTAGAACACTGGGGAATGTATTATTAAATAAATATTAAAACGTAAGAAGATGATGAAACAAACGAAGACATGTTGCATAACGTCAACATAGAAATCCACGATTTTCGGCTATAAATATTTAGAAAACGGCACTTTTAACAAGATAATCATGCCATTGGATGCATGACGAAGCGAATGAACCCGAAACCCGTTCGAAACTCTTAAAATTAAACATTTTGAGAAAGTTTTCTAGGACGACAATGAGAATAAGCGAAAGAAGGTGGTCGGCATTTTTTTGAAAAACAAAGGTGTTGTGTTAAATCGACGCAAGTTTTTGAGACAGTTGGGTTCTGAAAGCCGTGGAAAGCACATCGAATTCACGTCGGTCCGATTCAAAATTCATAATTATTTTTGGGACTTGTAATTTTTTTGTGGTGATCGAGCATTCAGTTAAGAACTGTGAACGTGTAGTAAAACGGGACGTATTCGTATTGAAGACAGAAGAAGTTTATGTTATTTTGTTAGTGATTTTTCAATGGAACATTCTGGAAATTTATGGGATTTTCCACGGAAGGAGATTAATTGAAGAAGACGAGCCGCACGAGATTCAACAGACCCGACGGCAACGCACGCGAGGAGGCGCGTGTACATCGAGGGAAGTGGCAACGGCGCGGTTCTTCAACAACAAACGCAGGAAAGTGGCGCATCAGCAAACGTTCGCGACGTAATTCATGAATCCAAGCTGGTTTCGCGATTTTTAACAATAATGTGAACAGTAATGGAGATTACGGAACTGAATAGTCAAAAGTAACATTAATCCAGATAAGAACGATTTAACAAATACTAAGCAAGGATAATTAATTTCATTTTTTGTGTATTAGTATAGAATAAGTACGTACGTACGAGATTTTGCACAACATTAATAAAATTCAATTGCTACAAGGAATTCCTTTAATTAATTATCATTCATGATCAGCTGGTCAATGATAAATAAAGATTAGCATAAGAATTAATTGTGATTTATAAAACAGAGCGAATCGTAACAATCACGCCAAGAGCACCTATATTAAAATTTACATTGTTGCCGCAGTTAAAAGAAACGCTGATTAAAGTTTTGTTTTCATGTTTAAAAAGGAAACACCGTGTTTGATTTCAGTAGCATATTTCCTGGAAACTGTTGTTGTTTTGAATGTTGTTTTCAGCCTGGTCCGTACGGAGGCACCCACCGCCCACGACCCATAAATTTTTGCAATCACGGGATTTAGCAGAGTAATATTCGGTAGTAACGTCAGATAGATAGAGAATCCAGAGGAAGTCCCGTGGGTACTTTTGCATTGGCAGCCCCGTGTGGGGCACAAAAGGGGGAGTACTTTTTGCACTTCATTATTGTAGTTGTAGCAAGACATCTTTTTTAATGTTATATTATATAGAATTCAATGAAAATGCTACTCAAGTTTTTTTGTTTTTTTTTACATGTCTTTGGTTCTATTAGAGGGAAATAAATTAAAGGAAACGTTTGGAGGCATAGTTTAGAAAATTTTGAAAAGGTTGATTCATGTTAAGTACCCCCCCCTCCCCCACATCAAAATGTGTTTATAATTCAAGGCCACAGTATCAACCAGATCTATTGGCAAATACTAGTTTTGGTAAAAATGCTTCTTGTGGTTTAGCGGCAAATATTGTTCAGAGACAGACAGACATTTTGCTGTAATTCAATTTTTTGGTATCAAGGCCCACAAAATGTGGATTCTGACTACACACACACAGAGGAACTACGTAATTTATTAGATATAGGGATAAGAATTATCCACTTCTGTGGTAATAGAGATCTACAATACGAATTTTTCTGCCTAAAATTCAGTTTTTCGCTGAGCATTATATAACTTTTCTACATTTTGTATATGAGAAAGTTAATAAAAGTGGGCCTAACTTGCCTATAAATGTGAAAATAAACTATCTGTAACATGACTGTAAATGTGAGGCTGCTCTACATATTGAAGATTGTTTTAAGATATATTACACTAAGCTGAGCTATCATAGAAACGTAAATGTGTTTCTGTGTTGTTTTTTTTTTTTCATGGTTTACTGAAAATAAAATATTAGTGTAATACTGCTAATAAATTCCCTAAAAAAAGACATTTAAAAGCAAAAAAGAAGAAAGAAAAAGGTTTAAGAATGTAACTGGGCTAACTAATCATTTGATCAAATTAACAAATTAAAAGCAAACTAACAAAAGCGTTAGAAAAAATTAATGCTTAGTATACTAACCAAGTATTGCCTCAAATTCAGGATCTGGTTGCCCTTCCTCAACCATAGGGAGATCATAGCCAAGGGCTCTCAAGCAGGACTTGAATTCCTGGTGATTAAGGCGGCCAGAACGATCCTTGTCGAAGTGCTTGAACATCATTGAGAACTCCTTCAGTGCATCCTCAGACACACCAGATTGGTTGCGAGCCTGGATTTGCTGCTCTAAGTTGTGCTGCATTCTCATTCCCAACTGGTCCAGTTGATCCCATTGTTGGGCAAGTCCAACAGTGCTATGCTCTGTATATCTGTTATCCAAAATAAGGTGCTCTTCTAATATAGCACCCAGATCTTCAATTCGTTTTAAATCAGCACGACGTGACCGAACCTCACCGGCTTTACGCTGTATGTGAGGAAAGCAGTTGCTTAGTGATGATACAATTTATTAAATGCCAACTGTGCTTCACAATTGACTGCTTACAGAGACAGTTTTCACCAAATAGCAAACCTCACCTTGGTAGCCTCCAACTGTTGTTCCAATGATCCAGACCCTTCCATCATTGACGTTCTGAAAAGAAAAGAAGAAGTTAATTCTTGTAACTCAAACATTATAATCATTTTGTTTTAAATTAAATGGTTAATTTTTCATGCAAATGCTATATTTCTTTGAATTCAAGGTACAATGTGTTTCCATGTTTTATATTACATGAAATGTAGAAGGATGAGAATAAATTTAGCATGTTTCAATTAATCAATAAAGTATTCAGCAATTTTAACAAATGAAAGTTTTCTATTACATGTTTAGAGTTACCATTAACATTGTTCCAAGTTAAATATTTTATGCAGTGGCACTGTGGCCACTATTCCTGGAAGAAACTTCTCTGACTCCTTCAGGTTTTTCCACATATTTATTCCAGATAAACTCTATACAGTTTTCACTCTATTAAAAAAATGTATACAAGCAAGACTTGGGTACCTGTTAATAATTTGGAAAAGGTTTTCAAGGTGACTTCTACTACCAATTATAATTTAGCATTAATTAAAAAATATTTTTCAAGACATGTATTTTATCAATGTAAATACAGATCAAAAACATTTCCAGTCATATTTAAAGATTTTTTGTGCATATTTCTTCATCAATAGTGTTCAGAAAATCTCGGTGCAAGCTTCACTGAATTTTTTTCATCCCCCCCAGTAACTAGAAGTGGATTTTGATGACCTAAATCATCCCCAAAAATTATCAATAAAATTCTATTAAATTTTTTTTTAATGCCCTAAAGTCAAAGAAAAATGACAGAAAATGTTATAAAAACCAATTTGGATGAACAACTCAAGCTATTGGATATGTTACTGATGTGATCAAACTTCTTCCATTCATTCAAGTAAACTCAGCTTGAAAACTTTCGGTTTGGATCAGGAAATCTCTGTCTCAAGTTATCCCAAAATCAGCTGAACCGACAATGGTGTTGACAGGTGTTTTAGATTCTGTACAAAGGCTGTCATTACAATTTCTGAGCAAAGAAATCCAATAGGCAACTCAGAAATTCTGTGCAGAATATTTGTTGCATGTCGTAAATATTATTTCAAACAAGTACACATTAAAAAGATATTAAAATTGATGAAATCAGCAAAAATGCATTAAAAATGACAGAAAAGGGTAAAAAAGACTTATTAGTCGAAAAGAGGGGGTGTTATTTCCTTTTTTCATAACATAAAATTAATTTCTATACTAAACGGCATTGTTCTAAAGTTAAAAAATTATTAAAATCCACCCCGTCATCACTTTCAAATGTTTCAAAAAAGGGTGACAACTGTCAACATATTTACTTTTAAGTTTATTTATTGGAAGCCAATATATCCGCATCTTAGCCCCTCCAACAAACAGTGAAGACAGCCCAACTTTACCCATGAGAAAAGTTTTTTTTTTTTTCTTTTCTTTCTTTCTTTCTTCCATGAAGTAGAACACACTAACTGTATTAAAAGGATTTGACTGGCCAAGCCTTTCCATTCTCCTTCCGATTCTCTAGCACTAGTGCACAATAAAAGCACGAGATGCTTAATAGCACTTATTGAATACTTGTCAGCTCTGACTTAATCCTAAAAAAGCTTGCTCCACAAATAATAATTGCAACAAAAAATAATGTTGTGCCAATGTTATTTAAAGAATAATATCTAGTTGCTTTAGTTGTATCAAAAATTTCCCCAACTTGCAATGATTTTTCTGAAAATTCTCAAATTTCTCAATGAAATTCTTTGACATTTCCCGGTTTTCTGAAAAGAGAAATTCAGGAAAGAAATACATTTTGCCATGAAGTGTTTTAAAGTCTGTTAATGGTAAAAGCACCAGTTCTGTATAAGTACAGACTGAATGCACATGCCATTAAGATTCAAAATACCAAATTCTATAACAGAATTGATCGCACCTTGCATGCAAAGAAATACAGCATTAAATTTTGTATTATTTTGTCGCATCACAAAATAAAATCAAAACAATTACTTCTTGATAGTGTTGCTGTATTTTTAAGATGACCTACATTGGACATTTTAAAGAAAATTATCAAAAAGAACACAAGCAGAATTTCACTAAACAGATTCACGGTCACAAAGTTTTCATCTCTGTAGAAGACTGCTGGTTGGTGAAAAGTACTGGGTCTAAATGCCTTTAAGTAGAGTGAAGTCAGCAATTCCATATTTTATGCAGAGAACTCACAAAAGAAAGCTAAGAATTCAAAGTCTATATCCATCACCTTTTAATTTAAAATGGGATTGGGAGCAGACACTGACCTAATGATTTCAAATCAATCCGCTTTCCTCACATACATGATCCTGACAAATCATTCACGGCAAGATTCTAATTATACACAAATTACAACTCTCAACTCATATGAATTCTAAAAAATGAAAATGTTTTCTTGAATTTTGTTCTTCCATGAAATTCACAAAGTTCTAATATTGTAATGCTCAGGGTCAGACAACAAGTTTCACTGCTGTGTGTTTAATAAAATGATATACCCATTTTATGAATGATTACAAAACTTTGTCTAAGAAATAATAACTATTAATATAGCAAAGTATGAAATATCAACTCAAATTGTTGATCACATCGATTCACAAGCATATGCATGCAAACTCCAAAATATGCATTTAATACATAATTGTATTAAATACATTTTGCAAACCACCACGCTACTAATGCAACCTGACCCAACAAATTTCTACAACAGAGCACAACTCAAAACAGAGAATATTCTGAAACAGGAAAAATGTAAACTTCCCAGAACTTGATGGCATTTGAAACCAATTCACATGCAAATAAATTTTTTCAAAGCAAAATTATGAAGTAGGTACATTAAAAGTACATACTGTTAGTAATTAATACATTACAATATTTATGGGGATAATGACTTAACCAAATTAATTACCTGGAGTTAATGGAAATTAACCAATATATCAATGAAAATTCAGACTACATAGCAAGTTAGTTACCAACGTTTTTTATTCCCTAAAGATTTTCTCAGAATAAAGTAGCATGAATTGTAACACCATCATAAGAACTCAGAAGCTTTGATAAAAGTTTTTAGTGAACAACTTTTTTTGGTAAAAAACAACAAAAGGCTGGGAAATTTTAAAAAAAAAAATCTATTTGGATTCCTTCTTCTAAAAGTAATTCCTTCTTTTTCTTTACTCAAAGCAATTATGAATAGCATATGTTATCTACCTAAGATGCCAGTAATGAAGTCTGATGAGATTTATACATTTAAAAACAAAATACTAATAACATTCAAAATAAAAGTAGGTTATCATAAAAAAAAGTTACACCTTTTTCTTCACTGAATGTCCCACCATTCCCAAGCTCAATTGTCTCATATAAAAATAAATTAAGAAAATAAATAAAACAACAGAGGTTATGCCTTCAATATAAAAGCATGCCTCCCTCACTCAACCTTTTCTTAAACTGTTTCTAAACATTTTTTAAACTGTAAGTAAACAATCATGAAATTACACAATTAAAAACTCTTTTGTATTAATCCAACTAGTAAGTGAGAAAAAATGGTTAAGTTGGTTAATCAGATCACTGTACAAATCCGTTTTAGTACATGGTTTTAATGTAAATTAAATGTATAAATATTCACCCATCCCAGCCCAGAAGTCGATATCTGTCCAGACGTCAACGGCAACATCAACATTTCATTGGAAAAAAGAAACAAGCATTATTTATACAACATAAAGGTATATTTTATTTCTATTATTTACCGATTATGACTTGCATGAAGAATTCCGAAGTACCACATAATTTTGTCAACGCAAGAAATAGCACAGATATTATACATTCAACATCACTGAAGAAGATTAAATGAAATTGAAACAAGAATAACAAATTTAACCCTCAGCACCCTTCAAATCAACCGAATTACGATCTCTCTTAGATAATTTTCTGAAGTGCTTTCAATTCACTAGCAAGTACAAAGAATATTTAATATCTTTATAATCGAGATCCTGCAATAAAAAAATAGAATAACCATATTATAATGATACTGTTTCATTTCAGTGAAATTAAAGTTTAATTTATTTGACATTTTAGTTTAGAAATGAATGTTGAATGCATTATTCTTTATAGTAGCAGTAGTAGCAGCAGCAGCAGCAGGTAAAAATGAATAAAAGTGACATCACAGCAAGATTTTTGCATAAATCATCTGCCACACAGGTGTATTCTGACATCCATTTTTCCATTATATTACATCACCTTTGTACTATCTCCATAGTGTATTTTCTTTAATAGGCTTCTCAGTTGAATGATATTGTTGAAACAAAAAACAATCTCTCCCCATTGCCAACAACTATTCTGGATAAAATCATACCTTGTTTCTGTAAGCCATTGGTGGAAAGCATTGGCATGCTTGGCGAACTCCTTTCTCAGTTTATCATTCTCTTCTTGACGTTGTGCTTCTTTGGCAAGCTCAATGTCACGTTCCTAAACAATTTTTTTTTAATCATTTAGTAAAACATGCTAACAATGGATTTTATAATTTAAATATAAACACATTACAATGAAATCTTTCACTCTTCTTTACCTTAATTATCTTTTGAAGATTTCGCCAAGTATCCTCCAATGCTTCCATTGTAAACCATGTGTATGGATTTGGACCAACATTGAAACTTTTGATTTGCTGGTCTAAGGCAGCCAATGCTTCAAAATCGGCTTGAGCTGATGAAAGCGATGCCTGTGAAAAAAATTAAATAATATTTATTTGCAACATACAAAACAATAAACAAAACATTTGCTTCTGCATAAAAAAATTAATTGAGAAGAAATTGCAATAATTAATAATATTAGAAGAAAGTATTGTTTTGTACACATCTGTTGAGTGTACCTATGTATTTATACTCTTTTCACAACTAAATAAATAAATAAATACTTAAATAAACTACCAAAACAAATACCAACTTTACCTGGAACTGAGCATGAGCTTCTCTCAGAGCCCGAATTTCTTCCAGAGAATTGCATCGAACAGGATCAGTAAGGTCTTCTTCAGCATTTTCAAACCAGGAATTGAAGGCAGAAGCTTTCTTGGCAAAAGTCAAATATAGCTCCTCAATCTGGCGGAACTGTTCTTGCATACGGAGAAGACGTTGCTTGCGAGCATCAGAATCTGCCAACAGTTTCTGCCATCTACAAAGACACAGAATAAAAGTTACACCTCTCTACTTAAGTAGGTTTTCATCCTCTTTCACAAGTTTCCCCTATTTTAGATTGTCTCATACTACTTAAAATTAATGATGAAAATAATAGTAATTTAATTCTATTAACACTTCAAACATACTCTAAGCCAGGCCTGAATAACTGGCCTAGGATGAGCATTGTTTGTTTGTTTGTTTGTTTGTTGAGCAGTGTTTGCAAGCTGAGAGGGAGGTTATTGCAGGGAGAGGGATGCTTGAAATGGGGAGAGAAAAGTAGAAAGAATACACAGAAGCTGAAGGCAAAAGGGCATGTGAGTGACATTCAGAATTGTTTGGTGCACACCTTGAGCAACTTGGACAGTGTTTTGACAAGTTGGTTGCAAAAAATGTGTTGATGTCCTTTATTAAATTATTATTCAACCATTATAATATTGATTTTTTGTGTGAATGAAAAACATTCAAATTTCATCTTGTAGTAATGTGTGTAATGATTATGACACTGCACACAGTTAACATATTTATGCTTAATGCTTTTAAAAAAAAAAAAAACTTCATAATATTTTTTGACCAATTTTAATTTCAAATAAAAATATATTTTCAAAATGTTTATAAGTACTCATCAAGTTTTTGCTTATTGTTTTTAGGAGCATGTCAGTCTACAAACACTAATTGTGATCTGACTTCTGATGTCCACAGCAAAATGATTTACAAGAAGTTCATTATCACCGTCAATAGTCCCTTCGTTACTTTTGAATTCTATTTGCACACTCTTGTGAGTTGTGTACTGCCTTTCTGAAGGTTGGAGAACACACAGTAATTCCCATTTCCTGTGTCAAGCAAGCACTCTAGAGCCAATGGCTGCATGCTTTCAACCATCTTAAAGCCTCCTCCTAAGGCCATATCTTTAGCTGTTGAGTGACATCAATCCCCTCCCAGGCACAACCCAGCTCATGGATGAATTTCTTGCAGGATGCGAGCTGCTCGCTGAATTACCAAGTTGAACAGGCTTTATTTACATAATGCTTATTAAATCACATTTGTCGTTTTCATTCACCCAATTTTAAAGCCCAAATCAATAAACTAGAAACAACACACAAAAATTACAGTTCAATAACACTTGAATATTTGAGGGAATTTAATTTTTATTTAAACTTTGTACTATATTATTGTACTGTCTACTTTTATTATGTGAACTGAATTTTCAAGTTCTTCAATTCTCCAGAAGATTCATTACTTTTTCAATATCAACATTCACATCAAATTTATCATCATGCCATCCCTTAGCAATGAAGAAGGCTGTTATTTGTAATTTAGTGGACAGAGCAATAGAACTTTCTGCACCAATTTTTCATAAGACTAATTTATCGATAGTTAAAGAAATTTAAGTTTAAATAATTATCCTTTAAAATACATTCATAAACACATCCAGAAAAGGTTAAAATTAATTTATTCTAAAAATATTTTGGATCCTAATATCAATAATTCAGAAAAAAACTTCATGTGTCTGCCTTTTATTCCAAAAATGAAGTGTCTTAAAGAAAGAATTAAAATCAAAATTTAATATAAAACTTTATAATAGTGTAAATAATACAAAACATATTGTTTTGAATTTGAAAGATAAAAAAGAATTATTTGATTTCCAAAATTTAATTAATAAAATCAAATGTCAAAATTGTCCTAAAGTTTATATTGGACAAACTAAAAGGAAATTAAAATTAAGAATATCTGAACATATCAGAAATATAAAAGAAATTTCACAAAAACTAAATTCTATTTCAACACATAGAATTGAAATGGGTCACATGATTGATTTTATAAATGTTGAAATATTAAGAATAGAACCAAAACAATTTTCAAGATCTATTCTTGAGGCTTTATTTATTAAAACTCATAATTGTTTAAACACTCAGATTGAATCAAATGTTTTCACAAATTTATAAGATTCACTCCTCAAAATTTTTTATATAGATTAGATTGGTAAGATTGTTCATATCCCAAAAACATACCCATTTATTGACGATAACATGGTTCCCTTCCTTGGTTATAAATTATTTATATAACAAATTATTTTGACTTGGAATTGTTAAGTTTGTGATTTAAAAAGAACATAAGGTAAGCTCCATATGTTTATATTGAGTAATAATTATTTTGAGAAAAAGAGAAATAAAATTTTTAAAAAAATTGTTTAAAAAATCCTTTTCAGTTAATCAACTTTCATTAATTTGTATTCTAGCCTGATGATGAGCTAAAGAAACCTCGAAATCGTTGCTGGATGTATTTACATCAAAGTTTATACTTATTAAAAAATAAAGTCTGTTTCAATAATAATTTGACCAAATTAAATAGATTTAAATATAAACAGACTTATGTATGATAAATTCTAAAATATATGCCTGACACATCAGTAGATGTTCAGAAATCCTTCCCTGTATTCAAACTGATTTTGTCTCCCAATCATTGCAGATTTGAAATTGTGATCTTTGAAAAGTTACAGGTAATATATTGCAATGGAAACTATTAATAATAAAATGTAGAAGAGATGTAAATATGTATGGAGTTTTCCAAATAATTTTTTTTTTATTGTGAACGTAATATATGACAGTGCCTTTTTAGGCGCCTAAAAGGCAGTTTTTTAGTGCCTAAAAATCTGATGTCTAATAATTACACATATAATTGACCTACAAAGGTATTAACTAACTTTGATAGTGCCCATAGGCATCTATTTCAACATAAATGCCTATTTCTGCCTTTTGGTGTCTTTTTTAAAATTTAAATGACTTTTTTAGAATTTCCAATCAATTTATTCACTCCTTTCATTTACTGGATACTATTTGATTTCTGTTTGATAAAATGCAGCGTGGTGTTGTTAAAGTTTAGCGAAACAACAAATAAAGAAATTAGTGAAATCTTAAGGTGCCACAAGCAAAACTGGAACCTCGGCAAAGGAATTGCAATTGCAAACAACAATTGGCCCGTCTGGTTGACAATATTTTTCCAGAATTTAACTCTTGTTACTTGTCTGGCTCAAGCACTTCACTAAAAACCAGTTCCCTAAAATCAATGATTCAAATCAATGATCCTCCATAAAGAAAGTATTTTTAAAGTTAAGTTCTACAATTGCAGCTTACAATAAAAGATGTCCCAATCTACATTTGTCACCAGCACCTATTTTGACAAGATGGGGTGCGTGGCCGCAGGGTGTGAGTGAGATCATTGACAATGTTGAAGAGGTTGTAAATAGTTTTTCGGAAGAAGAATTACAGTGTATTAAGGTTGCCCAGAACATCCTACAAAAGAAAGGTGTGAGGCACGATCTGTCATATTTTCACATTAATTTCACTTTTTAGAAGATACTATAGAGCAATTACAATCGTCAAAACCCAGTCTCACTGAATCAATCACATTATTTACAAGAGAAGAAAATCAGTTAAAGGAAGCTGTTGGCGAGGTTGGGAAAATTTCCAAAAAACTGCAAATAGTGCTCACCAAAAATCCAGGATACACAGTTCTGAAAGCAGTATTAGGTACTGTAAGTGGATGTGAGACAGTTCTCTCTACATTATTTAATCTGCATATGGTTTCTTTTTTTTAAATTGTTCCAGTCACCACTGCCAATGTTGAGAGATCTTTTTCAGCATTCAAGATAATTCTGACCGACAAAAGACAAACTTACCCCTGAAAATGCTTATTATTATTTACTGTGAACAAAATTACGGCAAAAAGTGAAACTGAAGAACCTATTATTAAAAGATTAGAATGTTGCACTAATTCTTAAAATTCATGTAAAACATAATTCTATCCTTTATATATTAACTGACAGTGACACAGAATTTTTATAGAACATCAGCAGATAATTCCCCTTTAGATTGTTCAATTACAATATTATCTAATCTATTGTACTGTATTTAAGTGTGTTTTGAAAATCATTGTGTTTAATAAATCACCATGTTTTACATGGTGTGATGCATAAAATTTGTTTATTTATAATGCCTATCCAAGACCTATTTCCCTATTTTTTAGGACCTTTTAAGGTGCCTAAAACCACATTTTTTAGGACCTAAAGATCCAAAGTCTACTTATCAGGTTCTGCTTAATCCACAGAAATATAATACCAACCTGGCGATAACATCAGCATGTCGTTTCAGAATAGCTGGAGTTTGGTCATGGTTGGCAGTAACAAGCTGATCTTTCAGAGCGGTAATGTTCTGAATACCTTCGTGCTCAAAGGCATGGAGACCTGTACAAATTTTTGGAGCATATCAACTAATGTTCTTGATTGCTCTATTAGAAAGCAAAACAATTCCTAAAAAAACTTGTCAATTTTGATTTGTCTTGAAATGCTTACCAGCATCAAAAGTCTCCTGCTTTGTCAACAAAGTCTGAACAGTCGACAAATCACGACCAAATTCTTCTGATCTAACATGAGTCTCTTTGTCAGCTATCCAAGATTCCACAACATCAGCTTTCCACATGAACTGGAGATATGCTGAATTGTCCATCAAGCGAGTCTTACGGCGAGCTGCAAGGGCAGCCAGATGATCAAGTTTGTTCTAGAAACAAAAATCATAAAAATCAAACACACACAGGAAGAGAACATTAATACACAATATATAATGACTTTCCTATTCACAAGTTAAAGTACATTATCAGTTAGGAAACCTATGTGTGTAAGCATAGAATTCAAAACTTTTCTATTTTCAGATGGGAATATAAATGTTTCAAACTCTTTGGATAGCGCCTAAAGTGTTCCTAAACTCCTTCAGTAATTAAAGAGTCCAGGTGAATCTCACTGTTGGCAAATACCTCACCTGGTAACCTGCCCCCGGTTACACCAGCTCATGGTGAGTCCTCAATGCTGTGTAACCCAACAGTCCTACTAGCAGTGCCTTTATGTATTTATTTTGTAGTGATTTTGTATTCTTTTGTGTTTTGTAACTATTAATGAGTGGCTGTACATGATTATAAATGGCCCCAAGGATGCCTCTACTCACTCACTGAGGCAATAGCATGTAGTGTAAATTGCTTTGAATTTTGAAAGGAAGAAGTCTTTACGGAAAGAAAAATTTCATTAATCACAAAAAACAAAACATTTTCTTTCTGAGCAGTAATATAGCATACCCTAATCCCTATAGCAGGTGTTAGAGGCGTATTTTCATTTAGTCCCCCCGTCGCCAACAAAAAAAGCTTATCTCTTTGCCAAATTGGATACAAAATTATCCATAGCTCCTCGTCATCTGCACCAGTCTTAACCATCTTTGGAACAGCACTAATAGACCTTAATCCTGATGGATGTGATGTTACAGTTCAAAAGAACCTTAAACACGGACTTTCCAACTGAAAACTCAAGATCATATTGTTAAGGTAATTCCAATACTTTTCCTCCCCATAATATAGCACAAGGAGAAAAGATAAAGTTATATGAAGTCTAATATAAAATGACCTATGGGCTGTAAGAGAATTTGCAATGGTGAAAGTTTCACCTGCAATTGTTGGCAGCGCTGAGCAATGCTCTCCAAGTGGTGGTTCTCATCTGCAATCAATTTCTGTCCAGCTCCACAAATATCAGCACAGCGATCACGATGTGCAGCAAAGTCAGTCTCAAATGCATCATGCTTCTTGAGCAATCCTTGCACAGCAGCCATAGTGTCCCCATAATCCTCCACAGACAGTAGCTGCTGTTTCTCACTGTTTAATAAACATAATTTACAATTTTTGGCAAGTTAAATATGTAGTGGTTAGAAATTACGAAAATTTGGTGCTATGCCTACCTGATCCAGGCCTCCTCCTCTTCCACCTTTGCCAAGAACTGCTGGTATGTAAGCGACTCATCCAATTTCTGTCCTCTAGTTGCAGCAAGTTGTTTAAGTTCTGCCCATGCTTGGTTCAACAACTTCAGACGCTGTGGTAGGCAAAGAAAATTACTAAAATGCCAAATTACTTAAATCTTAATTTCCAGTGTCATTTCTACTGAATGTTTCCAAACTTATCACTAACAAACATTAAAGAAATATGAACAGAAGTTCTGACTTTAAAATATACCATTAATATTATACTGCCCAGTAAATAGGAAGAAAATTAAGGTAGTTCTACAGTAACACACACTTCATAATTTGCTTCCTGTATTATTATTAATATTACCTGTTCAATTTCTGGCACTCCCAAATTGCTAACATCCATGAGCTTCTCTCCTGCCTCCTGAACAGCCTGGATAGCTGGTTCATGAGATGCTAATTCAGCCTCAAGACGCTTATGTTTCTTCTTCAGGTTTTGCACACCTGTCAGATCACGACCATAATCATCTGATCCAACCAGCAGTTTTTTTTCCTTAATCCAGGATTCCTCATCAGCAATGTCACGGAAGAATTGATGAAGAGTGTTAGCTTCATTAAGACGAGCTTGACGATGAGCAGCCAAATTCTTAATACGTTCGTATCTTTCATTGATGGATTGCCGTTTTTCTTGAATGCTAGCAGTGTCAAATTGTCCACTCTCTATTAGAGAATCTGCTTGACTATTCATATCTGCAATATTCATAAGACACGATTATAAACTTGCATGGTAACTAAAACACGGTCAGAAAACTACACTCAAATTCTAAGACTGTTGTAATATAAATAAATGAGAATGAACCTTTGATTCGGTCCTCATGGGCTTGGATATCAGCTTCAACTAATTGATGCTTCTTTATCAAATTCTGTACAGATGCCAAGTCTTTTCCAGAATCCTCAGATGTAAGAAGAGACTCCACTTCGCCCAACCAGAAATCCAAGTCCTTGACAGCTGCAATGTACGTACGTTGTTTATTGGCTTCTTTGAGTTTCACTGTTTTCTCCGTGGTCTTCTGCGTGAGGAACTCCCATTGTTCAGCAATAGATTCCAGGCGAGCCTACCAAGAAAACAAAATTTTTAATAAAGTAGGGCAATTTCATCTGAAAAACTTGAGCTGCAAACTTAACTAATGAATAATTAACTTTTTTTCACAGAGCTTTCTAAAAAATCCATAAAAATAAAGGCCAATTGCACTGATTGGATGTAACATTGCTAACACTCCAACAGGATAATTCAGAATAATTATTTGAAGAGGTAGAACTAAAAATATTTAAGCTATGCGCAGTGGCAATTCCAAAACTTTATCAGTTATCAAATAGTGGTGAAGCATGAATTCAAGCCAAAGGCCTTTAGAGACTTAATTTTGTCTTGTCAGTGGCAGTTCAAGAGTCCAATAAAAGATAATGAAATATCACAAAATCCCCAATCCCAATCTCAGTTTCAAAAATTCATCTCTGTATGAGCAAGATTAATGTACAGAAAATCTGATTATGGTTAAAACTTGCCATGAATGAAATCAGAAGTGGAACTAATGTTCCACACCCCAACAGAATTACTACCCCCAATTTCATACTGGTAATATTAAGCAATGCCAATTATTTTTCTTAATATTGGCTGCAGCACACCCAATTACAATGAATGAGCCATGAAGTTTTAAATTTTTCCACTGACATTTTGCCTTGAGATTTCATGACTTTTCTAATAACAAAATCCAGCACTTTTTACAAAGCCAATGAAACATTTATAACAAATTCTACTTATAATAAGCATCAATTTGTCCCAGAGCAACTTTTTTACTCAATACATCTCCAGTCCTATTGTACTTCTTGTAATAATTTTGTTTTCTTTGTTGGTAAAAGTCTAGACCATAGAATAAGTGAACATCACTTTGCCCATGATCAGAAGATCATTAGCATCTCTCAGAACCAATGCCAAATTCAATGAAGTTCACAAGATCTTCTAAATTTGTACATAAGAGAGACGTTACCTGCACAGCTTCCTCTGATCCTGCACACTGGTGCTTGTCAATAAGATTTTGACCCATAGCTAGCACACTTTGAATACGATCTGCATTTGCAGCTAACTCTGCTTCAAATGCTTGATGTTTTTGATGTTTGGACTGAATGTTGGCCGGGTCTTTGTAGCTCTCCTCTGTGGCCAGCTGTAATTTCTCAGCAATCCAATTTTCCATTTCATCTGCATCACGACTTTGGATAAAAAATAACACATTATTGTGTGTTCTTCAAATATAGATGTATTACTTTACAATATTAATATATTTAGACTGTTTAACTCCACCTCGTTTCCTCATTTGGATTAAATACAATATTCAGTGGCACATCTAGGATGGGGAGAGGAGGGACGAGGGGTGACTCATTAAGGTTTCAGTTCCTTCGCAGAAGAAGGACACACATTCACAAATAAAGTTATTACAAATTTTCCATAGTAATGAGAGTCACTCAACATCTTAAATTAATGTTATAAGTATATATCAACAAATCAAAATATATTTGAAACTCAACATTCATGGAAAATTCTCTATAAAAAACACCTATTTGGCTGGACAATGCAGCACTTTCCCCCCTGAAAAATTCTGGTTGTGCCACTCACAATACTACAAAATTAATTGTAATGTATACTTAAAAGTATATTTTACTAAACATGTGTTCTAAAACAGATTTGAGGTTAAAAAATTCTGAGCTTCATTTTTTTTGTCTATCTTTAAATTTTAATGAATTTTTGAATTTCTTCCAATCCTTTTATTCTCTCTACTGTAATCTAACATATCAGATATTTTACATTAATTCTTATTTGAATATTTATTATTATCAATATCATCGTAATGAAAATACATATCATGAAATGACACTTTTGCCTGCAATGCTTGCAAATAATATTATTGCTTGCAACACTATTACCTGCAATGTTTAAGAACATATTATCTGATTTAATCTCAATGAAATTACCATATTTATCGGAATAAAAGACAAATGAACATAAAAGAACCCCCTAATTTTGAAGAAGCCTTCTGTTTAACTCTTGTCAAAATTAGATCACTAATAGTCAAAGATGAGAAGAATTGTCATGATGAAAATGTTAAATTGTCTTGAGAATGAGAATGATAATTTGTCTGAGCAATCTTTTTCCTTAAAATCAATCAGTTTTGTTCAATTTCATTTTCTTTTTTTAAATTTCTTTTTCCTTAAAATCATCAGTTTTGTCTTCACATGCATTAATGCTTCTTTCTGGTTCCCATTCCATACTCGGTCACCCTCTTAACGTTTTAGCCCTCTTCCCCTCCGCTTCTGAAAGTTTTGCACATTGGATATTTGCATTCTTAGTCTTTCAGATTTTCTTCTTGTTGTGCCATTATTCATGATCTCTCTTTTACCATTAAATTTAAATTGACACAATCTTCACATGTAAGTTCCGCAGGTGGTGCAGGAGAGAGATCATTTACTGAGAACTTTTTGGTTAAGAAAAAATTAACTGTCAATTATTCTGCCCCCTTTGTTGGATGTATACAGTGGAGGACTTCTATTAAGTGTATTTTTTCACTTCGACCTGTTGATAAATGAAAATTTGTTGTTGCTGGGTGCTACACCAACATTCTGCATGGACTCTTGGCAAAGATTTTTATTTTCACACTGTGTTTCACTTACTATAATGCTATTGATTTCAGATTTTCTCTTTGCCTGCCCGTTAAGAAGACACGAATAAAATTGTCCAGCAAATCTGCAGTGGGTGCCACGAGTAGGTTCGTGAAAATACTAAGGTATTTTAGATATGTGTGGTTTTTATCATCTTAGCAGTTAATTGTTATGCCAACATTCAAGTTCCTTGAAATGGATGTGGTTAAAACCCCACTCGACAATGCTTAACTTGTGAATATAACACCACCGTGCATTTTTAAATAAAATATTAGGAAAAAATCGTCGTCTTATATTCAGATAAATATCTTTTTACAGAGAGTCATTACATAATTTATACAGCAATAAAAGAAGTTTTATTAACAACATACAATTTTCATTTCATTTCAGTATAAAATCAATTCAAAAGATTTTAGGTTTTTATAAATCTCACCTGAATTGTTGGAGAGTTTGTGATTCACCAAGTTTAGAACGCTTCTCAATGAGAGCCTCTTTGAGATGTCGCCAACGGTCCAGCACTTGACGCCGTTTCTCATCAATGGGCTGTGCAGCATAATGCTCTGCAGCTATTAGCTGATCAGCCAGAGTCTGCAACGCAGCTATCTTCTCTTCCTAAATATACAAAGTCATACTAGTTTCACCCTCTTGAAATATAATGAAATTAGTCAATAATTTTTTGAACTATCATGGAGCAGCACGAAAGTCACCAGCCCCTTTGTCAACCATCCATGAAACATTGCTAAAAGTAGATTGTGTTGCTGAAGTATTTAAAGTTAGCATACATGTACATGACAAAAATTCTTCACTTACATGTGCATTGATAGCTTTGTCAAAATCTTCATGTTTTTTAATCAGGGCTTCCACGTTGTCTCCCTTAGAATCCACTTCTTCTGATGCCAAGAAAGCTTCACGAGCAGACATCCAGTTTTCTGCCTGTTCACAATCACGGTAGAACAGCTGTAGTTCTAAGCACTGATCAAGTTGCATTCTTCGAGCAATCCAGGCCCTGAGTTTATTAAAAATTAAAAAGTTAACATAAAAAAATTAAAATTTCAATTAAATCAATATGGTAAATAAAAATTAGTTTACTTCTCGAGTTCTTGACGAGCCTCAGTCATACTCTCCAGTTTCTCTTGAATTTCAACACTAGCATAATGGCCAGACTGCAGAAGTTGCTGTCCAAACAATTCAAATGCTTGGAACGTTCCAGCTCGTGCATCGATTTCTGTGCGATGTTCCTGTAATCAAAAGCATATATAATCACAACATACGCCTTTGGAAAGGTAAACATACTTCGAAAAACAAAAGTAAAACATTTTTGAACCTTTAAAATTCAAAAATTACTACATAATAACACTGAGGGAGAAAACTGAATTAAAGTTATTGTAGTTGAAAATAGTAGGGCAAATATCAGCTTTATTGTATTTTAAGAAACACCATCACAATTCTTATCCGTTTTATAAATTCAGGAGTCACAAAAACAATTTAATGTAAATTTAATTCAAGCAAAATAAAAATAAATGAGTACAACAGAAACTAAATGAAAAGGTTACTCAAGTTCCCCTATCTAACAATTATTCCAACAAAATATAAAAATGAAATTCTAAATCTAATGCAAAATGATTAATTACAAGAAATAGAATACTCTCATAAGTCTAGGAAATTAATTTTAAATCAATGAAAGATTTATCAACAAATAAGACCTTTTTTTTTTTTTTTGACGAGAAATGTTCTGTAGAAGTTAAAACCTAGGAAATCACACTCGTATGTAATTTAAAATGGGTGGTTACTTCTAACGAAACAAGTTATATTTCTCTACAATACTTATTTAACAACAATTACACAGCCTCTCGTGCAAAACATGTTACTTTTTATAACTTTTTCAAATTTAATAGTTATTAGTTACGGAGGATAAGAAAATTAGGTATCATGTACAATATTTATGGATAAGAATATCATGCAACCATGTGAAAGTGAAATGTATATTCTCTTGTCACAAAACGCAACTTGTGAATTTAAAAATTTTTAGCTTTAATACTCCTTAAAAGTTATATAGCAGAAAAATCTTGAATAAATCATTAAAGGTGAATCAAAAATATTCCCCTAAATACATCAACTCATTATTGAAGCAAAAGCGTGTTATTAAGAATTTCCTTTTAATGTTTTTTGTTTTTTTCAATACAATTAAATTAATTTGTTTTTTAAAGTTCCTTGGTTTTAACTAAATCAAAAGAAAACATTTGAAGAAAGATGATTTATTTTGTTGAATTTTACGTTTCTGATAGTGCTTTTACGCGGATGTCCACTCATGACAGTAAATAAGGTAGTTCAACTGAAGGAAACGTAAGACAAGAGAATTTTTATATATATAACTTTTTTTGTTAGTACATGCATCTGCATAACTAAAAAAAATCTCACACTTCAAATCGATATTATTTATGAGATTTACATCTATAGGTAATGTAGTAGCTAAAAAGTTTTTTCTAAGATGCTAAGCAAGACTGCCTGACATCTTCTATTATAAGGGCTAAAATGCAACAGATGTTAAGTCACAGCAATTTGCCATTACATTAGCACACAGCCATGACAATGATCTGTTCAAATGTGTACCTGTGGAACCCCATAGTGAGCATCTATCTCAGCTCGATGGTTCTACAAATTAAAACAAAAGTCTTGTCAAATACCTTGCAAGTAATAAACAAGGCAATTTCAAAAATTCGAATTAAAAACAACTCACAAAAGGTAAAACAGACCATGGACTGTATACATTTTAGAATATCATAAAAACTGATTAGCTATCCTTTAAGCCAATCTCCTAATATTAAGGAGTTAACCAATTTTATTTTATTTCACAATTTGTCCAAAAATTAAAATGCAACAATTAATACACAATTTAATATGCAGAACTGAACAGCTGAGAATCCTTTATCATCCTTGTTTAGAAAACTAAATCAATCAACCCAAGTAAGTCTCCTATTCCCTTCACCTGTATTGAAAAACTCTTATGCAAAACTTCTCATGAAGGTTCTCCAATTGCATGCATATTCTTTAATTCCAGAACAAGATCATCTTCCTTTCTTCAGAAAAGCTTGAAATACTTTTCTGAATCTACTCCACCAATAAACAATTCACATAAATGAAATAACTATGTACAAGGAAAACACAAGCATATATATACATGTGGTGTAAAGCGTAAGTATTCTCTCTCTAGTACACATTTTGTTTCATAAAATTTATGAAGTCAGTGTAATGAACTCTTGACATGTAAGCTTGTTTCAAAAGGAACAGCTATGCAAAAAGGAACAACACACTATAAACCTCCAAATTCCAAAAGCACTGAATGAACATTCCAAATGCGTTTTTATTTAAGTTTTTTTTTTTTTTCCCCACTTGCAAACATCACAAAACCAACAGCCCAAGTCCATAAAGGGCTTACACCACAGCAAAGACCCAGTCACACAATAAAACAGGACTATGTGATAAATGTTAATAGGAAATCTACAATTCAGGAAGTACATTTTGAATATACCTTTTTTTGAATGTACATAAGGTTTTGTGAAATTCAAACAGTGTCACATTCTAAGACACAATTTTTATGCTTGTTTTCTTCCAAGAATTGTTGTATTCCCTCTCATTTGGAGGATTCAGATTAAAGTCAATAAATATTTTAAATAACAGAAAACTAAAGAATAGTTGCAACTCAAAGATTGGTTCAATTGCTGTTTCACGAAGATTTGGAAAAAAATCACCACACCACTGCAATAGGCAAAATATCTAAAGAACATGAAATCCTTGAAAAAATGTGAAATGTGGATATATTATATTCTCCATAAAAATCTATCAAGAAAATTAATAGATCTTTTTCAAATATTGAAGAAATTTCTGAAGATAAAGCTATAATAAGAGAGCTGAAACATTATTTCATTATCAATGTAGAGACAAAACGATTTTTCAGAAAACTATTGGCAATGAATGAGAAACCAATAAAATAGCCTTTATACAGTTCCTTTATCCTTTGTGAAATTAATGAAACATTACCTGGTGTCTCTCCAATAGAGCTTCAGCACCAGTTACATCACTTGCCAACTCATCACTGGACACTAAGCCAAGCATACTGTTGATCCATGCCATGAGGTCCCTGTAATCACTCAGGAAGCGCTGCAAGTCATAGCTGTCAAGCAATTTCTCTTTGCGTCCATTGGCTTTGGCTGTCAGCTGTGTCCACTCTTCATTGATTTCTTTCTGTTTAGCGTATGTCTGCTCAGCAGTCTCAGGATGGGTCTGCATTAAGCGATTTGCAGTCTCGTCCAGCTGGCGAATCTATAATAAACATCACCATAACATTACTGTCAAAGAAAAATTCTCAATCTAAACATACACATAAGAGAAAAATAAGTAGTTTAAAACATTGACAAAGTTTTACCTGAATCAAACAAAAGCAAGAAAACCAAAGAAACTGGTCACAGAATTTCAGAAAGAAAAACAAACCTTGTCTCCTAAAGCTGCCAAATCACGTTCCAAACCTTCATGTTTCCTTTGCAAAGCCTGAACACTTCGCAGATCTTTGCCCAAGTCATCATTATTGAGGGCTTCATCCTTCTCTTGAATCCAGTCTTTAGTCTCATCCACATCTCTGTGGAAACGCTGTACTTCATGAGCAGAACCCAATTGTGTGGCTCTTTCTGATGTCAATTGTTGCAGAGATGTCCACTTCTGGTTCAAATCCTAGGGAGAATTTAATGATTCTAATAATTAATCTAAAATATTTTTATCATCAAACCAAATAATTTCATATGTTTGTTTTATTTTTGTCCAAGCATCCTTTGCACAGAAGGGAAACTATAAGGCTGTAACTACAATTACTATACACATACTTCAATTTGTGTTTGAATCTTGAGTGCAGCCTCTGTTTGGCCAAGGCTCATCAATTGCATAGCAATCTCATTCATCTCTGCCAATCGCACTTCATTTGCTTTCAAATCTGCCTGGAAATCATCGAACTTCTTCTGCATAACCTCCACTTGCTCCAAGTCCTCACCAACATCAGCAACCTGAACTTCTGCATAATTTTCCTGTAAAAAATAAGTGGTTTTTAGAGAAAGTATAAATATACACTCTTAATTTTCAGTTAATATATTTGATGATTACAATTGACACAATGGAATTTGTAAGGGAAAAGATGAAAAAATAACAACTTTGATTAATAAAAAATATTTTGTATGAAAACATGCCATGAATGAACAAATCCATCCAATCAATAGTTAAGAAAAGGAAAACAAAGAAAAATGTAACAAATACCTCAGAATCACTAAATATACTTCACCCACACTTTACCTTGTCTTTAATCCAAGTTGCAAGTTCTGCAGCTTCTCTCACAAGAACATATGCTTTTACAGTCTCATTGAGTTTGTTCTGGCGTTCCCGGGCTAGGCCCAACAGCTGATCATACTGGCCTTCAATCTGACTCTGGCGAGCACTGATGGAATTTTTATCAGCCAAATTCTGCTGAGAGGCAGACAGTCCTGCTTCAATCTTTTTTACATATGCAGCTGGGACAAATCCTTGTCGGTCATTTACTTCCACTTTCCACCAATCCTGAAAAATGGAAGAAAAATACTTTCTTCACTAGACTCTAACTTTTTACATTGTAAGTTGCAATGTAAAAAGTAAATGATAAGTAACAATGTACACAGTATTATACATTACAAAGCTACTGTTGTCTCAACAGACACACGTAACAGCTACTAACCTTATTGTTGGAGTTTAAGAGAGTGAGAACATCTCCTTTTTTCATTGATACCTCACGTGGTGACTTCTCTGAATAGTCATACAAAGCCATTACACATTCCTTGCCAGACACGTCAATGACAGGGGTTTCCTGTTGCTGTTAATCAGAAAAAAATTAAATAAAAATTTCTTGTGTAGAAATACATTTATCTACCCTCCTTGCCTTTTACATAAGAATCTAACATATTTAAAATTATTATTTTTATAATTGTAAAATTTTCATTACCCGACAAGACTTTGCTTGTTCACGCAAAGCTGAAATAGTATTTCCAAAGGCTTCAAGGTCGGACACTAATGCTTCATGTTTCTTCAACAAGGCTTCACTGGAATCTTCATCTTTGCCAAAATCTGTGTTGCATACAATAGGTTCCTTTTCCTTCATCCAAGATTCAGCCTCGTTCGCATCAGCAAAGTACTGATGAGCTTGGAGTGAATCTTCAAGATCTTGTTTTCTCTGAAATGACATATACTTATTAGAAATATTAAACATACAAGTTAAGATAAAAATACTTGCAGTTAGTACATTTCAAGATATACTGAGTAGAAATTTTAAAACAAATTAATTATTTTCTCTCTAACAAAAATATAACGTATAAATTAATTATGTTCACTTTTCCATCCATAAATTTATTTTCTCGGTCAACAGTACCTGGAATGCCTTCTCTTTAAGCTGATTCCACCTGTCAGATAACAGATTTATTTGACGCTTTATTTCTTCAGAAGCAAAATGTCCTTCATCAATCATCTGCTGTCCAGCTTGACAAACAACAGCAATGCGATTTTCATGGTTGTTGATCTCAGCTAAAACCGCTTGGTGTTTCTTGATAAGGTTCTGAACTCCAATTAGATCCCGACCTATAGATAATTCAAAAGGCATGGGTAAAGAATAAGACAGTACACTATAAAAAGAACACTAAAATGTTTGTTGCAAATATTACTGAACCTCTGTTTGTTGAAGCTGCAACTGGTTCCTTCTCTCTAATCCATGCTTCTTCATCTTCAATATCACGGAAAAGCTGCTGAACTTGCAAGGAATCCAACAAACGTTGTTTACGAATATTCATGGGACGTTGTAACGCAGAGTAACGTTCCATCAGAGCCATCTGCAAAAATAAATCAAGTCAATCACATATATTTTTTGATATAAAACAGCAAACAAATTTATAAAATTATTAATGTAACTACTTTTCCAAAAATAACATATCAAACAAAAGAAATTGATCACTGTACCTCCTTAGCTTTGATGTTTTCTGCATCAAAATGGCCACCTTCTACAAATTTGCTGGCTGCAACACGAATACCCTCAATACGATCCTGATGAGATGCTACATCAGCTTCTAACAGAGCATGTTTCTTCTGAAGATTCTGTACACTGGTAAGGTCCTTCAAACACAGAGAAAGGGTTTTTGTACAACACCCCTAGCTGAGCAATAATAATGAAACAATTCTCCTCCTATCTCAAATGTAAAGCTTGAAACTTGATAAATAATATGATTGTCTTTGGGTGACTCAGTTGAAAGATGAACTAAGTACACAAATTCAAAAATTCAAAGTGCCTTTATGGGGGGACTAAAAAGGGCAACCTAACATCAGAAGAGGACCAGAAAGAAACAAAATAGATAATGAAGGTGAAGATCATAATGTACTAACAAAAATTATGATGATGATTTTAAGGGAGGGAAGGAAAAAAAAAGTGGTAGCTCAGGTAAAAAGTTTTAACATTCTCATCAAGACAATTTTCTAGTCATTAGACAATTAGGGATTTTATTTTGACTTAATAATTGGAATTACTTCAAAGTTTCAAAAAAATTCTCAGAAGGGCTCAGCTGAAACAGGGTCTTTTATTCAGATAAATACGGCAATAGGCACAAAGTAAACCACGATAGTGCAAATAGCTCAGATAAAGAAAGGTCAATTTTAAAAGTAAAAAGAACAGTAAAAATTCAAAACGAGGAAAGAACTGAAAACCTTGCAGAAGAAATAAAAAGAATACTCCATGAAACGGAGAAAGCACATAAAAAATGGACAAACAGTGACTTCCATAAATAGCATTAAACTACAGATGGAAAGGCAACATTGACTGAGACAGTCCAACAAGAAGATGGCACCAGAAGAACACTTCACTGCGTGAAGGAATACTGCTTGCTGAGTACTAGGACAGGAACACTGTACTTAAACAGAGGAGTTCGTAATAATGATGATTAGGGCCCGGATAATTATGTATTAAAACTCAGGAAAATATGTACATATGTATGTATTATAATATATAGAAATATGTACTAAAAAGTACGAAATATGTAACACTAATTATTATATCAATTCGTTTTAATGAAATACTTTTCCTTAAATATTGATCTGTAGACTTAATACACTTGTGAAGACCAAAATTAAAACACAATACTCTTCATAATTCTGTTATTTACAATGATCTCTGTAACAAATATTGGTTTCAAATACTTAAATATGAAACTTTTCCTATTATCTGTTCGAGGGCCTTGCACAGACTAAGTGTTCCACATCGACTAAGTGTTCCACAAAGTTACTGGTGTATATTTAAACTTTGTCCCAACATGTCACTGTTTAATGCTATTCATTAGGATTAGAGAATAAAAACAATGCTGGTTGATATTTAATCAATTGACTCTGAGAAAGCACAAATTCCGCTTTCTTTAATGTTCTTACTCAAGACGCTATTGCTAGACTTCTCTGAAAAGATACACCAAGCTTTGCATTTGGCAAATTCCCAGTCTGTGTTATAACAAGGTTTAAGCCAATCGCCGTGAATTATTTTCTATCCTTTTCTTATCCAAAAGCTGCAGTGACACATCGTGATTTTAATTCAGATTTTTACCTCACAGATATTTTATAAACAAGGGTTTAGGCTCGCAAATGGAGAAAGAAAACTGTCAATGGTGCTTTCCGAGCAGCGTTGGTTCATGTAATTTTTGGCAAAGGGTATTAAGGTCAAGGGAGACCTTTGGGAAATGCGTCGTGGATGTGAGTTGTCGCCTGCTAATCAGTTTCATATACCAACTTCCTTTACGAGCAGTATTTTGTTCTCTGTTATATTCGCGCTGATATCTAGACACTGAAAGCTTTGGAGCGCAATAACGCTGTGCCCTTTTCTAGGATATTGCGTGCTGCAATATCAACATTTTTACGCGATGCAATAGCACCAATTTAGAGAGGAGTCTGTAGAAAGATTGTGTTTGACAATGCTGAATTGTTCGTTTGGGTGATTCCTTATCAAAATCGTATAGGATAAATTAAGAATTATCCCCCCCAAAAAATTCAGAAAAACAAAAATATTAAAAAATATTTTAAAATATGTACTTTTGAGTAAAATATGTATACTGCGATTTTTCTAGGAAGGACTCTCAAGATAACTCAAATCCCATCTTCGCGATGGAATATGTCACAGCATTTCGCATCTTTCTCAGTCGTTCCGCTAGATTTCGCACGATCGCGACCGTATGAAGCAGTGCTTGCGATCATGCGACTTCTACCGGCAAGACCAAGAAAGAAGCGAAGAAGCGAAATGCCGTGACATATTCCATCGCAAAGATAGGATTTGAGTTATCTTGAGAGGCCTTCCTAGAAAAATCGCAGTATAAATTTATGTATTTTCGGGTAATATATGTAATTATACGTACTAAAAAATCAACGTTTTTAGGCACTAATTGACATGACAAAATGTAAATATATTGTGGTTTTGACTTGATAGAGTTAACGTACGAAAATATGTAATTACATAATTATCCGGGCCCTTATGACGATGATGATGACGACGATGAAACTTACTCGTCCATGATCTTCACTCATCAGTTGGCCTTCAATCTCTGAGAGCCACAGTTCAACATCTTCCACTGTGCGGTTGAACTGCTGCTGCTGTGATGCTTCTTGCAGCTTAGACCCTTTCTTGTCCGTAGCTGCAAGCAGACGCTTCCATAGCCCTTCAATCTCATTTGTCCGCGCTTGGATGCGTTCTTGGGCGTAGTGTTGGGACTCAAGTAATTCCTGACCAGTGGACACAATTTCATCCACACGAGATTTGTTAGCATTCAGTTCTTGCTCAAAGTTTTGGTGTTTTTGAACTTTGCCATTCAAGTTTGTTGGATCCTATAACATCAAAATGCAATAATTCAACATTTTCTCATCATGAAATAATTATAGAAAATTAAGAAATCTTCCAAGTACTAACCAAATAGCTGTCATCAGTTGCAAACTTCAACTTTTCGTTAATCCAACCTTTAGTTTCATCACAATCACGCTCGAACTGCTGGAGCTTGTAAGAATCGTCAAGAGTAGCTCGTCTCTGTGCTGATTTCTCCAAGAGAGCTGATCGTCTCTCCAAAAGCTGCACAGTTACAAGAAAACTGTAACTTGTGATATTCAAAAACCAAAACATTTAACAGTGACTTTTGATCACCAATCACCATCATCAGCCATGGAAGGGCTAAAATTTCGTACAAAAGAAAAAGAAAGATATCTTACCAAAGCTCTCCTCTGAGCAACATCATCTGCTGCATAATGTTGACCTTCAATAAGTTTTGTGGCAAACTCGTCCAGTGCTTTGATTTTCTCTTCTTGGGCAGCCAAAGACTTCTCAAAATCTTCGTGTTTCTTGATCAAAGCTTCCACAGAATCCAATGAGTCACCTAGATCTTCATTGGCCAAGAAAGCCTACAAGGAATTGAGTCACATTTACAAAACAATTTTACCAAAAGGCTATATGCACTGAAATGAACACATCATGCAACAGAACAATTCAAAGCAGAAATGTTGTACCTCCTGTTTTGCCATCCAGGTGTCAGCTTGCTCTGTATCACGATAAAAGAGCTGCAAGTCCATGCACTGTTCATAGAGAATGCGACGTTCTTCCCACAATGAGAGGAGAGAAGTTTTCTCTTGAGAAAGCATAGCCAGTTTCTCACGCACTTCCTCAGAAGCGTAATGACTTCTGTCTAGCAACTGCTGCCCAGCTTCTGAAGTTGCACGGAAGCTGTCTTCTCGAGCATCTATTTCTCCCTGAGAATGACATCAAGTCACAAATGTTACATTTGGACAGAAGTCAATAAAATTACAAACAAGTTAAAAACAATGTAGATAACACTCACAATCAAAATTTTATTGTTTTCAGAACAAAAAGAAACAGAAGGTCGAGATTCATAAGTAAATTATAAATATCTAATTCATATGAGAGTCATTTCAAGAGAGACTGATAAGAAATAAAAAATTAAATTTTATTGTGAATTATATAATTTCATTTAAGACAATTCCCTTTGAAAATAGAAAACATGAAACTTCACTCAGAAAAATGAAATTGCCTTGTCAATCTCAAAATCACAATTAATACAATTAATTGTGTCCCACTCTGTTTCACTGACATTTTCTTTTAAAGTCCACATGCAGACAGTGCTGCTTAATTTGTAGATACTTTGCAATAGTTATGTTAATTTCCATTCTTAGGCAAACATTTTTCTACTTGTCTCTTTATTTCACTGTTCTGCTTGTGAAATTAAAATTGGAACTCATTGTGGAAGCATTACATTAACTATTAGAGCCATTACAAGGATAATAATACACAAATAGAAAGCAAAAAATAAAGAAGTAATATTTAACAAACTAAAATCTAAATGCATGCTCACAAACTGTCAAGTCAATTTACAATACGCATATCACCTTGTGCTCTTGATGTCTTTCAAGGAGAGCTTCAGCTCCAGCTACATCTTTGGCCAGCTCATCTGCTGAAATGATTGCTTTCATATCATTAATCCAAGAAATAAGGTCTCTGAAATCTGCCAAGAAGCGATGCAAATAGTAAGACTCGTCCAGTTTTTGACGACGCTCCTGAAAAGTAAGTTACGAAAATGAATTTCAATAAAATATAACCTGTTTATACCAACATCATTCCATAGCTACAAATACTAAATTTTGCATTTTGTATAGTTTCCCTGGGTGGATGGAAATTTGGAGCAGACTACTCAAAATTATTTGTAAAAGCAAAGATCAAATTTCTAAGTTTGAATACAAAAGCAGTGAATGATACATAGAAATTATTTGAAAATCATATACTAAACAACTTTTAACAATTTGCAAGTTCAAGCATTTGTATCTGGCAAAATAAATACATTAAAAAAAAGATATTAATATAAAATATAGATGTTATTATTCTAGGCACTACTTTTAAAATTTATTTATCAATAAGTGTATCAACTTCAAGATTACTAGCAACTATGCATTTGAATATATTTTACAGCAACACAATAGTATATACATTAGAATAAAGCAATTCCCTCTAAATAATGAGTTTTTGCCACCTCGAATGTTGAGTACTATCGATCTTCTGCTCGTGCACAATTCAAGATTCGCATCACTTTAGTGAACCTGCACATGCGCAGAAGATTGATAGTGCTTAATGTTTGAGGAGGCAAAAACTCCCTAATGTCATAAATGTTGATTTACAATTTAGGTTCTTGTTGAATGTTTTTGGTCTACAAACTAATAGGATATATGTGGTATTCAGTAAAAATGTGTTTATTGAAAGTATATATACAATCAGTTGAGTGTGTGGGTAAATATTGAGATATGGTATTTGAGCAAAGCAAGATAAAGAATGTGAGTATGTGTGTGTGAGAGAGAGAGAGAGAGAGAGAGAGAGAGAGAGAGAGAGAGAGAGAGAGAGAGGGGAAAAGTGGGTGGAATACATGCATATACAAATGTTTTACAAAGTGTTGGCATTGTGATAAACATGTGTCATATTGAGCGGTGCTACATACAAATTCATGTCTGTAAAAGCTACAAAGTATGTATGTAGGGATGAAAGCGTGCTTTCATTGAAAACATTAAAATTAATCTGTAACCATGAATGTACAGTGAAACTCAATTTATACATTTTGCACTTACACGTTTTTCACGTTTGTACATTTTCTTTTCTGTAAGTCCCGGATAAATTCCTGTACTTCCCGTGCTAAATTATTTCAGATATGTATTTTACATTTATATGCTTTTCACACTTAGGGGTCACCCATAAATTATGTAACACTAAAGAGGGGAGGAGGGGGATTGAGGCAGCATTACGCTGCATTACATACGGGTAGGGGCGTATTGGCTTATTGTTGCATAACATTAATATTTATTTCAACATTTGCTGAAATAATCCTTTTTTTGAGACTTGTACTAAAACATTAAAATATCAATATTAATTTAAAAACAAAAATAAATTAAAGCTACAAGATGCAAATTGTCACAAATGGAGATATTTTTTCATCAATTTTTTACTGATTCGATAAGATTACAATGAAAATATTCAAAACTGGTATGTGGTTTATTGTAATAATAATAAAAATAATAATAATAATAATAAAAGCGCAGTATACTCTTGCCCACGACGGTGTGTGCATGGCTTGCCATAAAAAATTTTCTTGCCTTTGCGTCCTTCCTTCACTCACAACTTGCCCCCACTTCTTGCATTCACAAGGGAGAGGGTGACAAGCATTTCGGGTGCGTTACAGAGGGGAGAGTGGGGGTGTTCAAAATACTCCAAATATGCCTTACATAATTTATGGATGGCCCCTTATATGTTCGTAACGAAAGTCCCCTTATAAGTTCGTAACGTTTTGGACATTACATAAAACTGTAGTGTCCAAAACGACATAGGTGACCAATGAGCGAGAATATTTACGTTATCATTGTGGAACTCACAGAATTTTTGAGTTGAATTCAGAATTCAGGTTGTTTAATTTTGCCACTACGCGGGGCGCTTCCACTGGTTTCAACTTTCCAAATTTTGGAATTTTGGACAAAACTACGTAAGGGAACACGTGTCGTCCAGTGCAGCTTGAATAATGTTCACCAATATTGCACGATAAAATTCAATGCATGTATTAGAAATATAAAAACCCCAGGGAATCAAAGACTTATAATGACATTTGATCAGTGTCACACAAGCATTGCATTGAAGTGCATCACTTAATACTGATGACGTCAACTACGTCTATACCATGGCCCACAAGAGACATCTCTCTCTTGTGGGCGGTGCGTTGATGCCTGCGCACACGACTCATGTAACGTGATGTAAATTAACATTGTATCTTATGCGAAATGGCAGGTAAGGGCACTTGTCAATGTGCATCACCTAGCTGTCATCACTTGTTAAAAGCCAGAAAACACACATTATCATGCCTTACATTGCAGCTTGAGCTATGGGCACAATGCACATTGCCAAGACCACTTGTGTACCATTTCTCCTAAGATACATTTTGTTAGCAATACAAAAACAAAATAAAATAAAATCTGCAGTTTGTAAACTGATGCAAATAATTTTACTATAACTTTGGAGCAAAAATGTCTAGTTTTCAAAAGTTGCTACTTTGCTTCTTAATAGATTGAACTTCTCCCCCATATGTTACATACAGTTTTTACTCTTTTTGAATAAATAAATCAAAACTATTGTTGTCCAAGAGTGGGGTATGACGAGTTACAAATATTGAGTTTTTGTTTTGCTCATAATATTCAATTTCAGTTAAGCATTTTTCTAACTTATACATTTTTTCCCTTCAGTCCCCTGAAAAACGTATAAGTGAAGTTTTAATGTATTTGTGTTGCACACCTTCAATTGTTTTATATTGTCTTTATATTGGTGTTTTATCTAATAATATTGCATTTCATAAATCTATCACCAGGTGTTAAACCATAACTACCTGTCAATATAAAGTAATGAAAAATTTGAGTGTACTCAAGTTAAATCATCGTAAAACACTTCCCTTCCCTTTTTTAAAAGCAGCTTGTAGAGGTGAGAAAAGAACACGAAACTTTTGTCTGAAATTTTTCTAACTTTCTTGCTGCAAATGTCATTATTTATGAATTACTTCCTTCAAAAAGTTTCCCTCTTCAATAACAAATCGAAGTACCTCATTAGTTAGTTATAGTTATAGTTAATGCCTTATTTTACGTGGCGAGACTCGGGCCATCAGGCCCGCTCTTCCGTCTGACCATGCAAATTTCGCTACGCTCCTTTCACCTAGCGGAGAAAGAAGGTATTATCTCGGGCGACGAAACAGGCGATTTGAATTTAGCTCAGAGGCGTCATTTAGGCTTGAGGATCTTTTACATGCAAGTAAATCTACTAACAGGAAGGAAGGCATAAGAAGGATTATTTCGCCCTTAAAAATCCACGGCTTCGATCGGGTTTGAACCCGCGAACTTGGGTATGACAGTTCGGCACGCTAACCGTCACACCATCGAATCCGCCGCCATTATCACATTCTAAAGTAAAAATCAAGTTATCGTCGCTGTTAGCTGTTATGAGTATGGAATCTAAGGTTCCTGTGATGCCTCTGAGTGCCATTGTTGGTTTGGCTGATTTCGCAATAAATAAAAAACGGATTTTCTGATAAAGAACAGGCCAAACCAAAAGTATGCAAGTTGAGTTCACCTGAACAAAAGGAAGAAGCCTTGATAACATCAGTGACATATCTAAAAGCTCAAGTTGTTCATCTAAAATGGTTTTGATAAATTTTTTTTAAAGTCATTTTTCTTTTCTTTTGGGGCATTTTAAAAGCATCATGATTTCTCATCCAAATGACATCATGATTTCTCTTGACACTTGAGTCTATGTTTCCTTTGATTCCGCATAATTTAGTGTTGACCACTTTAGATCAGCTTTTAAATGAAACTAAAATTGACCTCCCTATTCCTAATCAGAAATAACAAAACTTGTATCTTTCTTATTTCAGAATAATATATTTAAATTTAACAATACTTGCTTCCAACAAATCGATGGACTACCAACAGGGAGCACCTGCAGTAGTGTTTTGTCTGAAATTGTTATTAGGATGATTGAGTTCAAAATTCTTAAAAAATTGAAGTTCAAATATTACGAAAGATATATTGATGACATTTTCTTAATTTTAAACAAGGATCAAGTACAGATTACTGTCGACTCTTTTAATAATTATCATTCCAATTTAAAATTTACTGTTGAATACGAGTCTAATGGCATGATAAACTTCTTGGACACTACTGTAATATGACTAAGTAATACAATCAAAACCAATTGGTATACCAAGCCAATGTATTCGGGATTTAAGCTTCATTTTCTTTCTGATCATCCAAAAAAATAAAAATTGCTACCATTTACAACTTGGTTGGTAGATCTGTAAATTATCTGATAAAAGCTTTCACCAGGATAACTTACAGAAAGTTTTCCACATATTAAAAGAAGCAGGATACCCAACAAAGTTTTGTCAAGTCCATATACATAACAGATTGAGAACTCTCAAAAGAAGTCAATACATACAAAAGAAAGAGGAAGATTTTCCAATTGATTATACTATCTCAGTTCCATATTTAGGCACTCTTTCTATGAAGTTGAGGGAATTGTTTCTCAACAAGTATGAAATGCAGGTCGTTTTCAAACCAACCAATCACGCTAATTTTGTCAGATAAGTGAAAGATAGGTTAGATAAACTCAAAAAGTTTAATGTTGTTTATCGTATTGATTGTTTGGATTGCGGGTACGTCTATGTTGGCACAACGTCTAGGAAACTTAAATCCTGTATTTATGAGCATGTGAGAAATGAACGGTTGCCTCTCTCTAAGCAAAATTCTATTACTGATCACAAAAACAGGTTAAAACATAAGATCGATTTCAGCAACCCCCACACACTTGAAATTGAAAGTAATTATTTTTAGCAGGCTTATTTTGGAGCCTCTACATATCAAGACTAATTTAACCATGAATTACCAGGTTGAATCCAACATATTCACTAAACTCAATGATATAGCCTTGGATCTTAAGATAAAATTACGAGACTCCTCATTTTCCCTCGTCACTTTCCATCTCCTAGTTCCTGGTTCAGCATTCCCCTTTCCCCTTGTCCTCTCCCCCTTTCCCTTATTCCAGCCACGTTCCCGCTGTTTTGTGTAGGCCACAATCACTTATGAACCAGCTACTGTGGAGACTTACTCAGGTATGACGCGCACAGCCCTGCGCCTTTTGCCATTTTTGAGCGCTATCTCAGATCATATCAAACATCGTTAAGTTCAGAGTTCCTATGTTTTTAGTTCTGTTCAACCAACTATTTATGAGGTGAGTTATTTTCCATTCTTTTTATTTTCTCCTGTTCTTGTCAGCCTCCGAATCTTCATTGTACCTCACTATGACCTTTTAGGTGTTAACGTAGGCATAGTCTGTTAAAACTTTTTATAATTTTGATTAGCTTCGTTTTTTAGAAAAGATTGTTACAGTTTTCAATCTTAGTGTAATGTTTTTAATTCATATTCTTTTTATTTAAATTTTAGTTTGCACCTGATGAAGAGCTACAGCATAAAACACATTGTGCCTAAGGACATGTGTATGTTTTATTTATGAACTTTAATAAATTTATTATGTGCTAACTGTTTGTGTCTGTCTTTTTATTTTTTCAGTAATTACTGTCTATAAACAATAATGGGCCAAAAATATAACGTGTAATAATAACACCAATAATGCCACTGCAGCATTAGTAGCCACCTCAAACAAAATAAAAATTATAATTGGAGTCTTCCCACCTGCTTCAAACTTCCAAAACAAAAAGCTTGTGACTTCCAGTAGGTAGGATTAGAACAAAGATAAGATATTTATTCTCTTATTTTATATTCAAAGAATAAAGCGAAAAATAATTACTAATATTCGTACTGAAATAATGCAATAATTGCATGAACAAATTTTGGCCTCAAACATATTCATGGGATAAAATATTGACCGACTATTATAGAGTCCAGTATCAGGCCACACCCAATATTTCACTAATTTCATGTGGCCATTTCTGGAAGAAAATGCAGGTTTGGAAATAAAGTAATAAAAAAAACATTAAAAATTGCCTATTTTTAGGCAAGCGATCTATTCAGAAAAAGGTAGGTTAATTGCCCATTCAGTTTCACATGACAAATCTAGTATTTGAGAAAACTATGACAATATTCCTAACTGAACACTATTGTTGCTTTTACCTTAGTTATTAATAAAGTTAGTTTCTAAACTTATGACTTAACATTAAGAATTTTGTTCCCCTTCATTACACTGTCATGTCACATGCAAATATTTTGAAGTCATAAGCCATTTCCCAGCATTTTCCCTTATATTTCAGCTCTCCGATTTTCTTGTATTTTCCATGTTTTCCTTATTTTTCCTGAAATAGGTCACCCTGACTAACTCACCTCAGCTTTATGAGTGAGACTCTCCCAATACGCAACTATCTCAGCTCGCTTTGCCTGAATTTGCTCAGCATGGTCAGCATGAATACCACACAAGCGGTCGGCTTCTTGTCCAAGAGTGGTGACTTTATCTTCTAAAGCAGCTAAATCTCTCTCAACACCTTCATGTTTGCGCTAAAAAAAATTACAAAAATTTAGATTTCCAACCATTTTCATTTCAAACATTCATATTTTCATATTCAAGAGGTAGGAAATAATACTACTGATGGCTGGTATGAAAACATACAACACAAGAAACTTAATTCAGTTTTCTTAATACCACACACAACAGGAAAAAAATTAAATAAAATAATAAAGGGCTGCAGTAGAGAACACAGTACAACTTAAGGAAGTCCTTTGAACTGGCACTCAGGCGAAGCAGAAATTCGAGGGGAGGATGAAGGCAAGAGTGATCTAAATAAGTTTTTTAAATAAAAGTACTAAAATCATTTAAATTCTTCATTATCATGCTTCTCTTCTCAGAGAGCCATAACTATTCTGTCTGCTGAAGCAAAATTTGCATAGTGGTAATTTTACATTTAGATTTTGATTTTTATATAGGGCAGGGTAGCTGTCAAAGTGACTACCTAAGTTATGAGTTACTTTTCTTGCATTTTTCTGATTCTTCGTGATTTGGGATCATCAAGAGTTTTGTTACAATGGTGAGAAACTTGGTTCTTTATACATGGTACTGAAAGGGGTATTTGGCCACATTTGAACGGATCAACTGCAACAGGGTTTACATGTACAATGTGTAAGTGTCCTATAACATTGGCCAAGAAGAAGAAGTTGTGTGATAGCTTTGAGAGCAAATTTAGGAAGAAAAAGGTCATTCATGTGCATAAGTGTTCTGTGGTAAAGGGGACATGGTTCATGAGAAGCAAAATAAAAGTGAGACACTTGCCTTTCCTTGGTGTCACCAACTGACATGAAATGTACAGAAATCACACTCATGTAAGTTTTATTTATATATTTCAGTGTTTTTCATAACATTCGAGGGTGTAAAGACACCCTTCTACATTCCTCGCTCCCTCTCCGCCCTTTTCCTCTCCCCTCCCTACCTCAACTCGCTTTACTAAGATGTATTGTGTTCTCTACTTTAATCAAATTTCCATTTGAAAAGAAGCATTTAATAATTTTCCTTTTGTAAAGAACAATAATTTGTCAATTTGAAGGGTAAACTTTTCAACAAAACTCAATACTTTTTTCACATATACAAAGTTTTTCTTTAACAAATGGGTTACAAGGTAACCATATTTGATTTACTACTAACAAAAATTTATTATAGAGTTTAGAATTACACTGTATTTGACAATGATGTGTTATGAATGACTTTCATCTAAATTCTTGTTTCTAGATTTCTCCTCAGTAAACTTTTACACCTACTAATAAAAAAAAATATTAAAAAATAAATAAAATAATAATATTGAAATCAGTCACAATATTCTGATCTCACCTGAAGTGTCTGGACACTGGCTAGATCTCTACCATAATCATCAGATGATAACACAACATCCTTCTCCGCTATCCAAGCAACTGTTTCATCTGCATCACGATTGAAACGCTGAATTTCATGGGCTCCAAAAAGCTTTTCTTGACGCATTAGGGCAAGCTGTTTCAACCTCATCCACGCTTCATTCAGTTCCTACAAATTTCAAATTTACATAGTAACATTTTATATAAATTAATATAAAACATTTAAAAAATAATAATAATTTACCAACCTCCTTACGACGCAAAATGGTATCACGCTCAGGATGTCCTTCCAGGACAAGTTTATCTGCAAGTTCATTTACTTCAGTCACACGATATTCTTGTGATGCCATATCTTTCTGAAATTCATCGAATTTCCTTTGCAATACTTCGACATGTTCAAGGTCAAGTCCAAACTCATCTGTTGTTACAAATGTTTCCTGGAAGAAAACAACCCAGTGAACTCCAGAAAAGGTCTAATAACTTATAAGGTTTAATTCAAATTTATGTATTACTCAAAAGGTAAATATCTAAGTGAAACAACAACGGTTATGTGAAGGCTACAGTATAGAAAATACTATGATATTTGCCTTTGCCTTAAGATGTGAATAATTTTCTACAATAAATATATTCATACCTTGTCGTTGATCCAAAACATCACTTCATCACATTGACGAAGAAACTGAACTAAAACCAATGCCTGTTGCAGTTTCATACCCTTCTCAGCAAGTTTCGATAAAGAAGTTCCCACAAGCGATGCAAGTCCTCTGTTAAAAACATAATTTAAATATTTACAAGAAGACATACTCATTACATTAATAACAAATCAAGAATTAAACTTACCAAGTCGCTTGCGAATTATATCAGAACAAAAGTGACCCTGATTTATCATTTCCATTCCAGTATTGTCAAGAACAACAATGGCATTGCTATGAGCAGCAACTTCAGCTTCAAATGCTTGATGTTTTTGAATTTTGGCCTGCAGAGATATGTTAACCGTTAATACTATAATAACTCGTATTTTAAATTTTTTTTATTAGTAGTATTATTATTTAAATGGAAGCAATTACTGGACTTTCCAGTTTCATAAGCAAGCCATGATTTATTGAATTGTGATGGTGATACCGTATGAACCAAATGCACCCAAAACATTAAGTCAACAAAATGGAAATTTCTCAAATATACCTGCAGATTTGTAGGATCTTTGTAACTCTCATCTGAAGCAGCTTGCAATTTCTCGTTAATCCATGATTCGAGTTCGTCAGCATCTCGTTTGAAGTACTAAACAAATTAATTAATTAATAAAGACAATTCAAGTAAAAAAAAATTTCAGCCTGTGTAATAAAAATGAGATTCAAATACTAAAAACTTTTCATAAAATACATGACACTTCATCATACTTCAAAGAACCAATAGAAAGAGACATACCTGGAAGCGTCGTGAATCTTCAAGCTTCTCTCTTTTGGAACGGGCTTCTGATTTGAAGTCACTATACCGATGAAGAACTTGCTCTCTCCGTTCCTGAATATCTTCTGCTGTCTCGAGGATTTTCACCTCCTTGGGTGTTATTTGATCCATGGCTGAAACAGCCTACAAGAAAGAATGTTCAATATGCATTCTAGCAATAAAAAATAATTTTAAAAAAGAAATCAAGAACTTGCCATGCTTTTCGTTTTTCTACTGCACCACAGCTAATACAATACAATAATTGTAACAATATTTGTAAATCGTAGGAAATCTAAATGCTCTCTCTTCAATTATCAAACCAACATCTAGCATACACCGCCCAGTCTGCAGTCCGCTTTAAATGCTGGGTGAACGCTTGCTCGCCCCCTCGGGTCATGTGACAGGGCTGTCATTGATTGGCAAGATGGGTGTGGTGCAGCCGCAAGTGCTGCATTGCTGTTAAAGCAGTCAATACTCGTAGGATACAGCTGGGTCAACAGCTGAGTAGTCTAGTTTGGGCACCCATTCGCTTCACCAAAAATGGGTAGAAATATGGTTAAAACCGGAACTGAACATTGCAAATGGCCTGCATTCCAGAGGTTTATGGAACACGAAATATTTAAAAAAAGGTCTCTTAAATCTTTAATTTGAAAACATGATTAAAACGAGCTCGTTTACTAATAAATGTCATTTCCCAATAGGTTATTTTGTACGAGTATAGGTAATCAAAGTAAAGTCCATAGGGCGTGTCCTAGCGAGCGGTTTCCTGCCTACTAGCGGTATTCGTTGAGCATTACAGAACTACTTTTGAGTAAGTTCATGCACATGCAAACAACAATGTAACATTGAATAACGTTTTAGAATCATATTTACCTGTTATTCGATCTCCTTGATAGCACAAATTCGCAGTTTTTTTGTAAAAAACTCCAAGGAACGAACCTCTCAACTCCGCGTTCCCGACGCTATTACGTCACTACCCGTACGTCAGACACCGAAAGCAAGATGGAGCTTTTCGTTGCTGAAAGAGGTCATGACATCATCGAAAAGAATATAACCGTTAACAAGCTCGGGCGGCCACTGAATTCATTTACAAAAATCATTTGACCTCATCTTCTCAACGAATTCGTTCAGACTTACAAATTTCTGAAAGAATGGTTAGTTATATAAAATAGTGCGTTAAATTCTTTTAGATTAGATACGGCAATTATCTCATAGGTGTTACGTAGAGTAGTGGGGTCAAGTATTCAGTGTGATTAGTCATCTCGTTCGTGAGACAACCTGTTTTTTCCTAAGTGACAAGATAACCGAAAAAAGATGAAAATTAAATACAGGTAAAAAAAACCGGCGAAATGGTGAAATTGCTGTGTATGAAGGCGGACGATTTGTCCAAGGATTAGAGACAAATTTAATTCATTTCATAATAATGAAAAAACATTAAATAACTCTTACAATTTTACTATAGTTTAAGTATTATTCATCAGGAAATGTATAATGAACATTTCAATGTCGTGGCACGAGCTACACCATTTCAAGCGTTTTCAAGTATATTTCCATTTCAAGCGTTTTCTAACAGCCCGTGCGCCATGCGTGGCCATACGATCCGTCTCTCTGCGTCTCTCTCGTCTCTCCCCGCAGACATGCGCCCATCAGTGTTGCCAGGTTACAGGTTTCCCACCTAAATTTAGGGGGTTTTTTGGTCTTTTGTGGATGTTTTAGTGGATAAATTTATTTGGGGGGTGGGTTGTTGGAGGTTTTCGTTGAGTTAAAAAAATTATGTATCACAAAACACAAAAATAGTTTCCAGTGATGGTAGCAGGTGTATCTATTAAAATATAAAAGAGTAGTAAAACGACTTATAGGCGAGTAAAATCATTTGAATGAATTCCCTCGTTTAAGATTGGGCGCACTATTTGGGGCGGATTATTTCCACGGTGTAAGAAATATCTTACACCGTGGTTATTTGTTAGAAGCAAAGATGATGAAAACGCATTTGATGAAAAGAAACGAATCACAGCAATAAAAAAGTAATATAAACAACGATTTCGGTTCAAGGAACGTTTTTACTGAGACGTATTAACATTTTTAAAGTTATTACAATAAGCGAGACAAAGATACCTCTTACGTTTCATAACTCGTACACAGTGTGAAACTTCTTTAAACAAAACTTATACAGTACGTGTACATTATCATATGAATAGTTGTTAAACATATTTGTATTTATTACAAATGTAGGTCTTTACTGTAAAATATAAATATCATTAAATACATTTAACAATATGTTTCGTATTTATTTAATTTCCGAACCTCCTCATACATTTTAAACATGATTTTTTTTTAAAGATTTTGGTGGTTTTCGCAGCGTTGGGTTGTATCTAGTGGGAAATGCTTAAGACCACCTGGCAACACTGCCGCCCACTTGCACTTCTTATAAAGATACTATGGGCCAGTTGCATAAACGTTCGATATGGAATCCATAAGGTTACTGATTCTATAAAATAGTCTACAGCGGCAAAACGTGTTTCTGGAACGACCAATAAGACTTACGGAACCTACAAAACTTTCTATATCTTGAAGGTCCTGAGACAGGTCTAAGGTCCGATTAAATTAAGAAGGTGATTGACAGTTCTGTGTGACGTCAGGACGCCTCTCCCGTTTTCATGGCAGCTGCCAACCAGAGAGACAAAACGTGACGTGTCAGGTCGCTCAGTTGCCTCTGCCGAACACGGGGAACATTTGAGCATCGCAAGCGACTTCCCTGCATAGAGGAGAGATACATATCTCTCCTCTATGCTTCCCTGCCGCCGCGCCGCCCGCGTTTCTGCCTGTGCTGCGCGCGCAATGTGTACTGTGTTGTGATGAGTTGCGTTGAGGTTAGGCTTTTGACGTATTTTTTACACTTTTACACGTATTTTTTGAAGTGTTTGTTTTCGTGTCCCGGTAACACGTGCTCAGTGGTTTGCGACCTGGCAACGTCGCTCCCCTCCACTCACAAATGTCAATCACCTTCTTAATTTAATCGGTCCTTACAAATGCTTATAGAATCTACAAATAAGCAACATGGCGACACAGCGCACTGCTGCAACCATCTGTTTACTAGTGTTGGAGGTTATTGGTGGTTCTTGGCGTTCGTGTTGTGATATAGTGTTTTTTTTACAAGTTTTATTTAGTATGTAGGGTGCGTTTTTGGAGTATTTTTGAGTGTTGAATTTTAGTGAATATTATTCATACAGACATATTATTTTACTTTTATTTAATTCTTATTTAAGTACAGTTTATTCTTTAATAAACAGTAGTTAAATAAGAATTAAATAAAAAGTAAACTAATATGTATGTATGAAGGAATGTAATAAAATAAAACGAAATTGATACTGAGAACGTATAGAGACAAAAACACACCGCCAAAACCACTTCGCCAGAACTCAGCACACACTAAGAACGTGCAAAACGAAACACAGAATACGCACTATTCAAATATCGACTGTGTCGCTATCTAGTGGTGGCATTTTGAAGTACTTATAGAACCTATAGTTATAGATTCCATACATTTGCTTTATGCAACGGTGAACGGCCTGTGGAGCCTATAAATTTTGTAGAATCCATTGCTATGGAACCCGTATGGAAAGCTTTATGCAACCGGCCCATATCTAACTCCTACTATACAACAGTATAACATGTTGTGTCCATACTTGACGCATGCGCGTTGTGCGAAGGCCAGCGAATTTTCTTTCTGCCTGCCCGCACGGAAAAAGACCACGAAAAACTCCTATATCCACTCAGAAGCAAGCCGTGCAGCACGGGTGTTTATAGTTTTGTTGACAAGCGGAGAAAGCGATTATTACTCAGGAAGTATTTATTGTTCATTTTAAATTAGTATGCTGCGAATTATTAGTTACTTTATTTTTTTATATTTAAATCTGATTTTACCTTAATATTATGACACAGTAAGTAGCATGTTTTCTTGAGCCCCAGAATACCTACCCCCACTCCTTTGCCAACATTAGTTAAATTAAGAATACACAAGGTTGGCCAAAATACATTAAATGTAGTATTCAAATACTTTGTATTTAAGTACATACTCAAAATACATTAGGTTTTGAATTGGTAAATACATACGTATTTAAAATACTTCAAATACTCAAAATTCTGTAAATATGGAAACATTTTGTATTATATATTTTATTGCAACAATATATCGTAATTGTCAATTACAGTTATTTAGTAAATGACAGCCACACAAGTTTCTGAACAATAACTGTTATAATGTATTGTAACCATATTGTAATGGGACGGTCGCGCACGTAAGAATTTCGGCGTACGCGAAAATAATATTTTATTTAACATTGCGAGTGCTGGAAAGCTTGATGTCAAGAAACGCACACTTTTTGCTACCTGACCGGCGCGAGGAGGCCGCCGCTGGGCGCGGTCTCCTTTGTTCAGGAACCGTTGGTCGTCCGGGGTATTTCCGCCGCTGCCGACGGAGCGCCGTGACGCGCACACCCCGCGTCTTCTGGGAATTGCTGTGACGTAGGACCGCCCCCTCGAAGACGATTTTCAACCGTCGCTGCCACTACCGCAATTGGCCGCCACGCATCGCGCGATTCGGCTGCGCCAATAGGCAAAAACTAGGCGGGGAGAGACACGTGATCTCGCGATCGAGGGAGGTAGATGCGTGGGTGAGATTCGGTCATTCCGATGGGAGAGACGCGAGCGACCAGTCAATTCCGATGGGAGAGACGCGAGCGACCAGTCATTCCGATGGGAGGGAGGCCAGCGTCTAGTCGCGCATTCATCAAGGGACCGTGATGAGGTTCATAGGGGACGTGCGGGCACGTTCGATGCCGCTGCACCAATAGAGGCCACGCCATTGCCGCGAGACGCCAGACCGCCGCCGGCAACGCATCGCCGCCACTTCGCCACCCACTCATGTGTCGCCTGAAGGGGGAGCCGGAACGCTGTACGAGTGTGGGGGCCGAACGGAAAGGAGTGCCCGGACTTGGCCTGAGAGCCGACCGCCGCTAAAGGACGCGGTCGTTGTCGCCGCTTCAGGGCGGCGCAACCTCGCCGCCGCCGCAGCAGCCCGTCGCCAGCCGCTCGTCCGGCCATGTGAACGGGGAACACCAGCCGCGCGCCAGCCCCCACGCACCGCCTACATCGCCGCTGTTTTCCGCCGACCCGACTCACAGGCCGATGCCGCACCTGGAGAGGCGGAACGCCCGAACAATGACCCAGAAGGGTCGACCTCTAAACTAAGTTAGATGTAAGTTAGGTTAGGACATTGTAACTTGTTGTAGGAGGCTTCACCTATTAATTAGTTGCTTTAATTAAATTCAGTAATTAAGAACGTGTATTTCAATGTCTAATGCATGAAAATGCCCAGTCACCCATGCGTCCTGTCCAACTTTCAGCCGGACGTATGAGGCAATATGTCGCCGACAGAAATCTCAAGGTGAGTCGGGCCACCCCTGAGATTCATCCCGCCGAGCTCGATGAGAGAGTGTGCGGGGTGTTACAATATGAATAAGCATTTTCGAATATAAAATTATATCAAAAATATATCTATCACAAAGAAAGGAATTTCTTTCTAAACCGACTAGTTTTTCAAACAAATCGTACGACAATAAAACGCAAGTTGATGTACAAAACAGCTGGAGGGAATACAAAGAAAACAGTGCAACTAGTACTGATGAGCATAAACTATAGTTGTTCGAACAAGTTACCATATGCATATTTTATTTTATTCTGTTTATTACATTTGTATTGAAGCTCTTCGCACTCGCAAGCTCTTTCCAATGCCTGTGTTGCAATTCCTGTTCAACGGAAAAACACGTCACAACATGCTTCCTCGAAGTGCAATGAAGCTGCAACGTTTAAATTCTCGGGATCCGACCTCCCTCCCCTTTTCTTAGAACTGCGCGTCAAACTGCTACATGTTAGCCGTTATATCCAGCTTATAATATATAAAACATTTTAAGATTCCCCTGTCAGTCACATTTGATGGCATAATTCTTACAATTAAAAATCATGCCTATTTCATATATTTTATCTTGAATTCCTTTTCCCTTTCAGAATAATCGTAAATACATCATTTTTGTTACGTTAATTCTGATTGGACAGCGCCCAGTATGCGCGCCAAAGGCCGCACACGGCTCGCTCCCCTCTGCGAGCGAGCCGAGGCGGTCGTCAGTTGTGATGTAGTTGTGATCTGGGCTGCACGCGACACGCCGCCCAGGCGCGTGTTCTTTCTTTTGTGAGGCAACCATGCCTTTTGTGCTAGTCATACCAGTTCAGTATGTGCTCTCAGTTTTTCTTATGTTCAATCACGCTGCCCACGCACGTGTGTTTTTCTCTCTTGCAAGGCAATTCATGCCTTAGCGAACTATAAGCCATGCTTATGACACCGGTTCTTGCTGTGCCAAGTAATTACTAGGTGTACTCACAGCAGCTACGCTGCATATGTGTTATCATTTCAACATTCTAGAAAATGTACTCGTGTCAGTGCGACCGCTGTAATGTTCTGGCAACATCAATTAACATTGCCTTAACATTTAACCTGCAAAACTATGAGCCATGCTCATACTCATAATGTGTTTGCTTCAATGCTGTGACAGTGCGTGTCGGTGCGAACAATTGGTTGCTACTCAGTTGGCGACAATGCATCATGCGAGTTCGTTCAGTGTCGTCTCGCTCAACAACTTTTCCTGTTAATCTTACTTGCCACAGTGTCCAGTGTGCTCTGCCTTACGTCATCAGATGCGGGTGAAGCCATCCAACGCAGTCCACCTGACAGCAGCACCTTCTCTCAAGACAAACAATATGATTTTGTATCTATGTTTCTCTTTCAGTCCATTCATTCAATATGTTCAGTGTACTTGCAACTAACGCATACTTCATCGTGCTTTCATATAGCACGCCTGTAAATTATTCAGCTTAATTATATCTTTTGTTAAATATATGTGTTGTGTTTCACTGAAGCATTTGGTGACATCTCACAAAACCAGGCAACTTTCCTGCCTTGAGAATTCTAAATCGGAAAGTGGTCCTTCACAAGCTATTGCAGGTTTTATTAGAAGAGAGGAAAATTCAATACGTCCACTTGCTCAGCCTCCCTTCTTACAATAGTGTTAACGAATAAATGCTTATTTTAATGTCGGATAATTGTCCAACATTTTTAATGATTTAGATTTATCATTTAAAAATGAAGAGAATTCAAGTTCAACAGCTAAAAGGAGCTTTTATTTTTGTTTCAATGTGATCCATTCTCTAGCAGTATCAAACAAAACGAAACTAACCTCGTTATCTTCTTCATCTGTATTTCAAGTATTCTTAGTATTTCTTTTTTAAATACACCTATTTTATGTATTTAAATAATCTCTAAAATACTTGTCCAAAAACCAAAATACATTTTTATTTGAAAAAATGTATAATACGTATACGTATTTTAAATACGTATTTAAAATACAAGTATTTAAATACTGCCCAACTCTGAGAATAAATTGTAGCAACGAGTGCTGAAGACAAAATCTGATAACTCAAAAATGCTTGCTATTTTGTATCGAAAAACTAATTGTTGCAATTTTGTTTTAGATTCATTTTTGTCAAAATAACCAAACTCCCCACTCCTCTCGCAAGTAGTGAAGCGAGGGCTCAGTAGCGTAGCTTCAGTTGGTGTCACCCGGGGCAAAACTAATGGTATCACCCACCATTAATTAAATATAAAAATCTATTACTAGTTTATACATTATTTAATAAAAATATATTTGAACGTGACATTTATTTATAATATATTAAAACACTGCATTAATTCAGAATAATTTAAATTTAATTTTTAAGTAAATAATCTAAGACGAAGTATAGATAATAAACTAGTGCGTATTTTTATAAAAAATATGATTATTAAATAAATTATTAAAATTATATAATCCCAATCATAAAATTTTGTAATTGGTGTCACCCGGGGCGGACCGCCCCCCCCCGCCCCCACCTAGCTACACCACTGCGATGTCTCAAGATGACGTGCGCGAATAAAACGTACACAATTTTCTCGTAGATGTAGATGTTGCTCACCGATGTAGAAAAGAGGCAAATTTTGGACAATGGTCGACCCACTTCCATGTTGAATACAGTTGTACATCGTGATGGCGAGAAAAACGCAAGAAAATGTAACCCGTGTGGTATGATTCACACAAATGGCTAACATGTAGTGAAGTTAAAGCTAAGCTTTATTGTTAGCCTTGTCTTTTATTGTCAATTAAGAAGAGATGAATATTTTGACATGAAACATTTTCATAAAAGAAAGACAAAAACTTGGAACGTCAAAAGATCACTTATGTAATTCAGTAGATCCTAAACGCCTGAAGGGAAAACGAAAGAAAGAAAGAAAGAAATGAATCCGATTTCTGAATTATTGTCAGAGCAACACAAAGTCGCAACACTTTTTTGAATCGGATTACTTGAAATCACGTCTGCGTGTGCTTCGTAGAAATAATGCTTTGAAATGTAATGATTTCACTGAGACAATTGTTTTGTAGAAATTGAATAAAATTACCCAAAAAACGGATTGAAGTGAGGCGTAGCCCCCACGCCCCTTCCCAGGATCCGCCGCCAGGTCAGTAATCTGTTTTGCCTACCCTGAACACTTCACGAGCCTCTCTCAAGAATCGAGGAAAGTCACTTAGGTCTCATTCACAATGCAAACTTAAACGTAACGTAATGCTGTAAACTTAGCCGCAAAATTTTCACGTAAAAACAAGCGTTCACAATGACGAACGTAAGTTTCGCCTGAACCAATCAGAATTCAATGTACTGAAACTTGATCGAATCGTCTCTAACATGATGAAAAGATCTTTCCACCATGGTTTCTAGCTTTTTCTTCTAGATTCCTATCGATTTGTCTTTATATACATGCGAGTAGATGTTGTAGAAGTGCTCACTTTTCTTTCATCTTAAAAACAAGGATTCTCATGAACCAAATTCATGAGTAATTCGTCGGACATAATTAGTTTATTCGCCATCTCAGATTAAAGTGACAATAAAAGTTGTCAAAATTCTTACATTGAATTCACAACACGCATCAAAAGCATTCGTAAACTAGTTCTCTACATTACAATAACAATGACATAACCACAAACTACCTGAACACAATCTGAAATTCAACTTCCATGCCGCTCTTTGATTGGTCATCGGTAGAATTCCGACGTAAACTTAACGTAAAAGCTTGGAGCTTGCGAACTCTTAAGTTTACGATCTTACGTCAACGGTTACGTCAAGGCATTGTGAAAGGCCTCGCTTAATAACACATATCTAGGTTTTGCGGCTACGTTACGATTACGTTTAAGTTTGCATTGTGAATGAGGCCTTACTTTCGCCAGACCACTTCAATCTGAATAACGGAAGTCATTTAAACCGTCCAGCTAAAAAAACAATTGCTCCTGGAATATACGGCTTAGAAGTTAGAAACATTCAGCAGGGCGTACTATATTGCAACTACTCGACAATAATGATAACCTTCGCAATTGCACCGAAATCCGTTTGAAAAAAACCACAAACAAACCATTTTTTAAAACATAAACATAACATAGGCAGTCAATAATAAGAGTTTAAAAATAGCATCGTGCTTGAATGCGAGGACGTTTCTAAAGATCAATACCATTACTGTAAGGTCAGGAGCCGGAGAAATGTGACACAGCTTGCAATAACTTGTGAATATGGCCCTATATATTGATTAGACCAACACCTGACTAGCTAAAATTAATAAAAATAGGATTATAGGATATATTTTGATTTCGTTTGACCCAATGGAATTACGTTAATGCAAAATTACTATAATTACGTTAATGCAAATTTAAATTTCCCACTTAGAAAGTGGATTTTTCTTATGGGGCGGATTTACAACCGTCTAACAGCGGATGTTTGTACGAAGCATTTGGCAACTCTGGCCACATCAGACAGTAAGTAAATCCATATGGGCTAGAGCGCCAGCTGTAATTGTCAGTTCAAGGCACGCAGATTGATTCAGGACGCGTCAACTGATGTCATTAGTACCTTAAATGTAGTGCATGTTTTCATCGCGGGAGGTGATGACGATCTCACGCTGCTGGCTCCCTACATTCGGCATGACCTTCGTCGGCTTGCATGGATTTCCCCAACCACGTATCTCCCCTCCAGCGGGGCACCTCCCAAGCCGGGACAAGCCCCAAACTCATGACAAGTGTTACAGTGTAGTGCACGTGTGTGTGTGTAAGTAAGGGGTGCGATAATGACAGGGAAGAGGAAGGAAAGATCGCGCGTGGTCCGTGGTCTGTTTGTTAGGGTACTGCTCAGGCATTCGCCTGATGTTGTTCGGAGAAAACATGGAAAACTATCGATCAGAGCAGCTGGCCGCTCCAGACAGCAGCTGTTTTTTCCCCTTCATTTGTTACGTCAACATTTGACGCAACGCGTCTCTAATCCACTTTCGGGGCGTTGAGCGCTTTTGCGCGTTTTTGGAGTAATACTCCATTAATTACTGCGCACTGCTGGGAGTAATCCTCCATTACAAGTCAGTCACTCGTTAGTTGTCTAGAGGACCGCCAGGTAGCATCTCCGCGTACGCGTCACTACCCAGCGGCCAGAATCGGGAAGGAATGAGGATGTGGACAGGGTTTAGGGCACTTCACTGGGGTTGGACTAGCCCTCGTGAATCAGGTAGACTCGTTTTGTAGGAACAAATTTCACATGAGATCGACGGGAATCGAACCCGGACCTCCTTGGTGAAAGGCGAGCGACTTCGCTCTTGAGCCACGAGGCAATTCGGCCTAGATGTCTAGCTAGTGTCAAAATCGTGCCACTCTCGGGACACGAACCCTAGGACGTCACTGCAGTGACATCAGTTGACGCCTTGATCCACCTTTGACAGTGCATATAGTTATAGTGCAATTTTTATAACTTTGCTTAAGAGCCCATACTGCCACGATGGAATATCACGGCATTTCGCGTATTTCTCGGTCTTGCCGTTAGATGTCGCATGATCGCCAGCACTGCTTGATATGAATGCAATCATGCGATATCTAGCGGCGCGACTGAGAAAGACGCGAAACATTTTTTTTTTTTTTTTTTTTTTTTAAATAAAATTCTGGCCCTCAAGAAAATGTGCGCAGATAAATTTCTTTCCCCACACGTCATATACAGTTTTTACTGTTTTTTGACTAAATAAATAAATAAATAAATAAATAAATAAATAAACACGGTGATATATTCCATCGTGAAGACAGGCCTTGAGAGGCAAAGTTATAAAAATCGCACTATATACGTTAGAGATATGTTTTCAAGATTGATTTACATTGTTCGGATAATGTCAGTAAAATGAATATTTTTAGAATTAATATAAAGCATGTTGAAAGACAAATGAGAATACGTAAGCGTATGAATTAATTCATGAAACGGATGTGAACGGGTAGGCCCTGAAATTCGTAGAGCCGCAGAGTTGTTTGATTTCATCACTCAATGAAACAATTGATTGAATTTTAATCAGAGAATTATGCATGTAGACAGCGGCTTCACAACTCCCAGATAAAAAATCATATTACGTTAGGAATATACATTTGTCATTTAATGACATTCAATTTTCAAGATATTGGAACAATATTAATGCATATGAAATCATTTTGAAATCAAAGAGCGCCCGACGAGGACTGATCTCGCAAGAAGAGCACCATTTGCCATTTGACAGGGTAGCCAGATGTGATGAGAGCTCTTTCCCACCACTACTTTGGAATTTCCCCAAATAACCTCTCCTGTGAAACAAAATTCTCCAACTTTGAAACGAAAAATATCGCAGCAGAAAAGATTCTACTTTCAACTTAAATTTGAGTACCGACTTTAATTGTTTGTCATCTGGCAATGCGTTGTAAAGTAACGTACTGTATTGTATGTTGATTTCTTCTACTGAGCTGTTGATACTGCCACTTGATGCACGTGATTTCTACGACGTGTGTTGTAATTATAAATATCAGCATTACATGAAAATATGTTCCCATCGTTAAGTAAGACAGTTTTGACAAAGATTACAGATTCGTAAATATATATGCAAGGCAATGGTAAGATCCCAAGTTCAATGAAAAGGGGCTTGCAGGAATCACGTGGATGGCATTTTTTCATTATTCGAATAATTTTCTTCTGCAGTCTAAAGGTCTGGGTACTACAGGCTGAGCTTCCCCAGAATATTATGCCATATCTGAGGCGGGAATGTACATTTGCAAAATGCACGCAGCGAGCTGCATGAAGACTGATAGAATTTGAAAGAATTCTGAATGCGTAACATTATGAACTTAATTTAGTGTTTAATTCTGTTATATGTTCATTCCATTCGAGGTTTGATTGAATTGAGAGAACTAGAAATTTTGTTACCTTCACATCAGCTAATTGCATATTGTTAATTTTCAATGGAACACGTGATTGCCGATTTGAGATGCAAAAGTGCATTCAAACAGTTTTTCCTTCGTTAACTATTAATTTGTTATTACGAAACCAATTTGAAACTTCTGAAATCGTACTATTTATTGCTTCTTTTTTGCAAAGAACATTCGTGTCATCGGTAAACAGAACTGTTCTTCCATTTTTAATAGACGAATGCATATCGTTTACGTATAACAGAAAGAGAATAGGAACTAAGTTCGAACCTTGCAGGACCCCCATGCTCAATTGGCAAAGAATTGGAAAGATAAGTAAAGAATGTCCTTTCGTGCCAGTATGGTATTTCTACTCTTAGAGTCCGATGTTTAAGATACGAAGTTATCCAATCTAGTTCAATACCACGAATTCCATATGAAGGTAATTTTTAGAGCAAGATGATGTGGTCAATAACGTCGAAAGCTTTCGAAAGATCGAAAAGTATTCCAATGTGTTTCATTTTAGTCCATTGATGAAACAACATCTTTAAGAAAAGAAAAAATGGCAGTTCCCGTAGATTTTGATTTTCTAAATTCGTGCTGTGAGACTGATAACGCTTCGTTTTTCCTGAGGAAAGTTTCCATTCGCGTGTAGAAAAGCCTCTCTAATATTTTTGAGAAAACTGACGAAAGAGAAATTGGCCGGTAATTTTGAATTTCATTTTTGTTCCCTTTTTTAAAAAGTGGCTTAATGTTTGCCGTTTTGAAAATATCTGGAAATATTCCTGTGCATAAAGAAGCATTGAACATGTGAGTTAACAGATGTATAAAGGCAGGCGCACAAATTTTTGATAAACAATCCGGAAATTCATCTAAACCAGATGAATATTTATTTTTAGTTTACTGAGAATTTGGTTGGAAGAAGTTTCGGAAATAAACAAAAAATGCGAAAATTTTTTGGAAAACGCATGATGTTGAATTTTATGGTTTTAGTCCCTTCGTGAGTTCAGACGCAATTTCAGAAAAGTGTTCGTTGAAGAGATTCGCAACTTTTCCCGGATTACTCGCTTCTCTATCATTATCCTTTAAAAGAACATTCTCTGCAAGATATTGAGATGAAGTGGTTGTATTTTTTACGATATCCCACATTGCTTTAGTTTTGTTACTAGCGTCCATAATATCCTGATTATTTTTCATTATTTTTGCCTGAAATAATACTTTTCTTAAAATTCTTTTGTATTTTCGGAAGTATACGTGAAAACCAGGTGATACGTTATGATGAATTTAGAAATATATGAAGATTTAGAAATAATGCGTGCGTTTGTTTTTACGCGATGTTGTAATTCCTTGTGTGATCCAAATATTATTTTTCCGTGAAATGTTTAATTTTCTCTTTTTAAGAGGAAAGTTCCTCTTGACTCCGGATTAAAGTAATATCCCGCAAAAAATCCCTAAACATTTCCCTTCCTTTTCCGTTCCCCATTCTTTTCCCGCGACGAAATAAACTTCCCATTTGGGGATAAAATTCTCCAATCTGGCAACCCTACCATCTGAAGCTCTTTTTCTGGATTTACTCTCAGGCTACGCGTTCCCATGGTTTAAAATAGGGTCCTCGGGTTGTCTTCACACAGCAACGAGGTACATACACTCTGGCATCGAGCCACCAGCTTAGACCGCACAGCGCAGGTCGTGGTGGTGAAGGACGTGTGTGTGCTACTGCGCTTTATATCCGACTTCAGCCAATGTGTTTCAGGCAACAGTTTGTCACAATATAGTGGGAATTTTAAAAGAAACCAAATACCAAAATTATCACATTGTCATTGAAAAAGATATATGAAGCATTTCTTTTAAATATTGTATCTTGTACACCTTCATCGTGTTAATTTTGGTTGGTTACAATTGAAAATTCTCACTTTCAAAATGTTTCTCAACACTACTCGCTCTCCATGCAACATGCCGGCCAGCATCTGGTCAGGACTTTCAAACTAAGTGCCTGTGCTGTTGTCACGTGGTTCATGACGGAAACTCGAGCTGTGCAGAACGAGCAAAACTCGATGCGCCGGTGTAGCCCACCCATATTTTTCCACCATTGCGTGGAGACTGGAGAATATCAATTTTCTGTCTTCATCTGTAACTAGCTATATAACTTAATTTTATGAATTTTGCATCTTATTGAAAGTACACTAGTTCAGTCAATTCTTCACGGTATTGAATGAATTATTTACGATGTTTGAGGAATTTATTTTCATTTGATGATAGTTTTGTTGACTCAAAATGTGCATCTGTGTATCATTAGTGAAAGTTGACCATTCTGGAAGAAGTTCCCTCTTTCTGGGCCGGTTTCACCAAACTCGTTTAAGTATCTCGCTAATCGTGTTTAAGTAATCGCGATTAAAATTAAACTCGCAATATAATCGCGTTTACATTTGGATCTGTTTCACCATGGAATATATAAACTTGATTAAGTTAATCGAGTTTTCGTGCTGAAAATGAGAGGTTGGTACTAGTCGCGGAGCATTATGGGCCTAAAATTTTCTGTTGTATACTCTTTGCAAGCACAAAATTGTAAAATATTCTGAGCATAGAGGTTAGAAATCACGAAGTCCATACAGATTTCTTATTAGAAACGATATATTTTAATCTTCTTGGTTCTCTCAGCTGCTAACTTGCAGAAATAAAATGTTGTAATGTAATAAATGATTTTTTTTGTTAAATTATATCTGTAATGTAAAGAAAAAATATACGTGTGATAACACTGGTCGTCAACGTTTTCTTCACAATAAATCTGATTAGTGATTCTAGTGAGTTTTTTTCATAGTGAATTCAGATATGTATATATATAATTTTTCCATCAGGTAAAATTTTTTTGTGACAGCTACTTTTTAAAATATGATTTTAACATTCTCCTTGACCTGTCGTAGGGACCTTTACCTTATAAGCAGCGATTTTATTCAAGCTTTTTTTAAGGAAAATATGTGTAATATCCTACTGAAACACCAACAGGCAATACTGTGTGGGTTCATTCATGTTTTGACATGATCAGACCAGTTACTGGCATTGTGATGTGTTGACACATTCTTGGCATAATGAAAATACAGAACACTAACACAAAGCTTACACAGTGCACTTCTAAATACTGTACTGTGTAAGCTATGAGTTAGTGTTCTGTATTTTCATCATGCCAAGAATGTGTGTAAATCATGCAGATATTTTCAGGTGTATTTGTAGTGATCTCACATGAAAGACTGAGGCAAAATTTAACACTACTTGGGAAAAAGTGTTATCAACATTACTTGGCTGTCAAGTTGGTAATTTTAAAAAGAGGTGGGCCCCAAATGTATGTTTTATGTGTTAAGACTGCTGTCTTGATAGAAAAAATGGTACACATCATATGCCATTTGCAATTACTATGATTTGGAGGGAATCGAGGGAACATCTAAGTGGTTATTATTTTTGTTTAACAAAAATTAAAGGAATCACATATCCCTGACATGAGAAATGTGTCTAGTCCATTTATTCAATCCTGAAAATATATTTACCTCCATTGCATATTAAATTAGGAGGAAAGAAAAATTTTGTAAAAGCTATGGATAAACTTTCTGATGGATTCTTGTACTTGAATCAAAATTCCCTAAAATGATGCTAAATTGAATTGTTTAGGACCACAAATGCGGTCATTAATAGCTGATGAATATTTTTGAAGAACTGTTACATCCACTGGAAAAAGCGGTCTGACAGTCTTTCAAAAATGTATATTGCAATTTCTTTGGAAATTATAAAGCAGAAAACCATCGGATGTAGTAGCTGATCTGCATTCTTATAAAGCTATGGGATGAAATAAGTCTTTGAAAATTCACTTCTTGGACTCTGGCTTAAGTCTTCCTCCTGGAAAATCTTCGGGTTGTCAGCGATGAGCATTAAGATCGTTTTCATCAGTAAATTTCTACAATGGAAAACAGGTACTAAAACAAAACTGGTTGTAATATATTGGCTGGACTACTGTTAGACCAAGAAGAGAGATGTTCCAGGTACAATATATGCCCAAAAATCATCATTACCACTTTCTAGCTAAAGAATGAGAAGTAAGAATATGTCAGGACGAGTAGTTTACCATTTACAGTTGGATAGCTAATTGTTGTTGAAATTATGAAATGAATTGAATTATTATTATGATATGAATTATTATTAACTGATGTTATTGAAATTATAAAATGTTAAAATGCATATCACACAAAACTTGTGCCTGATGGGAAAAAACTGAAATCATATTTCAATTCACTATGAAAAATACTTATAGAATCTGTTATTTTCATTCTTGTGAAAGAAAAAAAGTTTATTTTTGTAAATCAGTGTAATATAAACATTCCCTAAATATATGATTATTATTATTTAAACCAAAAGTAATATTTTCCTATTTTCATTTCCAACAAGTGAAACATTCCTATTGTCTCTCATGAACTGTCTATAAAATTATTATCTGTAAAAAAAATATTATTTTGATTAAAAAATAACTGAAATTCAAGCTTCTTCTCAAATCAACTTTTCTCCCAACAGAGAAATAATGAGTTGAAAAAGTTCTTATGACCATAAATGTAATAATGGAAGCAGCTTCTTCATAGGTCTTTGTAAAGTTTGAATTATTTGTTTCCCAATATTTTCAAAAACTTATTTGAGGGATATAGCACATTCATAAGATCAAAAAGCCTTGTGTTATTAAAAACATACATAAACACAATTTTACTTATACATACTATGCATTTCAAGCGACTCAGAATTTAGAAAATAAATTGAGAATACTTTACACATAACAACATATAATGGAGAATACACATGTTGATTGGTAAGCAAATGTAGTCTGTGGCCCATTAATATGGCGTCACTTCTCACTTCACACCTTACCATATTAATGATTTCTTGAGTGTTGAAAAAGAAAAGGAAGCTGGCCAAGCTTGTACTTTATAAAAGAAAACATTTTTCTGGTAACAAATACAATTATGTAGGTGAAAACTCAAATTACAATGAAAGATTAAACAATGCTCAGATATGGTTAGTAAAAAAATTAATATTGAAGTTATGATTATAGTTACTACTTGCAATGTTAGCCACCTCATTTCTTGTTATACCCATAAAAAATATCTACACATTGCATATTGATTTTACTACTGTAGATATTTATTAGTACATATTTTTTATTGTAATACAGTATCTATAGAATTCTCAGGTAGAATAAACCAAGTATCGTCAACATATCTGAGATATAATTCATATTTTATATTTTTCAGGACTTGTTGATCGCATTTTCTTATAACAAACTCTGCAAAATGAGCACTTTTATTGACCACCAATAGGTGCACCCTTCTTTTGACTATAAATTTTGTTATTAAATTTAAATTCAATATGACTTTAAATAGCTCTCGTTGCAAAAAGTATTTTCAGGCTCAGTCCTAGAATATTATCTTAAAAGACAATTTTCTAGGATAGTTCTTGAAACATTGTACATAAAAACTAATAATTGTTGAGTCCAATGTTTTTATCAACTTTTTTACGATTCACTCCTACATAATTTCTGTATTGGATAAATTTTAAAAATTGGTTTGTTATAAATAATATTTCTTTGCCATCATGTATACAATTGCCTTTTCTTCGTTATAAATTATAGTAAATCTATTTATCCTTTATACAGTCCTGCAGGTTTCTTATTTATTCTGTGTATAATAAAACAGAACATGGTTGTTTATGATACCATGGTCTTGGCACTTCAATTTTAAATACCGTAACAATTTGATTTGACTTATTTCGAATCGAAAGTTTTTAATAATGAATATTTTAGGTAAGCTTCACATGATTTATATTGAGTATTCATGAATTGATATATTGAGTATTCACGAACTGTTTTCTTTGTTTATTTTTAATTATTTTGGATTTGGAATTATGCTTTTCCTATCTACTGCTCTGATGTATGTCTAGATGAACACAGTAACAAAAATATTTATGAGTGTTACAAGCAATGAGTTGCCAAACATTCTTTGCAATTTTTTTTTTTTTAATCAGAACTGAGCATTGCATTTTCATCTCTGGAATAGACTGTTACCAGAAGTATATTTTGTTTCAAATAGTATCTGCTTGGCCAATTTCCTTTCCTTTTAAACACATCTAATTGCAGGCATGGTATGGCGTTGAGGTACCATCATAGAAGAACCACAAATTACTTCTGGTTATCAATCAGCACGTGTATTTAGCTTCAATATTTGTTGTTGTGTGTAAGGTATAATCCGTTTATAATAGTTTTCTTTCAAACTTTGATTGTCATTTTTGTGAAATTGTTTATAATGTACATGTGTAAATAAAATTGATATGTTTTTTTTAAACATTGCTTGTTGATTTTGTCTACTTATATGATGGAAATACACTTCCAGGAATGTAGACAAACAAATAATAAACAAAACTATATTCTATATATCTAGAAGCATGAACCTGCTGCTATCATACTACTATAATACTGCGTGTAAATAACCTCAAAAACCGTGGAAACAAGAATGGATAGCAGATAAACGCGATTACCTTCGCTTAAACGGCCGATCTTGGGCGTTTAACTCCTCGTGAGTTTAACTTCCAGTAAACGCGTTTAATATACGTGGTGAAACTCGCGAAGAACCTTAAACGCGATTAAACTCCAAGATAAACGAGGTTAAACACTAATCGAAGGTGGTGAAACCGTGTCTTCTTTCATCAGTGGCGGATCCTTGGGGGTAGGCAAGGCAGAGACTGCCTTGGGTGCGTGTCTGGAGGCGAAGTGGGGAGCGCCACGACGAGTGGTTTGTGGTATACCATCACACGTCCCGCCAGCCTGGTGAAATAGTGTGGGGCCAACCGTAGGTAGTGGTCATTAGGTAAGCCCTTACAGTGAACTGTGGCGGCCTGATGGACAGCTAGTTCGAAGCAAGTCTAGCCGCCCGTCGTGAGAGAGTGTGGCAATGACACCGTCTGCCCACACTAATCTAACAGTGAACTGGAAGAGCAAAGGTTGAGATGTTTCATGGAGCCATATTGAACCGAAAATTGCCCTCCTGAAGCAACTTCCGATTAGCTGATCATTGACTTTGTTTTAAAATAAAATACATTGATTCTTCACAATTAAAAGCTAAAAATTGTATTTAAATTTCATTGCAGATACATCTTTTGCATTTGATCGCGCTGTATTAATTTAAAAATTAACCGCTTAACCTACTACAGCCTTGAACTATAGCCTGTTGAGGGTGAGTCATTCGCTTCTTTTTCTGTAGCAAGTCTCATGTTTTGTGCAGAATAACTTCCTTTTTATTAATAGGAGAGGAGGGAAGAATAAAGAGAAGGAAAAATTATATTATTTATTAATGTCACGGATGCATATTATAAACTATCGAAATAAACTGTATATTTAATCTTTTATGGTAACCATCTACTTTTTATTTCAGGAAAATTATTCTTTTAAGAAACAAGATCCAGGCATTCCCGTTTAAATCGTGGAATTGTGATGTAGTTGATTTGCTTTGTTCGAAGCACCAGCATCATTCGGCAAACAAGTAGATAGTCAGATCGGAGAGCTTGGATAAAATCATCCAGGTAATCGTGGCATAAAACAGAGTCTTCAGAGTCAGATGAATTAAGCGTTTCCTGTGAAAATATAATGAAATTAATAGTTACAATTGCAATAGGTGTTCTTAAAAGTATTACATCATGAAAATTCAACATTGTAATTGTTCAGTTTTTCTCCATTTTCTTGCGAAAAAAATTAGTACAGAGGGGAAACAGGAAAATACGAATCTCTTGAACTTCACTGAAAAATAGAGGTGGCCAGTTAAAATTGGGGGAAGGGAAGATATAAAATTCCTATGTTAATAATTCTTTAAAATCAATACTAGAACGCAATTTAATTTCTTTAATACTAAATAACTAAAAGCTTCAACAGGGATGTTTTTCTTCTTAATCGTGGGAGCATTGGAAATCTTTGCTTGTCGTGAGGACAGCTTGTAAAAGTTCATGTTATGTAGTCCTTTTATTTTTCCCATATACATATGTATACGTAGTATAGAAAAAATTATGTAATGCTACGGAAAATCAATTTCGAGATTTCAATGGAAATGCACGTTAGAGGGTCCCCTGTTACCAAAAAAGTCGTTCTTTTCAATTCGTCCGTCTGTGCGTCAGTCCGTCTGTGAACTCTACTAGCGCGTCAACCATAAGTACGATTTTTCCCAAATTGAAGAAACCCTGTCCGACTCAAGTCGAAGATTTGAGATTTTGAAAAAAATTCTTCAAATTTGGGGGTACTTTACATGAAGCCCCTGCAAATTTTCAAAATTTTCTCAAAAATTGCTCCAAATTTCTTCTTTAAATTTCTTGTAAGAATAAAATAAAATACACTTAGAAAGGTGTCATTGGTCCGATTTTCAAGGTCAGCTCTGAATTTTCGAAAAATGCAAATGTTCGAAGAAGACTTCCTACAACTAAGAAGACTAACTACAATGAAGAAGTTCTCGAAGACTTCCTACAACTACAAAACTGAAGACGGAAATTTTTCCTCCAAATGATATTTGTTCTCCATAATTAATTCTTTCATTAAGGTCTAATATATTATTTTAAAACTTCGTACGCGCAAGTACGTTACGCGCAATATTACGAGATTTTTCCTTCAAATAAAATTTGTTCCCCACAACGAGTTCTTTCATCAAATTCATGTACATTTTCTTTTTTGGAAATTTTAATAGTTTTCGCGCCATATTGCGTGCAATACGTGCAATTTTAATAAATAACAAAAACAAGATTTTATCAAAAAGGCTCGAAATTTTTTCTTTTAACCTTTATTAGGGATAGTGCTAAATGTACTCTAAGACCTGGCATAAACGCCATATTGCCCTATTCTTTTGTTTTTTTGAAAAATTACAAAAAATGTAATTTTTTTGACTTGTCTGTCACGTTGTTAATATTTACAATAGCGGCGATTTGCTCACATTATTGCATTTATGAGTACATGTGCTTTAAATAATCTGTATGTAACTAGTGGTGCCGCAAAATGGCACAGACTTTTCCGTATTAGCTTTCTATTTCCTTTGGTCTCGGTTACCTATTCGGACTTTACTCATACCCTTGCCAACTGCCATCCATCGCCGCCCAAAGTACATTTTCTTGACATTTTCTTAACTTTTCGTTTTCCTAAATGGGTGAACGGAAATATTAATTTTAGAATATTAAAGAACAGTAAAACCTCGTCCTAAATGGCTATTTTCTTTGAAAAATTTGTAACCGTTTTTAAGAAAACGGCGTTTGAGCGCTACTAAAAATGCGAAGTTTGAACTCATTTTCACAGAAAATGTTTCAGTTTTCGAAAAAACTTCGTTTGAAGTTATTTGAAGCACATCAACTCACAAATACAAGATCGTTTACAAATTGCTGATAATGTGCGTATTAATGGCGTGAGAGATCTTAAAAAAAACGTATATTTCTGTAATTTTTGCAAAAACAAAAGAATACCTCAAAATGAACTTTAAGTCATTTAAGTCTTTAAAGAAAAAATTTGGAACGATTTTTGAGAAAATGCCATTTGAGCGTTTCTGAAAATGCGTAATTTTGAGCGTTTTCACAGAAAGCCATTGAGTTTCCGAGAAACTTTACTTGACATTCTTTAAAACACATTTACTCGTAAATGTAATAAAGAGAACAAATCGCTGCTAATGTAAATATTAACGACGAGAGAGACAAGTAAAACCATTATATTTTTGTAATTATTGAAAAACAAAATAATAGAGCAATATGGCTTTTATGCCATCTCATAAAGTACATTTAGCACTATTCCTACAAAACATTTAAGAAAAAATTTGGAGCCGTTTTTGAGAAAATCTCGTTTTTGTATTTTTTTAAAATTGCATATACTTCGCGCAATATTGTCAGAAAACTATTAAAATTAAAAAAAAACGTATATGACAATCAAAGAACAAATTTTATTTGGAGAAAAAATCTCTATCTGCAATTTTGTAGTAGTAGGAAGACGGCGAACAAAATTCAAATTTTTCCTATTTTCAAAAATTCAACGTTAACCGTGAAAATCGGACCTGTGCCATCTTAATAAGTATATTCTACTATATTCTTACAAGAAATTTAAAGAAAAAAGTTGGAGCTGCTTTAAGAAAATTTCGAAAATATCCGGGGGGGGGCTTCATGTAAAGTACCCCCAAATTTTGTAGAATATTAAATTTTTTACGAATAATTTTCGAAATCGCAGCTCCTTGAGTGTAACCAAATTAACCAGGTAATATCCATTTTGGAAGAAATCCTACTTATGGTTTAGGCGCTAGTGTTGTTCCCAGACACCGGACAGACAGACGAACAGACGGACGTTTTGAAAAGAACCAATTTTTCGGTATCAGGGAACCCCAAAAGTGTATTTCCGTTGCAATCTCGAAATCGATTTTTATGACATAACTTTCCTTATACTACGTATATTGTTCCGTATATAGTACGTATACGGGAAAGTAAAATGTATTTTGTTACTTGTCTCTCACGTTGTTAATATATACATATTCGGAAATTTGTTCATATTATTGCATCGTAAATATGCTTCGAATGGTGTCTCATAAATTTTTTCGAAGACTCAAAAGTTTTCGCCATTGTTGTTCTGCACTTAAATCACCGTACGGTACGCAAAACGATTGTGAGATTGAAAACAAACTTAAACAGACGAAGTACGTGCCGCTTAGATTTCCATTAAGTAAACTTCAGCCGAAAGTGCATTCTTTTCAATCTGAGCAAGTCTTATTATTTCTAGAGTAAACAAGTTATTGTATGGGATCTTTTGCGGTATTGTGATAGGATTCTTTTTGTACAAAATGGAACCAAGGCATAACACTTTAATTGTAATTAAAGAAATCAACCAACCAACGAAATTTCAATAGCAAACAAGTTGAATGTTTTGATGCAGAAATAAAGAAAAACTTATTGCATTTTTGTTTTATTCATTTTTTAAAAGTTCAGGTTATATAAAATTGGGTTTAGAGGTATTCTACTTGATTTGATATTGAATTATCTGAAGGATAGAAGAAATGTTAACCTTCGGCAAAATGTGATTTGATATAATTTGCTGATCGATACGTTTGCAGTTGCAATAGATGGTACTTGAAATGAGGTATTAACAATAGTTGAAGATACATTGAGAGTGATTGCAAATTTGCGGTATACAAATTGTTTGAGATTCAATAACAATTAAACTGTGGATTTTTTTGGTAGCTGCAATAATAGTGTTACCGTAACAGCCAATTTTTTTGACAAAGTTGACGTGCTTCTAGAATAATTCTTTTTTGCCTGAGGTGAACTTTGCGGATCCCTCTCCGGATCAAAACACGTTTTTATGTTCGGAAAACATTTAAATTCGCAGCGCGCGCGCTCTTTTAGAGCATCTGGAGTAGCAGTGCGCACGAGACACGATGCAGTGGAGCGAGCCTCAGCGAGGAGCAGCGCCTGCTAATAAATGGACCAGCAGACACCACGAACGGCAGCCAAGTTCTTGCAAAGGTTCGTCCGTGGTGAGCGCCTTGTGAAGCTGAATGGTTAGGCGGACAGAAGATGCGCCATCAGGATTGTACCCATTGGTATCTGGTGACCAAGCTGCGTTTAAGGACATCTTCTGGTTAACGACTATTAAGAACTGGACTTGATTTTTATCTCCCGGCGATCTCACAATTAAAGGCAAAGTATTGGCACGAGTAGGAACTTGGAAATTGTGAACGTGGACAAGAAACATTGGTTATTATTTACCTCTGTTTTTTGGAACACAACAATATTTTGTAATGAAACTCTCTTATTGCATTTCGCGCTGTATTTTGTTTGGAAGAAGTATTAAAATTGCTTTTTATTTATACGTTAAAGTTTAATTTCGTAATCTTTGACGAGTTACTGCTAGTTTTACCACCTGACCTCTCCTGTAAGAGCTGTGAGAAATCTGCTTGTGCGTGCTTTGGCGATACTCAGCACAATGGCCAACAACCGATACGCTCCCACGCGGAGCACGAGGAAGTTAACTGGGAATGGTCCCTAGGGGAGCGGTAGTTACCGTTATTCATTTCAATTAATAATATCGTTATTAATTCATTTCATTCAACATTTTGCAATTCATTCATTATCTTCCCTTTCGTTCGTTCATTAATTCATTTGATTCGTTCGTTCATCCCTTCCATTCATACCAACAGAGCATACCTCTTAAATGAGCGAAGTGCTTGCGGTAAGTTGCTGTCGGGTTCCTTCATGAGGTAGCGCCGCGTGCCGCGCGTCGCCTCCAGGAAGAAGGCCTCGAACACGATGTTGTCCAATTGGTAGGAGAATTCCTCGCGGTCTTCTGGCCGCAGCCGCTTCTCCAGATCCAGGAAGCGTTTGTTCGAGAAGTCCCAGTTTTGCAGGGAGAAAAACGCAAGCGCCATGTTGGCCGCGAAGATTCGGCGCTGCAGGCGAACCAACCTGCGACACAGTGGTGCTCCGTTGCGATAGTGGGAATAGACACGCCCTGAGATAAAATTATACAAGCTCTAATGCACTACGAAGTAGGATTGTACCTTATGAGAAACCTCAGGCGGTTGATCAAACAAGAAATAGACCCGATCTCCGAATTAGCAACCCTCCCGACTTTTCTTGGATATTGGAACAATTCACTACCACCAAGACCATTAATCCCACAGGACTTCTACAAAAGGCAGAGAAACAATAGTTCCAACAGAGAAGGTTTTACAACTTGAAAATTACATTAACGCAATTTTCTTTTAAACTTTTTATTTTTTTCAAAATTTCCCAAATGTATTTTTTGAAAATATATACTCAGTCGTTAATACTTACAATAGGGGCGTTTTATACATTATTTCATGTGTGAGTAAAAGTTCTTTAAATGATTTCCAATCAAGTTTATCGAAAACTGAATATTTTTTGTGAAAATTAGCACAAGATTGCGCATTTTCAGAAACGCTGAAATGTCGTTTTCTCAAAAACGGCTGGAAATGTTTCAATGCGGGAACAATGTAATTTCAACAAAACTTGGTATAATTTTATGATTAGGCAACGGCAATAGGAAAAAGAATACACCGGGGTACACATCTTTAGATGAGTGGGAATCTCCGGACTGCCTCCCACGGTCAATTTTCCTTCATCATTTTCCAGAAAAACCACTTTAAGGTTGATTGATTTACTTATTAGTTATTTCGTGCGCGTCAACAGCTGAGGTCAATAGTCTCGCTAGTATGGTGCATGTTTAATCGCGTGTTGTTGTTGTTGTGGTGGTGGTGGTGGTGGGGGCGGTGAGCTTCCCGCGCCGACCTACCCGACGTCTTGCGGGGTTTCCCCAACCAGGTATCTCCGAATAGCGGGGCACCGCCCATTCCGGGACGAGCTCTAAAGTCCCGATTGGTCTCCCACTCAGAGGCACTGCAGTGACGTCAGTTGATGTCCTGAACCACCTACGTCGGAAATCCGCTTTCAATTTTCCTTATCGGCGCAGCTACATGCGTTTCGTCCATACATTAATTCGGAAGGAAGAAACATTTTTGTTCAGTTTCTATTAACAAATAGCACAAATATATGTTGTCGCACCACCATGTGAAGTTAGAGGAGTAAGGAAATGCTCATGATAGGAAGTTTCAATTTTAGTTTCCACGAACTTTCAGCAATGCTTTAAAGGAATGTGCAAATGTTTCTCGAAAACAGGTTGAAGTGGTTCAGTTATATTCGATCAATATAATATTAAGCAGACGGTGAAAGTAGAAACTGATCCTTTTACTAAGGAGGAAAATCGATAGGGATGCAGTCGGGCTTTGCCTTTGGGAAAGGCATGTAAACGGAGTAGGAAATGTTGACCGCGGGATGCAGTCGGGATACGTCCAGCGTGCGACGGGGCACGAGTTGTCACCCAGTCACGGAAAGCCGCCCCGACGGCGGCGGAGGTGGTAATAAATGCCTCTGACGGCGCCGACGCCGGGGTCGGTCCGTGAGTAGGATAATCTCACGTAGGGTGCTGGCTTGCCGGAACTCGCATCCGGCGCTGGAACCAGTGCTGCACTCACATGGGTTTGCGGCCGATGATGGGCAACAGGGCGTCGACGATCACCGCCGGCAGCAGATGGAAGAAGAAGAACTGCACGAGGAACAGCAGGTAGTTGGCGGTGATACCGCCGCACGGATGGTACAAGGTGCCCGAGAAGGGCAGCGTAATGCCGATCTTTAAAGCGCATTCGATGAGGCGGCTGTGGGTGACGCGCTGCATCCCAGTCCGCGCGGCGTTATACACGAGTGGCGGCCCCAACCTGCGCAGCCACACACCGCACATCCTTCACTCAGCACGCAATTGACCGAAGGGTTGGTGGATTATTCGTGTTCCCGGAAGTGGCAACTGCTAAGGTCAAGTAAATGTGGTGCATGTTTTTTCCTCGGGAGACATGGGATCTTCCCCAGCTGGGTAGTGAAATACAGCGCTCAACTGCACGTCGGCTAGCGGGATTTTCCACATCCAGTTATCTCCCACTAGCGGGACATCACCCCTGCCGCAACAACTTCTAAGCTCCCAACTGATCTTCTGATGTATGTGGTGTAGTTCGTATTGTGTATTAAGGGGTGAGGATAGGGCAAGGAAGAGTTAGATATTGATCGCGCGCGGTCCTTAGCCTGTTTGTTAGGGTACTGCTCCGACATCCCCCTGGCTTTGATCGGAGAAACCACGGAATACCACCGGTCACAGCAGCCGGCAGCTAGAAGTCTCCTTCTAGACCGGGAGCCAGCAAGAAAATACATGTATGATAAATTCAAAGCTAAAACGTTTTGAGAAATTACCCAGTGTTATGAGGAACAGGGAAACGCAAGTATGGCGGATTGTAGATTTCGGTGTTGCACTGCACAAATTTCTGATTGTGTCGAAAACAATTTTGCCGTTGGGGAACGAGTATACAGATGATAATTGTTGTATATTGTTCGTTAGATAGTCACAGTGTGAAGGAGTTGTATGCGATGTGGCGTCTCAAACTGTTTATATTGAATTCAAATTGTCATTTTTTAATGATCTCTTATATTACGAACTCAAAGCTAATATTTTGTTCTAATGATAGAAAATACTTTTTCATTGTCGATTATGACCACGACATATCTTTTTGGTGTCGCTAAGTACAAGAGATATTTCATTTATTAAAACACAGTTACAATTGATATAATCACGCTACAGTAACTCTATCTATATGCTGAATTGTGTTATTGTGTGGAAAATAGGAAAAAGAAAGGACTCAGTGTATGGAATGAACAACTTAAGGAAGCAGTGGCAGGGAAAAAGAAATCATACTTGAAATATCTTCAAACACGGAATGAAGAAAGTAAGAAGGAATATAACTGCTGTAGAAATGAAGCCAAAAGACTATCTCGTTTAGCACATCAGGAGGCGTGGGATCACTTCATAAGTAAAATAGAAGCAAGTACTCGCCTACAAAGTAATGAGACAACTCAGTTAAAAAGAAAAAGATACTGTTCAATTGGAATTTGTAGATGAAGAGAAATGGCTGCAACACTATAATAATCTGTTGTTCAACCCACTGGAAGAGAAAGAAAAACAAGAAGAACAAAAGAAAGATAATATCGATCCACTAACAATAGAAGAATTATTACAAGTATTAAAAGAAATGAAATGTTGAAAACTACTGGTATAGATAATATAAATGTGGAATTACTAAAATATGGAAGCATCTTTCTCCATTTAAGACTGTTACATCTTGCGATGTGTCGGGGACCATCGCAGTCCTCCACCCTTGCGTCACGCCAAATTACCGGACGGCAGGAAAGAACTACGCGCCCTCGAATTAGATACGCCCAGCCGCTCAAGCCCCCCATAAACTTTCAACTATCAATTATACCCTTTTTCTGACAATACCGCGATGCGTCGGGTGACCATCGCACCCTCTCACCCCCGCGTCACGCCAAATTAAAGGGCCACGCGTCCACCGCGACCCGATTTAGTTCCGCCCAACGGCCCAAGTTCTCCAGAAGCCCCTAACAATAAATCTTACCCTTTGTCCAACAATACTGGATGATCGACAGCCGGAACAACCATTTTAGCGACTTGGCGATCGCACCCGGCTCAATAATCCTCTAAAAGCCTATAAAATCATCACATGCCAAAGCAGAAGGGACACGTGCGCGCTCCTCCGGCCTAACAATGCCGGCCAATGAACAACCAGAAGGCACCGTTGATGAAATAGAAGGTTCGAGAAGTTCAAATCCGACCAATAAAATCACTAGGCAGGAAGCACGTGAGCACTTTGGGATTTTTTCGAAAAAACGAAAGGGACAGACGGGCGAGCGAGGCCAGAGAGAGGACGGGCGACAGACGCTAGAGAGGACGGTCGTGCAGGAGAAGTCGTATGGAGATAGAAACCAACAAGTAAAGTTTTGAGTAGATTAACAGTGGTAGTTAAGAAAGCCACCGAATATTAGTCAGTTAATGAAACCTGCGGTAGAAAGGGAACAGCAGCAGTGGGTAAGGCACACACTGAGCCGACCACTGCGAAACTTGCCCGGTCTTCACGGAATTAATTCCGAATAGCCAAAGTTTGGCTTCGAGCGTCATACGCGGTCCAGGTGTCGTGTGACGGCCTGAGACGCGCGCGAGCATCACGTCGCGACCGCCCGGTCATCCACCGCCGACGTCCCGTGCGCCGGAGTCATCACCCCGGAGGCAATCGGAGGCCAACCTTGCAACGTTCCGGCGTCGCCTCCTGAGGGTCCGACTACACTTCTCCGTCGCTCGGCGAGCAATCCAGTCGCGGTGACATTACCATCTAACATCACAGATTGTAAGTTGTCATCACCATCATTCATTAATCGGCTACTAAAGTGACAATAACCCAGCATCAACCTGAACAGTTTCTCTTCGTTTAATTTTTTGAATAAATTAGTCCCCGCCATTTGGTCGGGTGAACCAATTAATACCATAGCAAAGTGTTATTATTCTAAATCTTAAGAAACCACCAAATGCAACCCTTCGACCCAGGGCGCTCACCCCTGAGACGCTCAACGCCGGCGACATTAAGCAGGTAAGTGGGCATGCGCTTGGCGCCCTTATTAAATAAATTCAGCGCGTGTCCCCTCCTGCGACTTGGGACGACTGTCACACCATAAGTGTGTCGGCGCCTCCATTTTATGAGCAGTTCCATCACAATCTATACAATCAATGTTGGCTAAGAAGTACAATACCAGAAGAATGGCAAACAGTCCTAGTAGTATCTGTGTTTAAAAAAGGGGATCGAAGCAACTGCGAAAATTATAGCACAGTTTAATATATTAAACTGTGATTATAGAGTTATTAGCCTCTTAAACACAACATATAAAACCTACAGTAAAATGATCCAAAAGTGGATTAAGACTATAGCTGAAGTTGTATTATTAGAAGAACAGAATGACTTCAGAACGGGAAGATCCTGCACAGATAATGTTTTCGTAGTGAATCAAATAATAGAAAAAAGAAGAGAATTTAATTTAGACACGCACATTGCTTTCATTGATTTTGAAAAAGCCTTCGACCGAGTTAATAGGAGAAGACTATGGGTCATAATGGATAGAAGAGGGTTTCCAAAGCATTTAATAGATGTAGCTAAATGTTTGTATAAAAATACAAATATCCGAATAAAAATAAATCAACATCAATTACAAGCATTAAAAAACAACTAAGGATTAAAACAAGGTTGCAGCCTTTCCCCGATACTATTTAACATATATATAGACGAAATTCTTAGAGAATGGAAACCGAAAGTAAAACAAGGGATCAGATTGAACGGGGAAAATTATATCAATACTCTACTATTTGCGGATGACAAAGTCATTATGCATGAAAAGGAAGATGATCTCCAAATGACACCCCATCAATTAAATCTAATGTGTAAAAATTAAAACATGAAAATATCAAAACAAAAAACAAAGGTCATGGCTTTTCAAGGAGTTTATCCAATTAGAACAAAGATATGTTTGTAAAACCAAATAATAGAACTAGTAACACATTTCAATTATCTGGGATGTGATATAAGTTACGACCGAAGCCAAGATATAAAAAATAAATTGCATAAGTTCCAATACATATGCGGCACACGACATAGAACATTAAGAAATGAGACTAGAAAAGATACTTTGTTGAAGTTCTATAAAACAATGGCAACCCCAGTAGTCTTGTATGGGAGTGAACATTGGATTCTCTCTCAAAAAGAAAAATTACAAGCTACGGAGATGAAATTTTTAAGGAGAATAAAAGGTTGTACTTTGCTGGATAAACAAAGAAATGAAGATATAAGAAAATAATTAAATATATTTCCCTTAAATTATTCCATACAACAATGTAATCAAGACTGGAAAAAACATTTAGAAAGAATGGAACATAATAGACTACCTAAACAACTGTTGCAGTCCAACCCAACAGGAAGAAGGAGTGTAGGAAGAACACTTAGAAGATGGTTTGAAGTGTGATGGCGGGACAGGCAGCCGCCTAATCCTTGAAGTGAAGAAGAAGAAGTGTTATTCTGTGATAGTATGTTCTAAGTTAAGAGAACAATCAGCACCATCAGTCAAGAGAACAATCACCACCGCCAGTTAAGAGAACTATCACCACCATATATGTATATACTAGCTGGTACCCGGCGCGTTGCTGCCGCAGAAGAAATAAGGAAATATTCCTCCCCCCGCTCTCTTTTCCCCTCTCTCTTTTTTCTTCTTTCTCTCCCTCTATCTTTTTCATACTCTCTCATTTCCTCACTCTTTCTTTTCCATCCTCTGTGTCCCTTTTCTCCCTCTCTGTGTCTCTGCTTCCCCTCTGTGTCTGCTTCCCCTCTGTCTCCTAGTCCCCTCTGTGTCTCTTTTCCTCCACTCTCTGACTCCCTTTTCGCGCTATCTCCATTTCATTCTCTTCATTTACCAATCTTTCTATTTTACTTCGCTCTATTTTCCTTCTTAACTACTTCCCCCTCTCTCTATTTTCCTTCTAGCTGGTACCCGGCGCGTTGCTGCCGCAGAAGAAATAATTGAGGAAATATTCCTTTCCCCCTCTCTCTTTTTTCTCCTCTGTCCCTACCCCTGTTTTTTTAATCCTCTCTCAGTTTCCTCACACTCTCTCTTCCATTTGTGTCCCTTTTCTCCCTCTCTGTGTCTCTTTTCTCCCTCTCTGTGTCTCATCTCGCCCTCTGTATCACTTCTCGCCCTCTGTATCACTTCTCGCCCTCTGTATCACTTCTCACCGTCTGTGTCTCTTCTCCCCCTCTGTGCCTCTTCTTCCCCTCTGTCCCTTCTTCCTCTCTTTGTCTCTTCTTCCCCTCTGCGTCTCTTTTCCCCTCTCTTTGACTCTCTTTTCCCGCTCTCATTTCCCTCTCGCTCTCTATTTCCCCCTCTCTCTATTTTACCTCTCTTCATCTTCCCTTTTTTTAAATATTTTCCCTCTTCTTTCTATTTTCCCTTCTCTATTTTCCCTTGGTACCCGGCGCGTTGCTGCCGCAGAAGAAATAATTGAGGAAATATTCCTCTTCCTCGCTCTTTTCCCCTCTCTTTCCCCCTCTATCTTTTTCCCCGTCTTTTTCCTCCTCTGTCTTTTCCCCTCTGTCTTTTTCCACCCCTCTCATTTTCCTCACACTCTCCCTCTTTTCCATCTGTCTCTCTTTCTCCATCTGAGACTTTTCCCCCTCTGTGTCTCCTTTCTCCCTCTCTGTGTCTCTTCTTCCTGTGTGTGTCTCTTCTCCCCCTCTGTATCTCTTCTTCCCGTCTGTGTCTATTCTCCTATATGTCTCTTCTTCCCCTCCGTGTCTCTTCTTCCCCTCTGTCTCTTCTCCCCTCTATTTCTCGTTTCCCCCACTCTGACTCTTTTCCCGCCCTTTCAATTGCCTCTCTCCATTTCCCCTCTTTTATTACCCCCTCTATTCCCCCTCTCTATTTTCCCGTCTCTCTATTTTCCTTCTCTTCACTATTTTCCCTCTTTCTCTATTTCCACCCTGTATTTTCTTCTTTCTCAATTTCCCTCTCTCTATTCCCTCTCTTTTTCCCTCTCTTTGTCCCTGTCTCTTTTTCCCTCTCCTCTAATCAACTTGCGCCGCCCGCTCCTCGTGTTCTCATCGACCTCGCCCCACGGCACACGGCAATGCCCAGCAGCAATGAAGCTCACGTGAATTGGGAATTGCATTTAACTGAAACGCCATCATGTGCCCTAGCGCCATCTAGTGTAGTTACGATAATTGTACTATACCTATGTTCTTCCCGTAAGTGCAAGAAATAAGTTGACACATTTTTATCGCAATTGGATGCCTGCTACGGCATCGCATTAAGCACGAACCAACAAATATTGATTTTTACTTTCCCGTATACGTACGTATACACGGAGTGATATACGTAGTTTAGGGAAAGTTATGTAATGCTGCGCGAAAAAATGGCCAATTTTTGGCAGAAAAAACTTCATTGCCGGGCCGTGAAAACAAAAAGTGGATAAAACCAGTTGCTAAATTAAGAAAAAAAATCTCTAACACATGGTGTAGCCAGAAACCCTGTTTTCTAGGTCCTTGATACCGAAAAACCAATTGAAAGGAAAACGTCCGTCTGTCTGTCCGTCTGTGAACACTGCTAGCACCTAAACCATACGTACGATTTCTTCCAAAATAGATATTCGCCGATCGATCTGGTTTTAGTCAAAACTTTGAGATTTTGAAAAAGATTCTTCGAAATTTGGGGGTACTTTATATGAAGGCCCCCGGGGATTTTCAAAATTTTCTCAAAAATGGCTCCAATTTTTTTCTTTAAATTTCTTTTGAGTGAATAAAGTAAAATACAAATATTAACATGACATAGGCCCGATTTTCACGGATTACTCTGAATTTTCGAAAATTTTGAAAGTTTGAATTTTTTTCGGCGTCTTTCTCCAACTACAAAATTGAAGATAGAGATTTTTCTTCAAATAAAATTTGTTCTGCATATTGAATTCTTTCATAAATGTCATGAAAATGTTTTTCAAAATTTTAGTAGTTTTCGTGCAGTATTGCGAGCAATATGTGCAATTTTAAAAAATTACAAAAACAAGATTTCCTCAAAAACGGCTCCAAATTTTTTTCTTTAAATTTTAGGTAGGTATATGGTAAATGTACTCTATCAGATGACATAAAAGCCATATTGCTCTACAGGTTGTTCTTTTTTCAAAAAGTACAAAAATATAAATTTTTTCACATGTTTCTCACGTCGTTAATATTTACATGATGAGCGATTTTTTCACATTATTATATTTACGAGTACATGTGCTTTAAATAATGTCAAGTAAAGTTTCTCGAAAACAACCGTTTTCTGTGAAAAGTAGCTCAAACTTTCGCATTTTCAGAAACGCTCAAACGCCATTTTCTCGTATGTGGCTGAAAATTTTTTCTTAAATGTTTTGTAACAGATAGTGCTAATTACACTCTTTAGTATAGCGTAAAGTTTATTTTGGCAGTTCCGAACAGCTAGCAAAGACTCAACGAAATAGAAAACTAATACGGGAAAGTCTGTGCGATTCTGTAGCACCGGTAGTTATATATTGTATTAGATTAATTTTCTGTATAATTATTTTTCATGAAATTTTCCGATATTTTAATAGTTATTCTGCTATTCGGGGCGGAGATGAATCCAACAAATCGGAGATAATTAAAATTGGTCCAGTTGTTCTTGAATTATAAATGGTATAATTAACCTGACTTTGTTTTACTTACTTAGATTCTGCACTCTGTCTTTGGACTCTGGAAATATTGACAAGCGCCGGACCAGGAAAAATGTAATAGAATGTTCAAAAAGATCTCATCCTGTAGAATACGGAGTGAAAAATGTTTCTTTGAGGCCTTCGACCTCAAAATTGTACTTTTTGAGGCCCTAGAACGCTTTGTTTACGAGTTATTTAACGATATAGATTCGAACTGTGTAGCGGGCTGCGTTTGCATGAATAACTAGTTTTTTATTCTTCAGCGCCATGCAATGACATTTTTTCGACATTTTATGTTATTCAGTTCTTCGGGACAGAGATGAATTCAACAAAATAGAGATAATTAAAATTGGTCTAGTCGTTCTTGAGTTGGCTGGTGTTGTAACTAACACAACTTTGTTTTGTATATATTTATATATATATATATATATTGAGACGAACCGGACGAAGTCCGGTCGTCCCATGAGGAATTCATGCTGTGACCGCATGCAATAAGGACCAACGCGATTTTGAAAACCGCGCGCCGTCAACGTCAGAGAGTGACGCAGGCGACGGTTGATGTCAAAACCCACGACCAGAACGATGTTTGCCAATGATGTGAGAGCAGACAAGCCCCAAACTAGCCATTGGCCGGTGCAGGTCACGCCAAGGGGGGGAAAAGGGCATCCTGAAAATCTGCGGGGAGAAACATTCTTGTAAAAATGTCCAACGGAGCAAGACTTTCGAAAGTGCGCGGAAGTGAAGTTACGCGAGTAGGATTTCAAGAGAGTCTGAGATTCTTCAGTGAGCGAAGTTCGTATATGAGGAAAATTCCGGCCAGGAACAAAATCGGACTATGAGACTGAAGTTGTGCCCGACAGAGAATTTATATAGTTCCCGAGGCATCGAAAGCGTGGAAGCAGACGCCCCACGCCGCTTCCTCTTTGTCGACCAGGCTGCCGAGAACGAGTCGCCCGCCGCCGGAAAACCTCCAAAATGAATATCAGCTCCAAAGAATAACGACATCCAAATTCCTGGAATTCACAAACAATCGGCACGTGTGTGAAAAAAAGACCTGAAAGTCTGCGAGGGGGAGAGACGCTGCGGAGAAACTCGACGTTTGCATCGCGAGGTCGCCGCCGGCGCCGCTGCTACTGCTGTGTACACAGCATTTATGCCCGCCAAGGCGGGCCAAGCGGGCCCACTGTGGCCCCGGGAGTGGGTTGCGGCCCACTGTGTGCCGTCCCGGGAGCGACGTCCCGAACACGCCGCCTTCCAAGAGAAGAATGGCTGCTTCCCGAGAGCGCCACCAGGGGCAGGTCGGGCGGCGACGGCCGCACAGAAGAGTCACGGGCCAGCGGCCAGGGGCGGCGGCCCCGCCGTCCCGCCAGAAGGAGCGAGAACATAGACTCGCCTCGCCGGCTCCGGTGATATATTAGGGGGAGCCGGCTCGGAGCAGGCAGTTGGGGGTTGGAGCGTGAGTCTGCTACGAAGTGCTTGGGAGTGTTGTGACGGCGGTGTGTTTGGCGATCGACGGTTGTGAACTTGACGTTATTCTATTGGTTATTTTGGTTGGACTGGCTACGTGTATGGACATCTTCTGGCAAATTGTTACCACTGGCTTGTATCTGGTTTATTCTTTGGACGGCGGTAATAATTGATTAATCAGAACTGTTATTTTACTACCCTGCACTTCCCAGTACATAACAGCTACTCTGCAAACGCGCGGAGCCCAGCCCTTCGCTCGGCCGTGAAATCGGAGAGGTCATCAACCCCGCCCAGCCCCGACTGCTAGTCTGCGAGCCGACGCCCGCCGGAGCGCGAGAGGGAAGGTCACTAGAGGTATTACACCGCCCTGTAGAGAACGAGCGTGAGTACCCGTGAAATTCAATAAATTGATGAAAAGGTAGAACATTCTGATAAACTCAGGAGAGACTATTATGAACAATCCTAGTTTGCAGATATCTTTTGTGTCAAAGTGTTTTTGTAAATTAAATTTAATGTGGAAGGCGCTGCTAGCCGACCACAAAGCAGAGTAACAATTAATGTTAAAGGAAACAGTGTGAAATCTAAATGTTTAAAAGGAGTAAACGTGAGGTTAGAGCGCTGAATGTTTTAATGTATTATTCAGGTAGCTCCAGCTGGAAGCAAGATTTACGTAATTAATTCTTGCATTGATAAGAGCGATAATCGCGTCAGGCATTGAACGTGAATCACTCAAGTCATTTCTAGGAAGTAATTGCATGTATTGTGTAACGCCAGAACGAGGCAAAGCAGTGGTTTGCCCGCTGTAACTTGGTAAATGGTGTATGACTTATTTTGGTTAATGAATGAATATTTAAATCACTTGTGAATTGTGTGATTCCCCCTATCACTAACCAAGTAGGATTTCCTGGAGGGAGAATACCTTAGATAATTAATAAACAACCGGCAGGGCCTGGTGACGGAGCGGCGACAGGAGCGCTGCACGGTACCGGTGACACCCACGCCAGAAAGATTTCTCGTGGGGTATAAACGCCCTGACCCTACATAGGTTGATTGATGCCGGCGCGTCGCACAGAGACGACGTGTTCCGTCGCATTATATATATATATATATATATATATATATATATATATATTGTGACGAATGTGAATTTAGAGGTTCGTCACAGGTGCCAGAGCCCCATAAAACACAAAAAAGAACGGGGAAGAGAGCGCGGCGCAGTTCAAAAGGGGCGCGCCCGTAGACGAGGAAATTGTCGCCCGCAACGTTCATCGCAAGTCGCGAGAAAATGACGTGCATTAACTGGAGGGGAGGAGGAGGCGCCGCGTTACCCCTACAAACCGAGGGCATAAAACGCTAATCCGCAAGTGGAAGGGCCTCTTAAGTTTCGTCTGTTGGAGCAGGCAACTCTCTTAAGTTCTCGTCCGAGGAGCAGGCAGCATCACTCTTATGCTTTCGTCGGTTGAAGCAGGCAGCATCTCTATAGTTTTTCGTCAGTAGAAGCGGTAGCTTCTCTCAAGTTTTTCGTCGGCAGAGGCGGCAGTTTCTCTCCGAAGTAACGGTAGCCGATGTTGAAAGATTGTGCGAAAGAATGTCATTTTAGTTAGGAGTGTCCGACGTCAGAAAGGCGTCTAGTTAGTCGTCCGCGAATTTGTTAAAATATTCAAGAAAGATTTATGGCAATTATGGCACCGTGAAAGAGGTCGCCTGTAAAATTTGCGACAAGTTGACGCTCAGATTAAGCCATAAAATCTGCAGCTGGAACGGGGGGAGAGATCTAGTACGCGGCGAGAACCAAACCTCACGCCGGCGTACTGGGCGCGAGCAAAAGAACGCGCCGAACGAGATCTGGAGACGGGCGAGTACCGGTCGTGATCGGACGAAGGAGACGGAACCGAGACGGGAGACAGAAGAGAACGACGGAGCTGGGAGCGGAAGGTAGAAGAAGAACGGGACCAGGAGAGGAAGACGGAAGAAGGACGGCGATGGGAGCTGAAGACCGAAGACGGAGGCACGAAGGCGGCGGGTCGCTAGGCACGAGGCGGCAGCTCGGAGCGCAAGCGCCGGCAGCAAACGCGACAGCGAGCGACCAAAGACAAGGACAGCTTACCAGGAAGGGCGAGGTAAAGAAAATGTTAGGATTAGCCATTTTGACGCCTGGTTACCTGTTGGTTTTTATACATGAGTTAAAGTAGATTGATGTGGTAATAATTGTATGAAAGTGTGGAGGAAGTTGTGCTGCAGAGCGCGTTTTTTGTTCAGAGGTGTTGGAATTAAAATGAATGTGAAATGAGATTAGTAAAGCGCACGCAGTGATCGAGTCAAAAGTGCAAGCAGAATTTAGTCAATTTTATTTTTAAAGAATTCTTAATTTTTCCATGAACAGTAATTGTGTTTAGAATTTGAAGAGTTTTGGTTATTTGATTTAAAGAGGATACAGTGTGAGTTGATGATTTTATTTGGAAAGTTGAAAGAGAATGATGAAGAGTTACGTAGAGTAGTAGAATTAGTTATTATTTTGAAATCATTAAACTTTGTTATACTGTTATTTGTGTTCCTGTGTTTTGGATTGCTCTCTACACCCCAAAGATCCCGCTGCCCTGAGACATAAGTAAGCTCGAAAGAGCAGATATCTGGGCACCCGCCCAGACGCTCAACCATTGTTGAGAGAATTAGCAAAAAATAAATTTGAGTGTTCGGGGCGGGTTCGGGGCGGGAATATATATATATAGACGAGTCGTGGATTGACTCTGCACAAGATTTATGACAAAGAAAAAGGGGGCAGGGATTCTTGCCCCCTCTAAACAATCGCCATACAAAATTGGTTCCTTTCGGTGCTCACAGGAGCATTTACTCTGTTCTTTCCCCGTGTTTAATTACATCCCATTTACAATTTCTCCGTTACCCTGGGGCTTCACTCCTTTATTATGATTTCAATACTTGGGGGGGGGGCTCAACTCAAGATCACTGTTATCTACTGGCTAATTACTTTCCCTCCCAATCTTCCGGCCGCTTCTACTCACGAGACTCCAGTCTGACTCACGCCGTTTCATGTTCGCCCGTCCGCCGTCGGGTCGACGCCTCGCGCTGCAGGAAGCCAGCGCGGGGAGGGGAGCCCCGCAGTGCCGCTCCTGCCACTTGTTCTATGCGTTGCCTTCTGACGTGTCTTGTTGCGCCACCTCGCCCTTCGGGTAATTCCGCTTCCTTCGGCTGCGCTCGGAAGGGCGGCCGACGCTTCACCGCCGTCGGTCGCTTCCCACCCCACTCGTGGTCGCAGTGGTCTACTTCGAAACGTTACCAGAACGTTTCGACTGCATCGGTACGTCGTCCTCCCAACCACGGACCGAAAAGGTATTGAATACCGGTAAAAATACCGGTAAAATACCGGTATTTTTTCATACCGGTATAAAATACCTTTATTCTTTTATTCCGGTAAAATACCTTTATAGGACGTCTATACCGGTATGGACGTCCATAAAGGTTATACCGGTATTATACCGGTATTTTCAATGGAAATAGTGCCGCGTGCCCCACAGACGCGCCACACGCGCGCGCCCACACACGCGCGCGCCAAACACAAGCGCCCGAAACACATGCGCTCGCCAAACACGCGCGCGCACCAAACACGCGCGCGCCCACACTCCCGCACGCCAACGAACGCGTGCGCCGTACAAACACGCGCGCCGAACAAACGCGCGCGCCGAACGAACGCGCGAGCCGAACAAAACGCGCGCGCCGAACAAACGCGCGCGCCGAACACACGCTTGCACCTCTAACACGCTTGCTACACGCTTATGCGCTATACACTCACGCTCTATGCACTCACGCGCTATATACACTCGCTCTTCTTTCTCTTTCTTTCGTTCTCTTTCGATTTCTTTCTCTCTCTCTCTCACACACACACAGTACACATTCGGCAAAGCGTTTGTTGGGACCTAGGTCAAACATCCTTCTCTCATATTTCAATTCTACTCACTGCGAAAATTAATAGCGTGAAATTAATAGCGTGGAAGTATATAGGTCGAGTCCGTTATCCTCTGCCGAACCGGAGACGCCCGTGGGTCGAAGCGCTGACCTCCGGAAACTGCCTACGCAACGGCACAGCCCTCGCAGGTCTTACAAAGGGAAACTGATTCCGAGAATCGGAATGCGCCAAGGAACGTTGCGTGAAGTCTTATCAACCGATGTCAGATTTCTATCGCCTTCGTTCTTTCACAACTGATGTCGGTCATATCCTGTCAGAGGCCGCAGGCCCGACCACGCACGGCGATGTCTGCACTTCGAGAGGCGGCACGTTGCAATTGTTTTAAAAACTACTTGCCATACTTCACAGCACTTAAATTTCATATTCATGAGTTTTGAGGGTGAGGATAGGACAAGGAAGAGGAAGGAAAGATCGCGCGCGGGCCGGGGAGAATTCTAGCGACCGGCTGCTCTGATCGGTAGTTTTCCTTGGTTTCTCCGATCAATATCAGAGGAATGCCGGAGCAGTACCCTAATAGACGGGCCACAGACCGCGCGCGATCTTTCCTTCCTCTTGTCCTATCCTCAGCCCTTCACTTACACTTACACTAACATGCATTACACATGCACTTCCGGCATTATACATGCCGGAAGACCGCGCGGGAGCTTTTGCCGGCTGGGGAGGGGGGCGCTGGTGGGAGATACCTGGTTGAGGGAAATCCCGCTAATCGACGGTACGTCGGCGCCTGATTTTGCCATGCAATGAGGAAGATCACTGCCGCCTCTCGTAGAAAACGCACTGCACTTACGGGGTTAGCAATTGCCGCGCCCGGAATCACTTATAATCATTCAATCGTTAATAGGAACACACTCTGACTTGTCTCCTGAGGTCTAATAGTGTAGAGCGTGTAAGAGTGTGTATTTAAGGCGAAAGGATTAGGAACAAAAGATAATGTCCGATCAGTGGCCCGTTCGGGCTCCCACACGCGCGCGTTCGCGCCCAACCCACGCACGTTTGCGTCCCCACACGCGCGTTCGTGCTCCCACACGCACGTTCGCTTTCTCACACGCGCGTTTGCAACCCCACACGCGCGTTTGGGCCCTTACACGCGCGATCGACCCCACACGCGCAATGACGCCCTAACACACGCGTTCGCGCTGAACACACGCGCGTTCGCTCCCCACACACGCGCGTTTGCTCCCCACACACGCGCGTTCGTTCCCTTACACGCGCGCGCGACACCACAAGCGCGTTCGCGCCCCCACAGGCGCGTTCGCGATCCCACACGCGCGTTCGCGATCTCACACTCGCGTTCGCGCTCCCACACGCGCGTTCGCTCCTTACACGCACGCACGACCCCACATGCGCGCGCGACCCCACGCGCGTTCGTTCCCTTACACGCGCGCGAGAGCCCACAAACGCGTTCGGGCCCCCTCGCGCACGTTCGCGCCCCCACACGCGCGTTTGCGCCCCCACGACGAAAATATGCCACCGTTGACACTCGAACCCTAGGATCCCCGGTCAGAAACTGTGCGGAGTCTATAATTGTTCCTCTGAGCCATCTCAACGTAAAAAGTCAGATTGTTTCCCTTCGAAACCTGTATGATTCTACTCCTCTATTTAGAGGTATTTTACCGGTATAGACATCGAATAAAGGTAAAATACCTCTAAAAATACGGTATTTGACGTCTTATACCGGTATTTTTTAAGGTATTTTGAATAAAGGTATAATAGAGGTAAAGGTATTTCTATACCGGTATAAATACCTTTACCGCTATTATTTCGGTATTCAGTCCCTACTTCCAACCATTGTTTTCTCGTTCTCTTACCTCACAGTTTCTAGCTTTTATTGTAATTGTCATCGATCTTAATTGCACTTAATGATGTCGAATACTTGTATACATTGTTCCCTTCCTCTACACTGCTGTGCCCACTCCACGTGTTGACCATCCACCGCTTGTGATACTTCACCACTCTCTTGTACCCGTTTTGTCTCGTCTCACTTCTCAACTAACGCTTCCAATTTTGTCACACACTTTCTTTGTCACAACGCCTTTCCAGTTCTATTGCATAACGCTCACTTTCATTGTTTTCTCCGGTAAATAGTCCGTACTACCCCGCACATCTGCACTCCATGAATCTCTCTCCGCCACTGTCCACTCTTCCTTCCGCACGTTACGCAAACGTCCGTCCTCTACCTCCGCCATTGCTCTACTGCCGATCCCGTGCTCGTGATTCGTGGCCTCCGGTTCTTCGCGCTGAACCGGATCTGGCCCCCGTCTCCGCCGGCGTGTCGGCCTCTGCCGCGCAGTTCAAACGTACGATATGCATCGGAACGCATTGTTATCGTATTAGTGATAACAATTCGTTTCAATATATATATATATACATATATATATTTATATATATAATGATCTATAACACATACAGAGTATATGATAGAAAGCAATTGTAATGTAAACAGAGGTTTTCTAGGGCACAAGGATGAGAAGGCATGGTGACGCAACAAACAGGTATTGTGCGAACCCATGGCGAAATGAGCAGAGCTGTGTGTGTAGGTTGGGCGATTCGGGCGACCGGCTGGCCGACAGATTTACAACCCGAGGCAAGACAGGCGACATCCGGCATTCCACTTTGCACACAAAGACAAGCATTTGACACAGCTACTGGATTACTTGATAGTTGCGGAACGAGGAACGTTGATCTTGACAATGATTCCGATAATCGGGGAAGATATTCGTAACCAAGCCAGCTGCGCAGTTGTAAAATAATAAATGTAAGAAAACCAGCGGCGACTAATAAAAGTAATTGCTCCCGCGGGTAATAGCATTCTCGCTGCACGCGCTTGCGTAGGAACTCTTGACGCGTACGATATATGTGGGGGTAACCCAGATTTCCAGGAACCAAAAGAAAATAAGTGGAAGGTATTACAAGAAAAATATTGCAATCATTGGAGAAGAGGGCAGAGGGGCGGAGTTTTGGCGAATGTGATAGGGTGAGGAGAAGAAGCTCTGCGGTGTAGGAACGATGAGCGAAAGGGCAGATTGAAAATAACTGAGGTCGAGTGAAGACCAATAGACGGAGAAAATAGCTTAATGCAGTAGGCTACGGAGTAAGGAAAGTCCTTAAAGTACTGTGGTAGTTGCCATTGCGCCAAAATAATACTCTCTGAGCCTTTTACTTATGGCGTAAATCACTTAGGAGGCACTAGTTCCGAAGAGGACATACAACTAGTGGATGGATTGGAGTCACAGGCGCGATAGGGAAATGGCATCCGGACGGCAAATGGAAAGTGGTTAGCTTCCGGACTACGAAACACTGCGATCGGGCGCCGATACCACCGAAGGAGCGATTGGTAGGGCGGGATATTGGGCCTCGTCACGTCAGCTCAGCGGCGTCCATTGTGTGCGGAGCCACGAAAGGGACGCTGTTGGGACGCCGTCAACCAAGGCGGCTGAGCCACTTTCCTCCCTCTCTCGGAGAGGGAGGGAGGTCGGTGGCCTCAAGTGTAGGCAGTGGGGGACGGGAAGAGGGCCGTGAGCTCCCCGGACTTGTCCGGGTGGTCCACTGACGGGCTTGCGAATTCGTCGTGGCAGTGGCCCGCTAACGCAACGGGTATTTGGGTGGGGTTAGGGAGGTCAGCCCAAGGCTTTCGCCTGCGCGCCGACGTGAGTCGGTCGCATCGCTCGCGGGTGGGGTTGTGGTTGAAGCGGACCTTACCGCCTGCGGAGCAGGGCCGTGAAGTGGAGGTGTCCACGCCGCGGGGTGCGTTTAGAGCCTTAGACGGACAAGGCACCCTCCCGGAGCTTGCTCTCCCAAACATACAAAATTCGAGATGTGCTGGTGAGGGACCGTGGGAGGTACCGGCGTCGTGAAGATGGACGGCGAACTGAATGGTATAAGTTTCCATAGATAATTTTGTAAACATCATTAACAAGAACCAAGATAGAAGGAAGAATAGTAGTTGTAGGTAGTTACAGTTGTAGAAAGTAGAAATAGTTTCTCAAATAAAGCGCGTTGCGAATTTCGGCCTAGTTATGTATCTACTTTTATTTAAGATGGTAAATTACCTATTTACCAGTTGGAATTATGTTTTACTTCAAACCTACAAATCCAGTTAACGTCATTTTCTGCATGTGCACGTTCAGGGTTTAGAATAAACAAACGATTAATCAGAAGAGCATGCTTACCAGAGAGCGTGGAGCCGGGAACCTGTCAACGCGACTAAATTAATTCAACAAAGTTAAATGCATGAGTGTGAAGAGTTTGCCGGGGGGAACGAACTCACAGACCCGATGAAATTCATTGCCACGTCGTAATTGGACGAGCAGGATTCATCACTGTATATATTCCTACATGGGTTCCATTGAAATATTATAATAAACTCGGATTAGGTACTCTATTATAAATTATGTAAAGAATGAATGTGAGGGTAGTAATAGATATAGTCTTGAAACCCAAAGAATTAGGCGGTAGTTTGGACCTACCAGAAGAATTTGTCCTTAATTGATAATACATGATTTATGTGATTTGATTTTATCATCAGTTTATAGTATATCGCGGTCAGTAAGATTATGTTGGGGAGATTATACAATTTCATTTTATTTTATTTTATATTACGTCATGTCAAGTTTTAGCAAATATATATGTATAGAAGCATTACAATGAAATTATTTATATGAAAAGTAATTTTAATGTTTTATTTGAAAGTATATTTGATTGTAAATTAATTTAGATTAGTTAATAGATTCGGGCTATAGAATGCGTACATATTGCCCGACGCCTCGTTTTAAGATAAATCGTAACAAAATAGACGTACCGAGAGGTGCATCTGGGAAGACAAAGTAGAGCTTGGAAGTGAGTGTTCCATTAACGTTGGATAGTTTTTGTACAAATCAGATATTTTGATATTATTATTATCACTGTTAAACACAAGTGGTTTATTTTATTTTTTGTTTTAGTAGTAATGTAAATTTTTGTTTATTATTATAGTTTAATATTACAGTGATGGATTTATGAATACATTCAAATATTTATTTTTTGGGGGGGAGAGTATTTATACGATTTATTTCGAGAAAAAATTGACCTTTTCCAAAATAGACATTTCAACGACATTTCATCAGACAACACAAATCGACATTTCATAAGACATTTCAACGAAAAAGATACCTACTCCACTTTTAAGCATTCTCCACGTTATCCGAGGACAAAGTCTACTCTTAAAGTTTGGAGTCATATTTGAGAAAATTTTGAAAATGCTGAGGCTTCATGTAAAGAATCTCCCAAAATCAAAATATACGTTTCACACTCGGAGGGCCTTGAATTCGTTCAGATCGATTGGAGAATATCAATTTTGGAGAAAATTGTCTGAACGGATTAGGTGCTAATGTGCTCAGGCGGACGTACGGAGACAGACGTTTTGCCATTAATCGATTTTTCGATGTCTAGAACCCACAAAACGTGCATTCTGACCACGCAACGTGTTAGAGGAAGGGCTTTGTTATTTGTATAGGAACAGGAACAGGATTTATTCGCTTTTTCGATAACAGGGCCCCATAATAAGCCTTTGTGGAAAAACGGCGTTTTTGCTGCAGCATTACAATACTTTCTGCGTACTGCGTTAGTAATATGCGATGACCATGCGTATTCTAAGGAATCTTACCCCTTCCTGGCGACCTCGCAGCTGCACATGATAATCCCCTTGACGACGGCGTCGCAGGGAACGTAGTCGAGGTAGGAGTCGGGATCGTGGTAGGAAATGTGCACCACGCCCTTTCCAGCGCCCACCATCAAACCCATAGGGCCGTTGAAGTTGTCGATCCAACCGGGGAACGGTTCAACGGCGGTAGACACCACTGCAACAACACAACAGTAAGCAAAATTCAGGAATTATGATTGTTTCCGGACACGTCAGCTGTTGTCGTCATTTGACCCGTTAGAGTAGTGCTTATTCCATCTCCGAAGATTGTGTTGTTTCCGTTGGAACGTGGAAGAACCGCCGACCGACAAGTCGGCATGTAGGGGATTCCCGCCTTCTGGTATCCCCCCCCAGCGGGGTACCACCTGCCGGGCGATCTCTAGAGCCCCGACTGCTCTCCCGTCAGGAGTGGTAGTGTATTGCATGTAAATATGTATGTAAAAGGAGAAGATAGACCAAGGAAGAGACCATGGACCTTGTTTGTTATGGTTCGATTCTAATGTTTTCCGCATATTGATCGGAGAAACCATGGAAAACAACCAATCAGAGCAGCAGGCCGCTAAAATTCTCCTTCAGACAACTGCTGCATTGGACTTGCCTATACATGGTGACCAGAGATCTGGCTTTTTGCAATTCAAGGCTTTTTCCCGGTTTTCCGGGTCTGAGAATATATATTTTCCATGTTCTGTTTCGCACATTACAACATTTTTTCTGTTTATTACTTAACCGTACTATATTACTCATGCACTCTCCTTTCGCAACCGAGTACTAGAGTGTAGAATTTTGTACAAAACGTGCTTTAAAGAAAATATTCTGTCCTGACATGCTTAATAAAGTATTTTTCACCCGAAAAGTTGATCTCGGAACTGGTGCAAGTGAAGGCTTTGAAGTGCAGTATTACTTAGATCGGTGTCGCAAAATCTCGGTCCTCCCGTGAATAACAACACGCAAGCAGGAAGTTTTCAACACGCAAGCAGGAATAGATTGTCAAAATGGATATTCTGCTGTCGATACCAGGCCTACTAATCAGTTCTCACAAATTTAGAGGATAACTGTGTATTACATGACATACCTGAAAAGTACGCTTAATAACACGTTTTCATTGTTAATTATACTTTTCGATTTTCGGAATGAATAAATCTTCAGATTTGCTTGAAACATCCCTGTTAGAAGGGAGGTGAGCAATGGACCGTGATGGAATTCCTCTCTTCAAACAAAACCTACAATAGCTCGTGAAGGACCACCTTCCAATTTAGATTTTTCAAGGCAGGAAAGGTTGCCTGGATTGTGAGTGTCACCAATTGCTTTAATGAAACACAACACATGAATTCAATAAGATATAATTAACCAAATACCTTACAACTACATTACATGAAAGCATGGAAATGTATGCCTTGACTGCATTTGTGCAGAGCACTTTGTTGCATGGACTGAAAAGAAAGAAAACAAATACACATTATATAATCTTGAAAGATGGCACCAGTAGCTGGAGGACTGGTGGCCGTTGGAGTGGTCACTGTTATCCTATGATGCAAAACAGAGCACCAATGTTGGCACGTCGATGTCCGCGATATAAGTGACTTGAGAATAAGTCACTCACAGAGCAGAGAGCGAAACAGACATGATTGTCTCACAGTGTAAAAGAACACGCATTTGACTAGCATGGAGTTTGTCACGTAAAACACCTCACATATTAACACGACGAGGTGTACAACATAGGTAACTTGAAAATAACTCACTCACAAAGCAAAGAGCGAAACAGACATGATTGTCTCACAGTGTAAAAGGGACGCATTTGACTAGCGTGGAGTTTGTCGCGTAAAACACCTCACATATTAACACGACGAGGTGTACAACATAGGTAACTTGAAAATAACTCACTCACAAAGCAAAGAGCGAAACAGACATGATTGTCTCACAGTGTAAAAGGCACGCATTTGACTAGCGTGGAGTCCGTCACGTGAAACGCTTCACATGGCGACTACATGCCGACTGACTGAATACTGAATTCGCTCGCAAAGCAGAGCGATGTTTGGCGCGCATAAATGGCGCTGTCCAATGAGAATTAAGATAACAAAATGATTTACTTGTAATTATTGTAAAGTAAAGAAATTTAAGATAAAATATATAAAACGGGCATGAATTTTGAGCGTAATAATTATGCCATCAAATATGACTGACGGTGGAGTCTTAAAATGTTTTATATTATATAACGGACTGTGCCTGGCAATTTGAGGCGCGCATACTGGCGCTGCCCAATCAGAAATAACGTAACAAAATGATATATTTGTGATTATTGTGAAATAAAAAGGAATTTAAGATAAAACATAAGAGACAGGCATGAATTTTAATGATAATAATTATGTCATCAAATATGACTTGACAATAAAGTCTTAGAATGTTTTTATATTACGTAATGGATATGACCAGTTGGCGCCTGGCAGTTAAGAGGCGCGGTTCGTAGAATTTCAGCGTTGCCTTGTGGTGCGTTGAGAGAAACAGTGTTGTGACATGTACTTCCGTTAAATTGCAACACAAATATTGAAATAGAGACTGCGAGGTGCGAGGTGCTTCAATGAATATAATAAGGAATAAAATAAAATATACATATGGTAGCTTGTTCGAACAATCCCAGATGTCTTAATTTTTGAAATTTTGAAGATTATATAATCAATTTTGTAATACAATTTTAAAAATTGTCGAGAAATAACACACTGATATTTGTGAAAATTGCAATACCAAGAAGGGGATACACTATTACAATGAAATTTATTCCGCAGATTAGGGATATTATAACATACAAATGATTAGAATTACAGAACTCCACATGCTTTTTGACCTTCAGAATTTAGTTCTGTGTGAAGCCGCCACGCGCTGCTATCAGGGACTCTAGATATCATGGCATGGACTCAAAGAGAGCTGGATGTGCTGTTGGGCAACACACGTGGTTTCTATGCGTGACCACAAAGCATCGACAGTGGCTGGAGGAGGACCAGAACGAACAAGTTGCCGAATGATCATATTACAGACATGTTCGAAGGGTGACGTTTCAGGTGAACGTGTGGGCCAGGGAAGCAGTGGTACCCGTCGATCTTTGCAGAAAGCTTGTACATTCCTCGCCATATGACATCGGGCATTGTTCTGCTGAGATATGGCATGTGAAGCTGCTTGCAGGAGGAGCAGTACCTCGGGTTCTAAAACCACCCTAGTGTATAGGTTGCTGTTCGGACTGCCCTCTATAGATATGAGTCGAGATCGAACATAGTAGCTGAACCATCACACTTGGCGTTTGTCCGCTATTGAGCGGAACAATACAGACGGGCAGATTGAGCATCGAACGTACGTGGCCATCGCTATAGAACAAGCTGAAGCGGGACTCGTCCGAAAACACATTTTTGCCAGTCAGCACACCCCGCAGGGGGGATCGTGTCTGCGTAGGTGGGCGCGATCTCTGGTGAAGAGATCACCCGGACCCCGAGTTTCACGTCGTTAGCCTAGATGAGTAGGCAGTGAGTAGGCGATGCTAAGCTCCTGGTTGTCGGTTCAACCCGGCAAACCCACCAGTTGGACCCCTGGCGTGTCGACCTTAAGACAGGATTGGGTGAAAGAGACGTCTCGGCGTACTATGGAATCCACATAAAGAAGTCCGGCTGGAAATTGAACTTACCGTCAGGTTGCCTCGTTGTCCACCCAGGTCGCTAGCCTAAAGATGTAGGCAGTGGGGAGACGAGATGGGGGCCCGATCCGCCCGAACCTTAGTTCGGGTGGCCCCCAGTTGGGCTCTCGGCTTTGTCGTGGCAGTGGCCCAATACTCTGGGCATAGAGGAGGGACCTGGTTGCAATGCGCATGTGAGCGGTGCGTTGTCATACGACAACATTGACTCCGGTACTAGCCCGGGTAGCTGGTAGCTCTGAACTGACACGGCGGCCCTAGACCCAGGTATTGTATGGGAAAGTTTCCGTGAGGGGTAACTGCGTTCTTGCGAAATCCGGATGTTAGTATGAGGGTGTACTTGTACACCCAAGGAGGGTGCGGATAGAGGCTAACGCCTAGGAGTCCACCCCGGGACTTCGGTCCCCTAATAAAATACAAGTGCTGGGGGACGTAATGCCAGATACGTTCACACACTACATTACATTATTAAGCCCACCAGAGAACTCGTTCGCATGTCCATTGCTGTCTGAGACGTTTTTTTAGTGGTTTCTGAACAAAGGAATCCGGCGCAGTGGTGTGCATGCCACCAGTCCAGCCCTCAGCAGACGGCGTCGAACCGTCGTCTTAGAAAAAAAAACAACCAGAGAAGCATTTAGCAACAGACATCGTAGTAAAAACCATATGACATTATTTCAAAATTATTCAAAAGCGTTAAGGAAGGAAAAGAAAATGGCAAAGGAACGGAAGTATTTTTTAAATACGTTCGTAGAAGGAACGGAAATAAAGACGAAATTCCAGTTGTTCTTGTTGATAATTCGCCAATAACGGACGACAGAGAAAAGGCAAAAGCTTTTAACGCGGAATTTAGCTGGGTTTTTAAGCAGAAATCTAACTGTATTCAGGTTCCTACATTGTCAGATAGAAGTCCTTTTCTTATTGATGCAAGCACTTTGCGGAAAATAATAAAATTAATGAAGCGAGAAAAATCACGAGGCCTAGATTCTATTTCCACGGACATTATTAAGTTAGGCGGTCATGCTACTCCACCATATTTAAGTAGGTTATTTAATGTATCCATAAATAACGTTTGCGTACCAGAAGATTGGAAGCTGGCTCTCGTAGTACCAATTTTTAAAAGTGGCGACAAGACAGTACTTTGTAACCAGTAAGCCTTACATCAGTCAGATACAAACTTATGGAACATCTAATTTCTAGCTACCTCAGGTAAGAATTGGAGGGCAGGGAATGGCTTTATCAGGGACAGCACTGTTTCAGGAATAGTTTCTCGTACGAAAGTCAGCTCGTCTCACTTCTACGGAACCTAGCCGACGTAGTTGATGAAGGTGGGAGGGTCGACGCGATAGTAATAGACTTTGATAAAGCTTTTAATGTTGTTCCACACGATTTCTTATAAATAAATTAATAGATTCGGGTATAGACACTAGAGTGGTAGCGTGGATAAACGAGCTACTTCGTGACAGGAAACAGAAGGTACGAATCGGAAGTTACTTATCAATCTCGAAAAATGTCACGTCAGGAATTCCACAAGGAAGTGTCATCGAACTACTCATGTTTCTTGCCTTCGTGAATGATCTGCCGACAAATTTAGCTTCTAATGTACGACTCTTTGCTGATGACTGCGTAATTTATAGGATTTTCACCTCGGAGAAGGAGGATATTTTGCAGCGAGACTTAGACAAATTACACATCTGGGCGGAAACAAATGGCATGGAAATAAACAGTTCAAAGAGCAAGTCCATCACGTTTGGTAGAGGTCGAAGTTACAAAGATACTGCGTACAAATTGAACAATAATGTTATACCTCGAGTCACGTCTTGCAAATATTTAGGAATACAGCTGGACAGTAAATTAAGTTGGGAAAATCAAGAAAATTTCGTTGTAATGAAAGCCTGGAGATCTTTGCATTTTGTTTTGCGAATTCTGAAAAAGAGTACAGTAGAGCCAAAGATCTGGAATTTATATCTTTAGTGCGACTCATATTAGAATATGGCGCGATTTGTTGGGATCCATACATAATTTTGCATCGAGCATAGAGCATCAAAATTTACTTTCAGGGGTACAAAGAATAAAAGAGTATGGGAGTCACTCAAAAGAAGGAGAATTAAGTCGCGTCTCTGTGCTATATATAAAGCATTCACAGGCTTTCCAGCGTGGAAAGAAATTCAAAGTCGATTAGAGAAACGTACATATTTCGGCAGAGTGGATCACAAACAGAGCGGCAGAGCGGACCAACAAAATTCAGTCAAGAACTCAGAAAACGGACGTTGGGAAATATTCATTCGCGAATCGAACTTTTAGAGATTGGAACGGTTTTCCTGCGACAATCTTCGATCCCTTTCCTCCAGGACTGAGTAAATTTAAAAATAAATTAGTTTCCTAGATGTTGATATGTGAATTATAAATATGTTTAATATTATTAATTTACTAGTCTGTTATATAAAATAAGTTGTATTATTATTATTATTATTATCATTATTGAGTGATTCTTGAGAGTAAGTCATTGACAAAACCATTTTTTAACCTGCCAACGTTTCGGCTTTTATTCAGCCTTCATCAGAGCTACAAACAGACGGATTTTTTTAATATATAAATACACCTTACGTACAAAGTTTGCTTACACTAATATCTACTATACTATTTCACAATTTGACTGATATATATATATATATATATATTTATATACATATATATTTATATTGATATTACATACCATATTCTCGGATATGGTATGTAACAACGCACGTAATCAATCACATATTATAATAATAATAATTATTATTATTATTTATGCGCAGTGAAGTGTAGTGGAGTACAGTGTAGTGGCGTTGTGAAGGAGAGCAAAAAGAATGTGTAAGAAAGACATTACAACTCAGTGATCAACAGTGCGGTGAAGTGAAGTGTGGTGAAGTGGAGTGCTATGAAAGCTCGCACAGTGAAATGTTCACGTTAATTTGTAAAGTTTGTAAAATTAAGTTATGTCATGTTAAATTAGTGTATTCTGCCACCAAGTCCTCAAACGTAATTGCAGAATTAGTAATAAATCTAATCTAATCTAGATATGACCACACCCGGTGCTCCAAAGCGTTGCGAGCCAACACTGTGGACGACGCCGTTCTCTCGGTTACGGCTATGCGGACATAATGGCGGTTCTCTCGCACTGTGGTTCTATTGTGTGGTCCTGTACCCGCTCGTCACTGTGTACGACTCTCCTCTATCCACTGGTTTTATACACGCATCACTGTCGTAGTAGCGAGTTCGAGACGCAATGGCACGGTATGAAAAACCCGCGTCCCGTAAACCGATCATTCTGCTCCGTTTCAACATACTCAATCGCTGATATCGTGTCGTTCGCCGTCGACAAGGTATACTGGCACTTGCTTGCATGTTTCCACGTTGTTTGTTGGCTCTACACCGACTAGGTGTGGCGTAACACGGACCTGAACTGTCATACAATAGAGGACGCTGCTAGTCCAACGTGCACGCCATCTCAATGCAAATTTAATCTCTTCTTATGGATACACTATTATACACATCCACTGCTTTTTAAGTGAATCCTACCATTCTTTCTGGGTGTTGCAATTTTAACAAGCAGCGATGTATTTAGAATCATAATAGTTTTCTCGCCGATTCCAATTCTGTTACGATACTTCCATACACTTTTCAAAAAAGATTTTGTTTTTTATGCTTAACCGTTAGAATGGATAGATAACATTTAATCATCTATTTTATCTGCTTTAATTACGCTTGATTTTTAAAATATTCACATGTTTTCACATTTTCCGACTAGTCTTGCATAATATTAAAATAGGACTGGATCCAATAATTTAATGAATCCGCAGATATAGGTTCTAGCTGTGACCTCTAATTAATACAAAGAATATGAAGACAATGTCCGTTTAAGCATTTTCTTCATTTGTTAATTGTAAACATAAACTTAGTAACGTGACGACAATAAATGGGAAATAATCTTAATTGATTTTTCATTAACTCACAAAGCACACGATAAACGTAATATTTACGTTTCATCAAGATCGTTTCGCTTGACGATTATCAAAATATGCCTTAAATCTTGACCGACCGGTACATACTGCCATCGATGCCTTCCTTTGACGGCTTGTTAAACGCTTTTGAGATTAGAGTGCATCAAACGCGTTCGCTGTATTTCGTTGACTTTGTTATTTTATTATTTTGCTGTTTAAGTACCGAATTTGTGAAATACGTGCACGTTTCCTTGAACTGTGGCATACTTACCCCCACATCTTTGCTAACATTAGTTAAAACGCTTAACACTTAAAAACGGCTCCAAATTTGCCAAAGAAAATTGCCAATTTGGTCGAGGTTTTAGTGTTCTTTAATATTCTAAAATTAATATTTAGTTCTACCACTAGGAAACCGAAAAATTAAGAAAATGTCAAAAAATTTAGTGTGGGCGGCGATAAGTGGCAGATCGCAGGAGTATGTAGCAAGTATGAATAGCTAAACGAGATCCAAAGAAATAGAAAACTAACATGGGGAAGTCTGTGCCATTCTGTAGCACCACTAGTTACTATTTTCCCCAATGAACACCGCTCCCCGGAAAACCATAAGGCTTAATCCTGTCGTGAACACTCCAAATGCTTTTGTTGTAATGCATGAAGCAATGTAGCATTTGCTAAAACTCTTCTGAAAGTTGTTTCTTGCGTTCGTAACGTCGTTAGTGACTTGACCAAAAGAGTTTAAGGATATCACCTTATGCCTGGCGCTAAAACATGGTTTCAAGAATTGTTGTTCATTGACGAACGTTAAGGGCAGGCGGTTCGGGAAGATTTGAAGCCGCAGATGCAACACCTACCCACTGACGGCCGTAAGATGCCCACGGGCAGGCGGTCCGAGTAGTGATCCACGATGTGCTCCGCCAGGTTCTTTGTAAATGTGTACGTGTTGCGGTGAGGACCGAGAATCCTGTGACCACAAAAAAGAAACGTGTTTTATATAGTATAAACGTAGAACCTAGTAAATCTTTTATAACAACTTAACAGGTTAATCAAATGAGTCATTAGTATGTCATATTTCATTATATTTTTCATGAAAGTTACTAAACGAAAGTGGGTGAAATTCCATTAAATATATAATATAAAGTTATCTAACAGAAACGTTGAATGAATTTTAATTTTATTTTCGTCAAGGAACTTGTATGTGACAAAAGTATAATCTGCGGTTATGTTTTTGAGTTTCAGTATCCGTACCTCACCCTTTTACTATAGAACAGGGCCGCTCAACCATTTGCTCTGAGGAGGAGCAGTCGGTTGCTCTCTCCTCTTCCGCCGCAGAAAGAGCGAATGACGTCATCAAATATCGATCAGTGGCGTGTGGCACAGTGGGTCGTATCGTATTTCTACGGGATATTTTACGTTGTTCGGAATGAAAAAGTCTCACTGCTCTGGGAAAGGATATTACGACAGAAAAAAACAGTAAAATACTTTTGTAACATTTATTGGAACAGTTACTAGATATAAACATATTAGTGTGATTTGGAAATTAAAAACACGACAATTTGCAATGCAGCATGGGAAGAAAAGTATCTTTTTGCAGATTGCGCCGGCAATGCCAAATATTTAGTTGCAAAACAAGTGCTCAATAACATAAAGAAATTTAATAGCTATGACATTACACAGTTTATCATGCTGCTGAATATGAAAAGTATTACAAAGGTTGCACAAAAAATGTTATTAAATAAACTAGTAATAAAAATACTAAAAGTAAAGGAAATTAACATAAAAAATGAAGTTGATTGCAAAATCAAATACTCTAATTACACCTTTTAAGTGTTTTTTTCGCAATATACTTGGAAGAGATGGCATGGTGCTATTGAGCCGTAACATGCATTTCCGATTGTGATCTGTAATTGTACTTCTCATTCGAGATTTACAGATTTTCAAAGAAGCAAAAAATTGCTCACAGTTGTATGTTGATCTAAAAGTACTTAACAATCGAGGAGTATTCCGATGCAGTTTTGGAAAACGGTTTTGCATGAAGTTCTTTCCCTAAATGCTTACGTTGTAGTATCAGTATGCAATGAAATTAAATTCTTTTGTATTGTGTTATTTTATTGCCAAAACAACATAACATCAAAATACATTCAAAACTTACTTTTAGTGAGGCATTGTTTTTCAGAACACTGAAAACTTCCTTTTGTTCTTCTTCAGCGTACTTGTCATTTTCATCAGCCTGATTTAATGTATAATGTCGTTGCAAATTAAACTTCTTCACGTGAAACCCATGTAAACTAAACATTTGGCATAGCTGCCGTAGTCGGCGAAAAGATACTTTTCTTCCCATACTGCATTGAAAATTGTCGGTGTAGGTGCTCTTGTCTGTGAAGTGCTCGCGTGGTCTTCCATGTTTCCGCGACTGGAGTTACCGGGACACTGTATCAGAGGTTATCGCCAGGCGCGCAACGCTCGGGCTCCGGTGTCCCGCTCTCGGCTGACAACACGGCTCCGCGCTGCCGATTTGCTCTGCTTGAGCGGCCCTGCTATAGAACATAGTTGAACGGAGAAAAGTACCAACAAAGCGTGGTTGTCAACATTCGAAAACTGGAAATGCTCGCAAGTAACAGAAAACGTATTTGCATCGTACGCGATCTACAACTTTAATTTTATAGAACTGCAAAAAAAAAAAATAGCAACCCAAACACTCGGCTCAAGTCCTACTAGCAAAAGGAGAGATGAACAAAACATGTCCTTAGTGAAGCTGTATCAGACCGAGTTTGTGGAGTTTTAAAAACTTAAAATAGGGGACAAAAATATGGAAGTGTTAAGCAACTCAGGGGAATGAAATGTAGTTGTAGAAGATTTTGCGTCAGAATTTTCCGAACTAATGGAGAATGATATATTAGCATTAGAGAATAATGCAGAACAACAGCTTACAGGTAATCATTTATGTTCATATTTGAAAACAAAACGTAAAAATATAGCTGTGCTGTCACATCATTCATATACCTGTAAGTATTTTTTACAGGAATTATAATTTTGAAATGGCAATATGACCAGTTCGTTTCCCGTTTCGAGTTAATATAAGGCCATAGAGTGTTGGGAGTTAATATACGGCCATAATATAAGGCCATTGAGTGTTGGGAATTTTTGAACTTGGAACTTGGGAATTTTTGAACAGATACTACGATTCATTGGTAAGTCCAATGCCAGATACTATAAGAACATATTTAGGATATGTAACTCGAGAAATGAAAAAATAATTAAAAATTTTAATTATACTTCAAATATTTTTCATTCACCAATACCATTTCTGTCACTTTGATCAATTAGTGCACAGAAAACTGATCCAGTAAAAGTAATAATAGCTAACATACTTCATGTAGTTTATTGGTTGAAAGTTAGAAAAAGTTGGCTCAAATTCACGACCTAGCAAAATATAATTGTGTGTCCTCATACTTTAATAATAAGAGCACTATCAAACCCAATGATTTTCAAAATTGTCCAATTCATATGATTTCGGACCCAGTAGAATTGGCATAAGTTATAATATGGAAAACAATGATCTATAATAAAAATATAATAGGAAAGAGAAAATCAATCAATTTACAGACATGTAATGTTCAACAGTTGACAGTTTTCCTTTGCTGCTTACATCAAGGGTTTCATCTAGTACGGCGGGGACAAAAGAAGATTTAGAAATTTCATTTTTAATTTCATGGGACATAACCGTGCTCACACTTGAAATCCAATGAATCTGTATTGTAATATACAAAATATCACAGAACAAACGCCGCGCGTTAATCTGGACGGACGGAGCTGTAATATACAAAAATATTACAAAACAAACGCCGCGCTTCAATCTGGACGGTCGCGGTTACTAGGTAACGAAGGTTGTTGACGCGCGAGAAGGGGGCGCTGGACTAGAAGAGGAGTTGGTGGTTGACTGGCATCCTGGTGGCAGCGGCGTATGTAAGCTGAATTATTTAAGTTGGACATCGACGCGAATAAGGAGGACAAATTGTGGAACAAGAGTGCAAGAAGTGAGCAGCAAGAAAGAAGCAGCAAGACCGGCGCGAAGACGGATTTTCGGCGCGGAAGTCAAGGGGCTACGAACTGCGGGGCCATCGTTTCACAACGCCAGACAATCCGGTACCGTGAATCTAATACATGAAATCAAGCAAGAGAATTTTTATATTGCTAATCTCAAATCACATTCTTAATAAACAAAATTATTGTTGTGCCACTTTGTATGTAATTACTTCGGAATATAAATAATTTCAGACTTCCAGGCTTCTCTGTATAGAGAGCATGAGAACCAGAGAACTGAGCTAGCCAAATAAATTAAATTAGATAAAATAAATCATTCGTTGTTTTATCACAGTATTTCTTGGTGAGATTGCACTGGAATTTTCATATCATCCTTGTCAGTTTTATCATATTTCATTATTTCACTTGTATATTCCATTAAATTTTCTCTATTTGATGATCCCCTATTTTCATTATGGCTAGAAAATACAAGACCTTGTCTCCCGAAAAAGCATACAACTCGAATGAGTTTTGTGACAGAATTTCCCTATTTTCCCTTATATCACCGTTAGGTTTATTTCCAATGTCTTTGGTTGTATTGATCAACATAGCCTGTATTGGTTGTTTAAATAATGTTCTATCCTCTCATATTTTTTCAAATATTTTTTACTGTTTCTCATATGCTATAATTAGTCCACGGCACAAAAATACGACTCCATAATTATGTAGGCACTTTGGATCGCGTGGTGTTCGCCATTCCAGGGACAGATGTGGATTACACAGTTACATAACCTTGTGCATTCAACCAGCACAATCCCTAACCTAAGTTGGCTACAAATAGGTAGTCTCTAAATGCATTAAAATAAGGTAATAAAACTTAAATAAAACGACAATGTTCATTAATTAACCTCGTTCTCTTACAAACACCAAAGAGAACAATGCGGTTTCGTAAAAGTACAGCTTTTTCGTAGGCATCAAGGTAGGCACCCTGGATGTAATGGGTCAGTGTGCATCTGACTCACAGCGCAGGCTAGGCGGTATTTCAGACTGATTCGTTCGTCCTTGTGAAGAATCGAATTCTCAACGGCGCAATGTTTGAAATATAATGAAATATATTGTAGTAGAAAAAGAAAATAACAAATTGACAATTTACAATCATTTTAAAATATAATAGCTGATATTGTCAGGGTAAGTAACACATCATCCACATCCATGGACGCTACGCCCCTGATTACATGACATTCTCTATTTTACGTATGGTTATACTCTTTGGTATGGTATTGCGTAAATACGTACATACGTGACAAAGTAAAATAAGGAAACGATTTCGATTCTCATTGAAAAATGCAAATATTTGATTGCCTGATTCCGCTGATCATACTGCTCGTTCCTATTGAATTTTCAGACTAATTCGTCACTACACAGCTGCAATTGCAATAGTACAGAGCTGTCGAAATGCGAGAGGAAGGCTCCAAGGAAGTGACCATTAAACATCCTTTATTCACGTGTTGCATTGTGGATCGGTTCTTGCATTGATACTCTTGGCAAGAAAACAATGAAGATATTGTCACTTCGTTTGCAGTAGACTATGTTACTGTAGTTTTTGTGAAGACTATTTTTGTTAAAATATTTAAATACTTGCAATGTACGAGGGTATTTTATTTGTTGTTGTTGAGCATTGTGTGAGTTTTATTTTGGAAAACCGTTTGTGTTGTTGGTTCAGCATCATTTTTCTCCAGTAGAGCGCTCCTTCGTAATAAAGGAGAAAGACTCACTTGGTGGTGAGCGCGCGCAGGGCCACCGGGTCATTCTGGCCCTGCGTCTCCACCAGCGCCAGGATGGAGCGCCAGTCGCCCGCCACCGGGTACAGCTCCTCTTCGAACTCGCGCTCGCCACGTGGCAGAAGGTGGTCGACACCTGCACCAACGCCTGCGACACACAATTGACTGATGTTTATGGGAGCGTCAACTGATAAGTTCGTTAACCCCATAACTGTAGTTCACTCCCAAAGCCTAGAGTTCGTTCAAATGGATCGGGGAATATCAATTTTGGAGAAAATCGGCTGAACGGTTTAGGGACTATCGGTGTCCAGACAATCACACTTTCGGACGGACGGGCAGACGTTTTGACGTCCATAGATTTTTCGGCATCCAAGAACCACAAAACATGGATTCCAGCTACACCGCGTGTTAGAGGAAGTAACGTTTTGTATGTTGGAACGGGATTCATCCACTTTTTCGTTACCACGACACGACAATATGAGTTTTTCTTCCAAAAATTAACGGTTTTTCGACGCACGAACCATCTTTTCTTACGAAGTAAGTGTCCGAAAGTAAAAATCTCTGTCTTTAATATTGTAGTTGAGCTGTAAGGCATCGAAAAATATTTCAACTTTTGAAATTTCTAGAGCATTCGGAAAGATCACAGAAAATGAGACCTGCGCCATTTCTTCAACAGTATTTAGCATTATGCAAGAAAAAATAAAGAGCAATTTTTTGAAAATTTTGGAAGTGTTTTTAAGGCTTAATGTAAAATACTACCCAAAAATTAAACTTTCCTTTTCATATTCTCAGAACCGTTCGAATGGATTAATCGGGGAACGCAAATTTCGCAGAACGGTTTAGGTGCTTAGTGGTGACCACAGACGGACGGACGGGCGGACACACTGACAGATGAATAATTCAGTTTTTCGGGATCATGGACTCACAAAACGTGGATTCTGACCATATAACATGTAAGAGAAATAAGATTTAACCACATTTTTCCTATCAAGGCCCAATGCGAGTTTTTCTGACGAAATATCCCCACTATGTGCATTGCAATACTTCTTTTCTCGGGTGCGCGAGCGGAACGGGAGGCGGATGCGGTACCTTGAGCTTGGTCATGCGCGTGGCGAGCTCGAGCAGGTCGCGCGTGGCGCACGCGTTGGTGCGCACGGCCTTGACGAGCGGGTCGTCGAAGCGCACGCTGGCCGCCAGGTGGAGCACCACGGACACGCGCTCCGCCAGCACGCGCGCGTCCGCCTCCGCCAGCCCCAGCCCGGGTTGCATCGTGTCGCCCTCCACCACCTGCAGGCGCCCCAACGCCTCCGGCCGCTGCGCGCGCACCCGGTCCAACAGCTGCGCAACACCCGCACAGCGCGCGCCTCACCCACTCGCACCCGCTCGGCGCTGCTGCTGCTGCTGCTGCCAGAGCACTCAGTCAGCGAATACGGAAAAAAGGGGGGGTTGCCTCGGAACAGGTCTTTCCATGGTTTTCTTTGGCTGTGTTCTACGTACGCAAGCATAAGTTAAAATCTGAACTTTTCGACATCTCAGACACTGTGCCGACTCCAGGAGACCAGAATAATTGTATTTTTCTGACTTTTTCTTTATATCTACCTGTCCTTAAGTTCTGTGGAAAAATAATTCCAATCAAATTTTAAGAGGATAAATTTTCTACACCTTTTCTGTAAAATATGTTCGTTAAATCTCGTTATCAGGCGATCCAAGCGACCTACAAACTTAAAGTAAAAATAATAATTATTAAATATAATACTATTTTTTATTTCACCGTCTGTGTAAACATTGCCTCACAAACCCTTTGCCGGAAATATTAATACACAAATCAATTGATTGATATGTATATGTGGGTTTTTGTATTACAGCTAAACTGTTCAACACGGGAACAATGCATTTTCATCAAAACTTAGTATACATTATTACTGGTGAATTACAATTAGGAAAATAATACTGGGGATGTACGATTCCTAGATGGGTGGGTGACAATAAAGTGTTACTTACAAACAAAATCATTACGCAACCCGCAATGCACATACCAGGTATAATGTGCACTGAAGAGCACAGTGGCCGTGACGGGCAAGGCTGTTTAACAGATGATTGTAATAATTAAATATACTGAATTTTATGGGAAATTAATGTTTCAACAATTGTATTTTTTTCTAAAGGTAGTACTAAGAACTCTTTATATCCCTGGTGGGGAAATGTTATCATTTTAAATGCTATTTTTTATTTTTTAATATTTTATAATATTTTTGAAGGTAAACTGTAAATATGTACAGGATAATTAATTTAAATGGCAATATTCACTCTTGCGGCTAAAATAAAATAGGAAACTTGCACCATTCTCTTAAAAGTTGTTTTCACTTTCCAAGAAAAAAAGTAAAAAAACTTTAAAAATTTAGTTGAAAATGTTTAAAATGTCAGAGAGGCTTGATTTAAAATTAAAATGTCGGTTTCAAATTTAGTGTTTTGATAAAATGTACAAGACCTTAATGAAGTAATTAACTTTGGAGAACAAATTTTATTTTGAAGGAAGTATGTCTCTCTTGAATATTGTAGTTGTAGAAAGACGCCGAAACAATTCTAACTTTTGCAATTTTCGAAAATTCAGAGTTAAGCATGGAAATTAGACCTATGCCACATTAACAAGTGTATTTTACTCTATTCTTATAAGAAATTTAAAGAAAAATTTCGTAGCCATTTTTAAAAAAATTTTGAAAATGTCCGGGGGGCTACAGGTTAAGTACCTCCCAAATTTTGAAGAAAGTTTTTCAAAATCGCCGTGCCTCGAGTGGATATAGAGTGACTGGGGAATATCCATTTTGGAAGAAATCGCACGTGTGGTTTAAGCGCTAGTGTTGTTCACAGACTGACGGACGGACGGACGTTTTGATAATAACCACGTTTTCGGTATCAGGGGGCCCCAAATCGTGTATTTCCATTAAAATCCCGAAATCGATTTTCCGCAGCATTACGTAGATTTCCCTTTACTACGTAGTAGTGCCTATACTATACTGCGATTTTTCTAAGAGCGACCCTCAAGGCCACTGAAATCCCATCTTCGCGATGGAAAATGTCATGGCATTTCGCGTCTTTTCTCGGTCTTGCCGGCAGAAGTCGCATGATCGCAAGCGCTGCTTCATACGGTCGCGATTGTGCGAAATCTAGCGGAACGACGGACAAAGACACGAAATGCCGTGACATATTCCATCGCGGAGATGGGATTTGAGTGGCCTTGAGGGTCGCTCTTAGAAAAATCGCAGTATACGCAGTAGTGCCTAGAGCCCTGAAGAAGATCGCGATATGGCGGTCGAAACGTCTGCACCTCAGCGTTCGACGCGGCGTACCCGCACACCCCAGGTGATGTGAATTATAATCAGTGGCGTCTCCTGACTAGTAGATATGGGGATGCGATCATGATATTACAGATAGAAGGCATAATTGCATGTATTTAAAGTCTGCGTCATTCTATTTTACTCTGAAGTATTTTAGAAGTTTATTTTGCAAATTAGATCACCAATTTCAAAATCACCAATTTCTCACTGTATGCTCTAACTTACATAAACAAAACAATAAAACTTAAAAATAAACCATAAAAAGTACATACCTAATTTTCGAACTCGAGATCGATTCGCGTTGTCTTGGTTATCAATCACTAATTACCTTAAGTCTTTCAGAATAGGAGAAAGAACTAAACGGAATTTGAAGAATCCTGTCTATAGAACAATGAGACGTTTCACTACTGTTCTATGTCACAAGTAACTCATCCGCTGCCATAAATGTACTGAATGAGCGCGCCATGTCGCGTCCTTTCACACACACGTTTTATTCTTTCACGTTAATATTTGGAATTCACGATTCTCTTTAACGCATCAATAGTTAAGCGGAACCCAGGGGCTTTGTAAAAAATCGCTACAATTGGCCAGTGTCGAGGAGTTGCTACTCTCTTGCGGACATGTTTGAAAGCATTTGACAGTTTAAGGCTAGCTTCAAAGAACCTATCTCCCAGAGCACATCGTGAAAAGAAATGACTGCTCTTTTGTTGGAAATCATCGTGCGGATGTTTGAGGGGAAAAGTCGAAATCGCCACGTTTGGAATGTATGTTCTGTGCTGTTGATTAGCGTCAAAGAAATTTATGAATAATTGAATTACACGAACGCCGCCAAATATGAATCATTTTTACTTTCCCGTATACGTACGTATACACGGAGTGATATACGTAGTATAGGGAAAGTTATGTAATGCTGCGCGAAAAAATGGCCAATTTTCGACGGAAAAAAATTAATTGCCGGGCCGTGAAAAGGAAAAAGGGGATAAAAGCAGTTGCTAAATTAAGAAAAAAAAATCCCCTAACACATGATGTAGCCAGAAACCCTGTTTTCTAGGTTCTTGATACCGAAAACCCAATTGAAAGGAAAACGTCCGTCTGTCCGTCCGTCTCTGTCTTCTGTCTGTCCGTCTGTGAACACTGCAAGCGCCTAAACCATACGTACGATTTCTTCCAAAATGGATATTCCCTAGTCGATCTGATTCTAGACGAAGCTTTGAGATATTTAAAAAGATACTTCAAAGTTTGGGGGTACTTTATATGAAGCCCCCCGGGGATTTTCAAAATTTTGTCGAAAACATCTCCAAATTTTTTCTTTAAATTTCTTGTATGAATAGAGTAAAATACACTTTTTAACATGGCATAGGTCCGATTTTCACGTACTGCTCTGAATTTTCGAAAATTGTGAACGTTTGAATTTTTTCGGCGTCTTTCTCCAACTACAAAATTGAAGATAGAGATTTTTTCTTCAAATAAAATTTGTTCTGCATACTGAGTTCTTTAATAAAGGTCGTGTAAATGTTTTTCAGAATTTTGATAGTTTTCGTGCAATATGTGCAACATTAAAAAATTACAAAAACAAGATTTTTCTCAAAAACGGCTCCAAATTTTTTCTTTAAACTTTTGGTAGATATAGTGGTAAATGTACTCTATCAATGACGTAAAAGCCATTTTGGTCTATCGGTAATTTTTTTTCAAAAATTAAAATACTGTAAATTTTTTTACTTATCTCTCACGTCGTTAATATTTACATTATCTGCGATTTTTTCACATTATTATATTTACGAGTATATATGCTTTATATAATGTCAAGTAAAGTTTCTCGAAAACACTACCGTTTCTGTGAAAAGTAGCTCAAATTTCGGCATTTTCAGAAATGCTCAAACGCCATTTTCTGGTATATGGCTCCAATTTGTTTCTTGAAACTTTTGTAACGGATAGTGCAAATTACACTCTTTAGTATATGTAAAGTTTATTTTGAGTTATTTTTTTGTTTTTTCAAAAATTATATAAATGTAAATTTTTTGAAAGATCTCTCACATCTTTAATATGCACATTATCCGCAATTTGTAAAGATTCTTATATTTGTGAGTGTAAGTGCTTCAAATAACTTCAAATAAAGTATTTTGAAAACTCAAAACTCTTCTGTGGAAATGAGCTTCAAATTTGGCATTTTTAGTAGTGTTGAAACGCCATTTTCTCTTAAACGGCACATACTTTTTAAAAGAAAATTGCCATTCACGGCTAGGTTTTTGTGTTCTTTAATATTCTAAAATTATTGTTTCTGTTCTACCAATAGGAAACCGAAAATGACAAAAAAAAATACTTTAGGCGATAATAGATGGTAGCTGGCAAGAAAGAGTATGTGGCAATTCCGAATAGCTAGCGAAGACACAAGAAAATAGAAAACTAATACGGAAAAGTCTGTGCCATTGTGTAGCACCACTAGTTTGCCGCTCATGTGTCAACAATTTCGTTAATTGTATTTTTAGAAATATTTTAAATGTATATATAAAATTATCTTCTTTCATATGTTGTTACTACCATAATAACAAGAGGGCATATTTTCATTTGACAAATGAATACACAAACCGTTGCAAGATAACAAAACTATTAAGAGTTATGCTAGTAATGAAAGTGCGTCTTGTAAAGCTATGCCCAATGGCAATGTCATTTAAGGGGAACACTTTGAGTATGCACTTGTCTATCTTGCAATATACAGGTGTCTCCGAATAAAACCTACAAACGTGTAGAGCCTGAAGAGGAATTGAAATATTTACCAATGAACATTAACTGGGAAGCTTCAATCAACGGGGTACATGTGGCATTTCCCTTAACTATTAGGCAACCCCATATTATTAGACTGCCGTTCTGGAGTGATGTGAAATTGATTTTAAAATGAAATTGATGATATGACTTGACTACCTTCAAACGGGACCTGCCGAAAAACTGTGCATAAAGATTGCCTGATAATTAAAATAATTATATATATGTATTGTATATATATATATATGTATATATACATATATTGTAGTGATACCGAATCCATTACGGCTGCGAGCCCGAGAATTGCTCCACGTAGCACGACAAAGAGGTCAGCGGCGGCGCCAGGGTTCTGTCCGACACCCCGCAGACCCACCCCCTCGATTGGTCACACACAAGTGTCCCGAAGCCTGGGGGGGCCGCACGTGCACCCGAGCCGACCCTCCAGTACTTTTCCGCGGCGCCCATCGCCCTCCTCCTCCTCCCTTGAGATTTTCAGTCCCTCCCCCCAGTCATTAAGTACTGTCCCTGTTTGACAGAAAATTGAAGCGAGAGAGAACGAGTGCAGGTTTCTCTCTCAGTTCTCGGCCCGAAAAACTTCCGATGATTGGACAGAATTATTTTGCGACGCACTACCCTTTCGCCAATAGCCGCCGGACTTAGGCAAAGTTCTCGAAAGTTCTAGAACATTTTGGATGAATTTGGTGGGGGAAGAGGAGGCTCGAAGGACTTCGACATCAGGAGAGAACGTGAGAGGCGGTCAGAGGGACCAGTCGTAATCGCCGCGGCGTCCGGCGTCGGAGAGACAATTTTTTTCTCAGTTGGACTTGTAAGAAAACTTAGAGTTTCCGGGGAGAATATGTGCACGGTCCCTAAATAGCCGTAGACCGTAGATTTGGAGACGCCTCACTGATTATATCGCGCAGGGAAAGTGACTGACTCGTGCTCGTGTTTGAAAACGTTATAATGAAGTAATTCGATCACTCATGAACTTGCCGCGATCTCCAAAGTGCTGAGCAGTGAGCTGGAAGTGACGAGATCATTAAACCGAGCAGACATTATCTGGTAATTAGCAGCAGCAAGCGAACGGCGCTGTGTGTTGGGCCAACACCCAAGGGCTCGTCCAGCCACCTGATCCGTTCTGCTCGCCCCCTCCGAGCGTCACCCCAGCGCGCGTGCCGGACTGGGTGTCCTCCCCGCCAGCTGGCCGCCCAAGGTCATTCAACTCTGGTTTGTTTTGTGAGCCGCCCCGCTAAGGCGGTATCTTTCGTCCTTTTAGCGCGCCCGTGGTCGAAAGGCATAAACAGCTTAGAGAACAATTTCAATTACCTTTTGATAGGGCGGCGAAGATAAGATTCCCGGCCGCGCTTGGCCATCAAGAAGGAATCAGCGCAAAAGTTTGTTCAATTCATTGTAGTAATTTCATATTTCAATTTTTACTTTGTGTGTGCATGTTATTTTGGAATTGGGGAAAAGGAGAGCATGCTCGCCGACATGAGTGGTACTATCTTGATCTTTCATTATTGCTGAATAAATGCCACTTGTTTGTTAACATGATTACAAGTCTCTCATTTCTTACCGGCCACCGACTTCCACCATCATCATCATTTTAGGCACGCCTTTCTACCCACTGAGCGAACCGGTTACCAGAGCTACTAGCTATCCGGGCTAGTGCCGGAGTGAATATCGCCTCTATGACGACGCGCCACTCACATGCGCCGAGACGCCAAGTCCTTCGTCTACGCCGGAGTATTGGGACACTGCCACGACGAAGCCAAGAGCCTAACTGGGGGCCACCTGAACAAAGGTCCAGGCGGCTCGGGGCCCCCATCCCGTCTTCCCACTGCCTGTACCTTCAGGCTAGCGATCTGGGTTGGACCGTAACCAAGGCAACCTGACGGTAGGTAATTTCCCGCCGGACTTGTGTGTGGATTCCAGAGTACCCTAGGTCTCCTTCACCCAATCTTGCCTTAAGGTCGACGCGCCAGGGGCAAAACTGGTGGGTTGTCAGGTTGAACCGACAACCAGGAGCTTAGCATTGCCTACTCACTGCCTCCACCTTGAGGCTAACGGCGTGAGTGCCACCGTGAAACTGAGCGTCCGGATGATCGTCTCCAACTCTTCACCAGAGATCGTGCGCACCTACGTGCTCATGATCCCCCCCCCCCTGCGGGGTAATTAAAGACGCGTTTCACACATGTAATTCCATATTTCGATATAACCTCCTTCATTGGCAAAAAGCTATAATTTTAGATCCCCCAACTAGAATTAGTGCTGCTAAAAACATTATTGTGAGAGAGGAGTGCTGACCGGGACGTCGAGCAGCTTGTGCAGGCGCTCCTGCGCCGAGAGGCCCTTGCGCGGGCGCAGCAGCAGGTAGACGGTGTCGATGTCGGGGCAGCTGAACAGCAGCTTCTCCAGCAGCACGCGCCCCAAGAAGCCCGAGCCGCCCGTCAGCAGCACGCTCTGCCCGCGGTAGAACTCGGCCACCGTCCACGGCAGCACGTCCCCCTCGGCCTCGCTGCTCCGGCGCGCCTGCTCCTCCGGCATCTGCGCACACGCTCACGCTCAACAAACACTTGGCAAGTGAAGCTCGGCGCTGTGCTGTTCCAAGGGAAACGAACTTCATCATAACATACCTGTACTCGAACACCAGACGAACCTGTGAAAGTTATACGTACCAGGTGACATTTGCACCTGGCTAAGGCAACCCATCATGCACAGATGTACGACAGGTAAACAAAAACCCTTTGACTGCGCCAAACAGTGGCTCGCGAAACATCAATCCATAATGTGGCATATGTACAGTACATGTGTAGCTTCTATATATGTATGCAAAATTTCCTACATATGTTCAACGCAAAAAGATATTATTTTCAATTCCTTTACATGTCTTAAAAGTTTACAACATTTATTCGGAGACCACATACAATTTCCGTGTTAATTACATATTTTGTATCGATTTCGATAATTGGTTGAGTTTACATTTCCATTCACCCTCATTTTGACACGTACGTTAATATACAAACTTAAATGTACATGTTTTAACACCATTTTAACGTTTAGACTAATAATTGCGGATTCTATACAGGAAGCCAACACTAACTTCGGAAATAGAATAGAGGAAGGTAAGTTGCGTTTTATGCATACAGGCAATATAAAATTAAGAGTAATACACAAGATTTGTGTAAAACATTTTTTTTATTTAGTTCATTCGAATGAATTCCTGGAGCAGGTTTCGCAAATTTTGTTAGTAAATGGTTTTAGACATTTATCCTACATAAAAAAGAATAGTAAAATACCTTATACAGAAATAATGAATACATCTAAAGACAATTATTTTCTTCTTAAAATTTTTAATTACAAAAAGAAGAGCCAACAGGTCTCTTATTACCTACCAAGGCATATACTGTGGAAATTTCAAGAAAATACATAAAAGATTGGAACATGTGTACACATGACAAATGAAAGACATTAAATTTAAAATGCGCATAAAATGAATATTAACGTGTGACTTGTTAAGAATTCAAACCTTTAATTTTTGAAAATTCAAAATTTTCTGAAAATAACACTTCCGGCCATAAATCAATAACAGTCATAAAAAGGTTATAGAATGAAGAGGGTCCCGGATTACAAAATCCTTGTTCATTCATTTTTGGAAAATTCTGATGAGTTCACGCAAAACTACCGAAAACTATTTAATATTTTTTATAAAAAGAGTACAAGAAGTGAATTAGATTCAAATGATGAAAAATAATGGACTTGAGGAAGGAAGCACTAAACCATCATTCCCGTGCAAGAAGAAAGGCCCCACAACACGTGAGCAAAAGCAAAATTATCCATATTCATGATAGTCAACCACTACGCTCTTTCCCGCTAATTGACATTAGTATTGCAAATTTATGACGAGTGTTTTGGCGTGTCATTATGTGCCGTAAGAGTAAAAAAATACGTGATGCGGCAAATAGGCGTGCGAATTTCCGTCACGAACTTCTCACTAGGCAAGGAATTACAATTACAATTACAAACACAATGGTTTTTCTGAATGAAATAAGCTCATCAAAAACAGATCTTTAAAAAAAACATGTTTAATTTTTTAAAAATATGAGTAGTTTTTCTTCAAATTGCTGACAAACATAATTGCCCGCTCGGAATTCACTGCGCTTCGTTTTCAGCGTATTCTTACAACTACAATTGTGAAAGTACAATGTTTTTTCTCAATGAAATGCATTCATATAAACTTAAAATAAGATCATGCTTAATGTTTTGAAAATACGAGAAGTTTTTCTATAGTTTCCGCTGCAAATTTACTGCGCTTCAGACGGCTGGATGCATCGTAAATTAGAATTTGCAATATTATATATTATTTGTTTGTTCGTTTCTTCCATTCGACCATTTGTTATACATTTACACATTAATCTTATAGCAATTATTCATTTTTAAATATTTGAAGTAAAAATTACTAGCTTTCAGAGAATATCGACAATGTGGGTAATGCAACAACTAAATTCCGTTCCGCGTTCGCGAATTTCTCTAAATTACGTGTGATTGTTGTGTCGATGTAGATGCATTAACAGGAGTTAATTGTCAAATTTATGTTGATATTTTCATGAAAATATTTCGTTTTCGCACCAAATGCTGTACCATTTGTAGTGAGTAGAGAATTTTTGCATTTTTTTTTTAGTATTCTGCTTGTTCGGCATTACTGCATTCCAAGGAAGTGTATTATAATGGATACATAAGGGCTTTTAAGAGTCCGTCACTCATTCCGTAACTGCCTTGTTTGGCTAACGATATTAATGTATTTGTAGCTTTTTTTATCTTTTGTTTGAGAAAATAGCAAATATAGTAATGAAATTTATTATTTATTTAAAATAATATAAATCTTTCTTAATTACGGAGGTTTAAATATGTCTCTAGGGAAACGAGATTTAATTCTGTTTGGTGCATTATAAGATTGGCCTAAATTAAAAAGTGAAAAACACGGAGCTTCAGGAAGAATTTTTAAAAAATTTGAATTTTTATTATTATTTATTATTTTAATTTATTTTAGATCGCTGTGAAACGTCTTGGTCATAAGCGATCACTACTTTACAGTTTTATATAATAAAATATTACATTTTCATAAACAAATGAGAGAGATATTTAGTAAACATTATACAACAGATATTTAGCAAACAATATAAAACTCTGATTTCATTCGATATTACAGACATGTGTTTTTTTTGTTGCAATAAAGGAACTATTAAATATATTTATCTAATTTTGTTTCACATAGGAATTTAATAACTTTTTTACACTCTGGAGTGGAATTCAATAGAGAATGGATAACCGGATCAATTTTTAATTTTTTTCTGAGGTTAGTAGTAAAAGGACATTCCACTAATAAGTGGGATGTAGAAATAGTTTGACCACAATTTGGACAGGGAACTGGATTCGTCTTTTGAAATAAATAACAGTGACTCAAATTGAAGTGGCCAATTCGGAGCCTTGATAAAATGACTTGGTGTTTTCTTTTAAAGTTCAGAAGAAGAAGAGGAGGATCTAGTACTGAATTTCTAACTTGACGTAATTTTGAATGTGTTGATTTCCATTTCAAATCCCATATTTTTAATGCTGATGATTGAAGAAGTTTTTTAAAGTCTTGAAGAGAACCAGAGATGGAGTTATTGGGTAAAGGGAGTTTAGAAGCATTTGAATTTTGTTTTTTTAAATGTTTTCTAATTGGTTCTAATTTGAGTTCTCTGTGAAATTGTGCGTTGCTAATAAACCATGGGGCTTTGGTAATTTTTCTTAAAAATTTATTTTGTACTATTTGTAATTTTGTTAAATGAGTGGAGGCTACATTACACCAAACTGGACTAGCATATGAAATTGTAGGCTTTATAATACATGAATATATTAATAATCCACAGTTAATACTGAGAGTGGATTTAGAATTTATATACCGCGATTTTTCTAACAGCGACCCTCAAGGCCAGTCAAATACCATCTTTGCGATGGAATATGTCACGGCATTTCGCGTCTTTTCTCGGTCTTGCCGGTAGAAGTCGCATGATCGCAAGCATTGCTTCATACGGTCGCGATCGTGCGAAATCTAGCGGAACGACTGAGAAAGACGCGAAATGCCGTGACATATTCCATCGCGAAGATGGAATTTGCGTGTCCTAGAGGGACGCAGTTAGAAAAATCGCAGTATAATAGGATACAATTTGAACATTTTATTGTATGTTTTATCTATTGTATTTTTGATATGGTCTTTCCAATTTAATTTTGTATCGAAGGTAACGCCTAAATATTTAACTGAACTAGATTTTGAGAGCCAGGGAATATTAATATTATGTTGAGTGGAGGTGGGTGCATTGTTTTAGAATACTCTTCTCTAACCATGGCTCCATGAAATGCATTCCTATATTGTCTGGGTTATCAGGCTTCTTTTTCCCACACACGTTTACAACATTTTTGTATTACATTTTATACAGTTGTAGAATTCACATAGTTCTGTCAAAACTGCGATGGAAACTGTGAGTTGTTCGCTTCTTGGTTGAATTAGATGTTTTCAAATAATAACTAAGATATTAGTAGCGCAGAAAGTGCAATATTTCAAAACTACGTAGCTGTTTCCAATAAGAATGTGCCGTTGTAGCACCACTTGCTTAAAAATCTTCTGGTTTACCTAAACTTAATTCTTTTAAGCCAGTTATTTATCTGTCAGGCTTTTCTCCTCTGGATTTTTACTTAGTTCTTTTTCTGTCAAATATAACATCGCGAACGCTTTTTGGCAAGAATTTTTGAAAAAGAATTTGCTCTAATGTAAGAAAATCTATTTTCAAGGGCAAATCAGCTATGGATTTGGGCCCTTGTTCCTCATCATGTGCTTCGTGAAGCAATATACTTCCTGCCGAGGCAAAATTGAGAACGGTAATTTGAGTAACTATATTTCCCACTGAATTCAAGAAGACATGCACATGTAATGTGAGTGACATAATGAGTTACATTTATGTCCAGAAGCAAAAAAAGAGGATATCTCAGCATTTTCTCAAAGGCTCAAGGAAATTGGACAAAATACCTGATTGAGTTGGGAGTCATCGACCCAGAAGCTGAGGTACAAAACTTGTTAGAAGTTGATTAGAATTATACAGTCCAAATAGTAAGCAATACATTAAATGTCATTGTTAAAATGAAGGTTATTTCCTTTTTGATGCTTGGTGTAGTCTCTAATTGTTTAGAAACAGTTATGCAGCAGAAAATATTTTACCTGGGACTTAAACTTTTGTATCAATTTTAATCTTTAATGTCAACTGGATCAATGACCCCCATCTCGATCAGGTTTTTGTCCAGTTTCCCTGATCCATTGAGCAAATGCTGAGATGGCCCCTTGTTTTGCTTCTGGACGTAAATGTAGCTTCACTGTGCGCCCGTTTTGTTGAGCACTACTTTTGCTTGTAGTTCATTTACAGTTGAAATTGATTTTCTATAACTCGGGAAAAACATTTTTCAAATATTTTTATTTTCTAAAATAATTATTTTCTAAATTCTTTTTTTTTTTATTGTAGCCCTCAAGAAAATGTGCGCTGATAAATTTCTTTCCCCACACGTGATATACAGTTTTTATTGTTTTTTGACAAATAAATAAATAAATAAACTGGCAAAGTGTTGCAAAAGAATGTACATGTATTGTATGTTAATTTCTTAGTGAGCTGTGGATACTGTGATGAATATGATTACGAGTCAAGAGTTATAAAGATCGGTTTTTCATGTTAAATTATTTTATTCGTTTCATTTGAAATGTTTTAATGTCACGAGCTTTTGCTGCAGCTCTTGACATCATTTGCTATGAACCTTTATTGTTTAGTAAACAAGAGCATACTCAGGAGACTGTTAATTTTCTGATTTTTTAACATTATGCTTTGGTAGAATATATGTTATGCTCTTGTGTATTTATAATATCAAAGTTGCAATGGACCATGACCATCTACTACAGAGGGACAATCTTGAGGGGGCGGGCGGAAGCGACGCCGTGCAAACAATGGAAGGTTTCCCTTAGGCCTCATTCATAATGCAAACGTGAACTAAGGAAGCCGCAAAACCTAGAAATGTGTTGTTAACAGAGACCATTCATAACCTTGACGTAACCATTGGCGTAAAACCGTAAACTTAAGAGTTTTCAAGCTCCAAGCTTTTACGTTAAGTTTACGTTGGAATTCTACCGAAGACCAATCAGAGAGCAGCATGGAAATTTGATTTCAGATTGTGTTCAGGGGGTTACCAGAGGGCCGTGCCAAGTAATCGGACTGTTTTCGCATGGAGAATCAATATATTTACAAAATATTAGCGAACCAGCCTGCCACTGGTAAGAAAATCTGACATTTATCATAAATTTGTTCAAATCAATTGCAGACATAAATAAATCCAGCTGTAACACACTCAGTACGTGTTTCACAGTTTCCCCTCCGGGGAGACTGTATTGGGCATTGAAATTATATGTTCCATCAAGACCTGCAAATAATGCAGAATAATATTTCAAACTTACCTGAAAATATTACATCTCAAAATTTGTTATCACAAAATATAATATATCAGTCACAAAATGCTTCTCTTCAATCAACATCGAATGCTGTCAATGTACCTCAAGCTACTCTCGGATTGATAGAAATGCAAACGGACAACCAGCCTCCCTTCATTTCTACAGACATTTCGTATAATGCAAATAGAAGCCAGCCGCCTCTACAAGAAACAAATCCAGCCAAACTGTCAAGAAGCCAGCGAAAAAGTCATTGCCTCAAGATGTGATACATCAACCTCAAAATTCTTCTCAGCAATCAACATCTTCTACTACCATCAATGTTCTTCAAGCTGCTCCCGGATTAGAAGAAATGCCACCTATTAACCAATCTTCCACAATCTTTCCACACACTTCAGGTAATACAAATAATCAACCTCCTCTTCAAGAAGCAAATTCAGCCAAACGTCAAAAACAATGCAAACCAACCTATTCAATTCCAACATACTCCAGATACGACATCTTGAATGAAACACCCGATCCTGATAACGAACTCTCTAACTCTGAAGTGAAAATTCCACCGTTTACAGTGATTGGAAAAAATCACCAGCTATTAATACAAGATATATAAAAAATTGTGCAACATGAATACACCACTAAGTCTCGCAAAAATGAAATAAAAATACAGTTCACATCTATTGACGACTTTAGGAACTTTCGCAAATTTAGTGAATCAAACAACATTCAATTTTATACATATCAAGATCCATCAAAAAAGTGTTTCCCTGTGATGCTTAAAAACATTCCTTCTTCAATTTCAGAAATAGACATTTATAATTAACTATTTAGGTTACAATATCCCATAATCAATGTTAGAAGACTTTACGACAAATCCAGAAAACCTCTTCAAACGTGTGCTTTAGACCTACAAAACTCCAAAGAAGGTAAAGAAATTCTACATCTGAAAACCTTATTTCATTTCTTAGTGAATATTCAACGAAGAACTCAACGTTCTTCACCCATACAATGTAAAAACTGTCAACGATTTGATCACTCACAGGCAAACTGTCGTTTAACTCCCAGATGTGTCAAATGTAATCAGAATCACCACTATTCTCTTTGCAACAAACCTCAAAATTCACTTCCGATTTGTGTTAACTGTAACCATAATCACACTGCTAATTATAGAGGATGCCCTTTTTTTAAACAAGCACTTAACAACAAAACTTCTAAATTCAATAATAGTTCACAAGAGACCATACATAATTTGGAAAATACAAATACACAGCCTAAAACCTTCACATTCCACAACACAGACTTTCCCCCACTTCAGAAACCACCTATTGCCTGGTCAAATACATATTCCAACACAGCTCGCAATTCTCAAAATATATATAACATTAACACTTCTTCATTAAATATCTCACAATTAATTACCACAACAGTTACGCAAGTTATATCTTCACCAATACCACAAATTCAACAAATCATAGAATCACTTCTGAACAAACAAAATGTCTAAGAAAACTAACTGCATAACACTGCTCAATTGGAATGCCAATGGAATTAAAAGGCAACATCAATTATTTGAACATTTTCTTTATTCCCACAACATCCAAATAGCATGTATCACCGAAACGCATCTCATCCCCAATGAAACATTTTATTTACATGGATATAAAGTATACAGATATGACAGAATTGACAATACAGCATGGGGTGGCGTAGCTATTATTATTTCTTCCAAACTCAAATCTTTTCTTATAAATACACCTATCACTCCCTCCCTCGAATTCATTACAATAATAGTCAATATCAATCAAATCCATTACCACCTTACAGTTGCGTATAAGCCTCCGAAGTATAATTTCCCGCTGACATATTTTAAAAGCATATTTAACAATACAACAGATAAAATCATACTACTCGGAGATCTAAATTGTAAAAATCAAATCTGGGGAAGTCTTAATAATAATCCAAATGGTATAAAATTACACAAATTTATTGCTAATCATAGTCTTCAAATTCATGCCCCTAAGTAACCCACGTATTATTCATATAATGAAAATATCATCCCAGATATTTTAGATATACTAATCACACAAAACATAAACCTTCCAATTACTCAAAACGTATTACCTGAGCTTGATTCAGATCATTATCCAGTTATTATAAATATTTATTTCAACTCTCATATCACCTATTCTAACTCTTCTCCTATATTCCAAAAAGTAAATTGGAATAAATTTACATTAAATATTGAAAACAGCATTCAATTCCCCACAAATATATTATCAACTCATGACATAGACTCGTACATCACTTATTTCATGGCATATTTCGGATGCAATAAATCATAGTTTACACATAAGTTTTAAATATATACCAAAAACTAATTTCGTAAATTATAAACCTCTACCTTTACCTATTATTAACCTTATTAAAACAAAGCACTCCCTAAGACGATTCTGGCAACAAATCAGGCGTAGAGATATTAAAACTAAACTAAACAAAATATCTAGGATTATAAAATCTAAACTGGAACAACATAAATTTAATGAATACAAAAAAATTATTAAACAAATTCATCCCCAATCAAGAAAGCTCTGGTCAACTCTCTGGTCAACTCAAAAGAATCTGTAAAGAAAAAACATCTATTCCAATCCTTAAACAACATTCCACTACAGCAATAAATGACTATGACAAAACTCAATTACTAGGTCTTCATTTCCAAAATACGTTTACTCCTAATTCAACTACTAATATTCACTTTTACAATCTTGTTAGCAATTTTCTCTCTCTTCCAAATTTTCATGTTCCCCAAAATATTGATTATATTTCCCCTTCTGAAATTCATTCAATTATTAAAACACTAAAAACTCGAAAATCTCCAGGATTGGATACTATCAATAATCAAACACTCAAGTCACTTGGTAAAAGATCAATTGCTGCTTTTACTTCTATTCTAAATTCCGCATTGAGATTTAATTACTTTCCAACTACCTGGAAAACAGCAATCGTACTTCCCTTTTGTAAACAACAAAAAGATCCTAGAAACCCATCGAACTACCGACCTATTAGTTTACTTTCCTCTCCTTCCAAGATATTTGAAACCCTTATACATCACAGATTATTACACTTCACAATTAACAAAATTATTCCTCCCACTCAATTTGGCTTCACTTATCAGCATGCAAATACTCATCAACTTTTAAGACTAAGAGAACATATTGAAAACTCCTTTCACCTAAAACAGCATACTATTGTATTATTACTGGACATCGAAAAAGCATTCGACAAAATTTGGCATCATGGTCTTATTTATAAATTATTCCAAATTGGAATTCCTACTTATTTGTTCAAAATAATTCAAAATTTTCTTTCTAATCGCACTTTTCGTGTCAAAATTAATTCCTCTTTTCTCAACTATTTTCAATTGGCGCGGGCGTGCCCCAAGGGTCCTATCTCCTCTACCTTTTAACATCTATCTCTCTGATATTCCCAACTTTACGTACTCAGAATTAGCCCTTTTTGCTGATGATACTGCATTCTTCATTAGTCATAAAAATTTAACAACTGCCAAAAATAGACGACAATCCGACCTTCTGCTTTATACAAATTGGACTTCTAAGTGGCAGATTACAATTAACATGAATAAATGTCAAGCTAAAATCTTCACACTCTGTAAACCAATCACCCCTGCAGAAATATTACTTCTTGATCAAGCTATACCCTGGATATCACCCAAGACACCTATTAAATATCTTGGACTCCTCTTAGACACTAAACTTAAATGGAATGCCCATATTAAAAACATTATACATAAAACGAGCATTAAAATTGATAAATTACACTCGCTCATTAATTATAAATCACCTATAGATATTCATTCAGCAAAATTAATATATACCACAATTATTCGTCCTACCCTTACTTATGCTTGCCCCATCTGGTCCAATGCTGCCAAAACCCATATTAATAAATTACAAATTCTCCAAAATAAATTCATCAGGAAAATATTTCACGCACCCTGGTATATTCCCAACTCTCAACTCCATAACGAACTGAAAATTGACACTATCAACTCCCTAATTCGTTCACAAAGCCTTAAATTTTTCAACTCCTTAGATGACTTACAACAGACCCGCACTTTCAATTTAGGTCAAACACATCATTTTCCTCGACGTATACTATCAAAATTTCCTAAAGATATATTTCATCCACCATAATTACTACATTTACAACATATTATTCTTCTATTCAAAATCTTTTTACAAACTTCTTTTTTTTCATAGCATAACCTTTTCAAAAATTTAATTGTTAATAATTCCTACTAAAGGTTCCAGTGAGTATCAAATCGCCAGTTATTTGTTTGTAATGTCCAAACCCCTGAAAGACAAATATGTCGAACAGGTAGAAATAAATTCAAAAAAAAAAAGATTGTGTTCAGGTAGTTTGTGGTTGTCATTGTTACTGTAATGTAGAGAACTAGTTTACGAACACTTGATGCGTGTAGTGAATTCAATGTGAGAATTCGGACAATTTATATTGTGACTTTAACCTGAGATGGCGAATAAGATAATTATGTCCGACGAATTACTCATAAATTTGGTTCATGAGAATTTTTGTTTATAAGATGAAGGAAATGTGAGCACTATTACAAAATCTACTCGCATGTACATAAAGACAAATTGATAGGACTCTCGAAGAAAAAGCTAGAAACCATGGTGGAAAGATCTTTTCACCATGTTAGAGAAGAATCAATCAAGTTTCAGTACATTGAATTCTGATTGGTTCAGGCGAAACTTACGTTCGTCATTGTGAACTTTTGTTTTTACGTGTAAATTTTGCGGCTAAGTTTACAGCATTACGTTATGTTTAAGTTTGCATTGTGAATGAGGCCTTACGTAGTTTCGGTGGAACGGGCGACTGAAAGAATCGGGCAGGTCAGAACCGCTGAAGAACTTCCCGAAAGCGAACCGTGCGAGGTAGCACCCCACAGCAGGTAGAAACTACCCAAACCACATCGTCGGAAAAGTTTGAATCTGTTCGTGATTTTGCTAAACAAATTAAAGCAACCATTATGTCAACTGAATAAGAAATTAGAGCAACAAACATGTGAAATAAATTACAAATTACAGCATCAATAATGTGAAATAAATAACAAATTAGAGCAACTATCATGTGAAATAAATAAAACATTAGAGCCACAATAATATGAAATAAATAAAAAATTACACCAACAATCATCTAATTTTAAGCAACAATCGTCTAAAGTAAATAGAAAATTAGAGCAGCATTTGACAGGGTTTAGGGAACGTTTAAGTATTATTAAACAAAATGAAGCTAAATTACAAAACAGTAGATTGAAATTAGGGAAAAATGTTGTAAACTTTAAGCAGGACACTCATGAAAAGGTTGCAAAACACGCCACGGCGTTACAGGTCAAGTTAGAGATTTACAAAGCAGAAACTAAACAGATATTAAGTTCTACTCTTCAAAGTGTTGATGTTCGTTTATACACATAAGTTGAGAATATACAAGATATTCAGAGTAATCTTGGTGCCCACATTTTTGCAAGTAAAGAGTCATTCAATCAATTTTCAAAGGGTAGAAATGAAATTAGAGGATCATGAAAATGAAATTCATGGTATACACATTATATACGGAGTAAAATACATAGTATAGGGAATGTTATGTTATACTGTTGAAAATCAATTTCGAGATTTCAACGGAAATATACGTTTTGAGATCCCTTGTTACCGAAAAAGTGTTGTATTTTTTCCAAAACTTCCGTCCGTCTGTCCGTCTCTCTGGTGTATCTGAACAACACTAGCGCATAAACTATGAGTACGATTTTTGCCAAACTGAAAAAGAAACAACTGTCGATCTGGCCTGAGACGAACCTCTGAGATTTTGACATATCATTAATTTTTAGGGGGACTTTGCATGAAGCTTTCTCTCTCTCTCTCTATATATATATATTATATATTAATTATATATATATTATATTAATATATAATATATATTATATATATTAATATATATTATATAATATATATATATACATATATATATATATATATATATATATATAATTAGTTATTTCAAATAGGTCACGTACGTTTTTTTAAACTTGTGGTGCTACAACAGCACATGCTTTCTCGCGTTATTGGAAACAGCTACTTACTATTGACATATTGCACTTTCTGCGCTACTAACATTTTAGCAATTCATTGAAAACGTCCATTTCAACCGAGAAGCGAACAACTCACTGTTTCCATCGTGTTGTCAAATCTATGTGAATTCTACAACTGCATAAAAAATTAATACAAAAGTTATGTAAACGTGAATTGGAAAAAGAAGCCTGATACCCCGGACAATATAGAAATCCATTTCATAGGGCCATGATTAGAGAAGAGTATTCTAAAATCATGCAAAAAATACTCTATTCAGTACAAATGGTACAGCATTTGGTGCAAAAAACTAAATATTTGTATGCAAATATCAACATAAATTTGACAATTATAACTCTTTTGCATACAGCTGTATCAAGTCACAACAATGACACGTCATTCATAGAAATTCGCGAGAACCATCGTTGCATTCACTTCTTTATTGATATTCATAGACGGGATGATATTCCCTGATGCAGGGAATGCGCCAATTCCATTGTTGAATTCCCTGCATCTCTGAGAGCTATGGCGCATCCGAGATGCTGAAGATCTACAAGATAACCCCACAGGTAAAGGTATTCTATCACTTAAAAAATTATTATATGCCATTATCAATGTTGAACATCGAATAGTTCAATTCCCATTCAATGCAAAAGATATCAAAGATTTGGTCACTCATAAGCAAAGTCTCTTTTAATACCTCGTTGTGTTAAATGTAATGCTAATCATCTTTATTATTTATGCAAAACGTCCAAAGAAACTCCTTCTACCTGTGTTAGCTGTGGATACTGTTAATTAACTGTGGAGACTGTTAGCTATAGAGGTTTCTCAATTTTCCAAAAAGCTTTACAAAATAAATCATTCTTTAATTTACATTCCAATAACTCGTACACAAATATCTCCCCTCACACCTTCACACACCTAACATAAGATTCGACAGAAAAAGACTCATTATCACGAGAATTGCTTATGCACAATATCAGCAGTCTTCATGCATAAAGAAGCCTCGCGAAAATTGTAGTAAATGCAATATTATACTCTGTGTGGAATGTTTTGGTCTATTCCACTTCAGAAAGTAAAGTAGATTTTTCTGAAATTACTTTTGTACTATAATCTTACCTGAGTACAATATAATTTTCGAAAATATATTTGTAGTAGAAGTCTGTTTAATTATTACCATCAAGTTCTTTTTTGAAAATATTCTTCTAGTGTAATCGTATTTGCTTTGTTGATACATTACAATATTTTATGTGATTGTTGTTTAATTATTTTATTTTATTTTTGTTTAAATTTCAAAAAGTAGTTAATAAAATTCAAATCCAGTGGGCTTAAACATTTTTTATGAAGACTTATTTTTATTATTGCGGGAAACTTCATGCCAAGTCCCAGCGTTCTAATATGAGGACAGTCCTCTACACCTACCCAAATAAATAATTTGAATTAATTTCGATTAAATTAAATAACTAGCACTTAATTATGCCGATTTTTTTAATTTCATTAAAAAAACTGCAGTAAAAATAATTTGGGACTTAGTGGGTTAATCAAATTCACCCAAATAGAAGTTTATGGTCAACTATAAAATTATTGTGTAAAGAAAAACCAAATACTCCCATTTTAAAAAATATTACAGTACAATCCTACTACTGGTCTACAAACAGCAGACCTACTTGCAAAAACCTTTCAAAATTCTTTTACACCAAATTCTCCAAAAAGACATTGGATTTAATTCAGCTATATATCTACAGAAATGAATTTACCCTTTTATCATGTTCCTCAAAGAAAAATATTTATTTTCCCATCAGAAAATAAATAAATAATCTAACAGTTAAAAACTCAACAATCTCCTGGAGAAGATAATAATACCAACAAGGCAATTAAAATATTTGGTAATAAAGCTATTGCGGCCCTCACACCCATTTATAACTCTGCACTCAGACTCGGATATTTTCCAAATGAATGGAAAATAGCAATCATTTTGGCTTTTAACAAACCACATAGAGATCCTCGTCTCCCCTCAAACTACAGACCAATTAGTCTACTTTCTTCCCTCTCAAATATTTTTGAAAAATTAATACTAACTAGATTAAACAAGTTCCTTTCTGTAAATAACATTATCCCCAACACACAATTCGGTTTCAAACCTAACCATGCCACGACACATCAGTTACTTCGAATCACCGAACACATTGCAAACACCTTACATCATAAACAGCACACTTTATCAATTTTTCATGACGTCGAAAAAGCTTACGACAAAGTATAGCATCTGAGCCTACTATATAAATTACGTAAAATAGATCTCCCCATATAGTTTTACAACTATACAAAATTTTTAAATAACAGATACACTATGATTAAAATTAATACACTTCCTCCCTCACTTAATACACTTCCCCAAAAATTTCCTACTTATGCAAGAGTGTTTCAGGGATCCTGTCTCTCTCCACTTCTCCTTAATATCTATCTTTCAGACATTCCAACGTTATCTTCTTGAGACATTGCACTATACGCTGATGACACTTCTCTCTTTAGTTCACATGCAGACATCTTATGTGCACATAATAATTTACAAGAAGATCTCGACACGTATGTTCACTAGGCACAAAAATGAAGAATAAAACTAAATTTAAAAAAATGTTCAGCCAAAATTTTTACACTTCATAAACCTTATTTTCCTCCTCCTTTAAAAAATTAATACACCAATTCCATGGCTATCTAACAACGAAACTATAAAATATTTAGGAATTGAATTACACACCACTTTGACATCGAATAAACACATAAAAAATTCTATTAAGAAAACAAATATTAATATTTTTAAAATTAAATCACTTCTGACTTCTAAATCTCCATTGAATGTTCATTACTTTTATACAAATCAGTAATCAGACCCACATTTATACATGGTTCTCCCGCATGGTCCAATGCAATAAAACACCCATCAATAAATTACAAATTATACAAAATAAACTTACCCGTAAATCACTACCCGTAAGCCCCGTAGTTCATACCAAATACTAAATTATATCAGGAACTTAATTTAGAAAATATTACAGATTTCATAAAATTACAGAGACAAATTGTTTTCAAATTACTTCAATATTTCCCTCATAAAACTACTTTTATTCCTGGTCAAGGATACACATTTCCACGCAGAATTAAATTCCGATTCCCCAAAGACCGATTCAGACCTCTATAGATACTCGTTTTACCTACACTTACAAACTACAACACACAACCAATACATTACTTCTCTTTTCCACACTTTCACAATATTAAAATATCAACACTTTCTGTCAATAATCATACCTTATAATACTTATTCTGCCCTCACAATAAGGGACAATTAAAGTGCGAGTGATCAACTCTAACAAGCCAATTAATTTTAATTTTTAAACCCCCCTGAAATACTTGTACAGTCGAACAGGCAGAAAATAAAACAAAAAAAGATAAAAAAAAGAGGGTGAAGAATGAAGTACAGTCTCTTATGACGATAGTGATGCCAAATGTAGCAATTTTCTGTTGTCCCCACCAAAAGTTTAAAGAGAAAATTTGAAGCGGTTTTTGAGAATTTTTGGGTATTTTTTTAAATTGCACTTATTGCACGCAATATTGCACAAAACTACTATTTTTTTAAAAAAAATGTACATGACCTTAAAGAAAGAACTTACTATGAAGGACAAATATTATTTGAAGGAGTTATAGGAAGACGCCGAAAAAAATGCAAACTTTTGCAATTTTCGAAAATTGAGTTAAATTAGGATCTAACCCACCTTTATAAGTGTATTTTACTCTATTTTAACAAGAAATTTAAAGAACAAATTTGGAGCGTTTTTGAGAAAATTTTGAAAATGTCCGGGGGGCATCATGTAAAGTCCCCCAAATTTTACAGAATCTCTTTAAAAATATCAAAGCTTCGACTCGAGCCAGATCGACAGGGGTTTCATCAATTTGAAAAAAATCGTGTTCCCAGACGGACAGAGGGGCGTTTTGCTTTCAATTGATTTTTCGATATCAAGAACCCACAAAACAGGGAGTCTGGCGGCACCACGTATTGTTGTTTTTTTCTTACTTTAGCCACTGGATTCATCTACTTTTCGTTATCAGAGCCACGCTATGAATTTTTTTCTCCTTAAAATCCACCTTTTTTCGCCCAGCATTACATAACGTTCTCTGTACTACGTATATTACTCCGCCTATACGTAAGTATTCGGGAAAGAAAAAACTCAGAGATAATTTACAATATATTAGGGAGTACTCTATTCGTTGAGTTCATGACGTTGTTGATTAATTGAATTAATGATTAATTAAACAAATGCTATGGTCAATGATCCCGTAAGTGTAGGGCGTGCTTTTTCCTCGGGGGTTGTCGGTGGTCTTCACCTGCGGGTTGATGAGACTTGGGCCGACGTACCGTCGGCTGGCGGGGTTTTCCCCAGTTTTCAAGAACTATCTCTCACCAGTGGGGCACCGCCTCAGCGATGACAAGCTCAAAACACCCGACCAGTCTATCGGTATGTGTGGTAGTGTATGCATGTTCGTGTGTGTGTAAGTAAGAGGTGAAGGCAGGACAGAGAAGAGAACGGAGAAATCGTGCGCGGTCCATAGACAGTTTTTATAGTGTAGTGCTCCGCTATTCGCCTGGTGAAGATCGGAGAATCCACGGAAAATTACCGATCAGAGCAGTTGGCCACTAGAATTCTAGAATTAGCGACTGATTTCGACCAAGATAATGTCGAAAACCCTGCCACCGTCGGGACTCTCGGTCAGTGGCAGTGCAGTGACTTCACCTAGCCACATCTCAGTGATGTTGAAAAGTATAAAATTTGTCCTATATTTTTCATTTTCTCGGAAAGAGGTGGAGGTGTAACGTTTTGAATATTTGCTCCTCAACTGAACTCCATACTATTTCTAAGTCGCATCAGCGCAACTCACCTTCAGCAAACACTAGGTGCGAATCCCGATGAGTAGGGCGACGGAGAGTCGGGACCGTTAGCGGTGCGCTCGGACCTCGCTGTAGTGCACCAGTCGGAGAGCTCGAATGTAGTAAAAAAGGCGTTGTCCCTCGCCGCCGGGACCGCTTGCGTCTTCTTTCTCCCATACCGTGGCGCGGGGGGGGGGGGTCGCCTCGGGGTGTGGCGCGGGGCGGCGCGGGGCGGGGCGGCGCGGGGTGGCCGGTCAAGGTCAGCAGCGTGCCCCACAGCCGGTTGCCAATGCACTACGTCACTAGGGCTCAGACGGGCGTGAAGCATGGCCTTTAGTATTGCATTGCGAATATTCACCGTGACTGTGTTATCCTGCCGGTGTTAACCTAATGGCGCAATCGGTCGCCAACTTGCACTCGACTCCGTGCGTCTCTGTTTTTCACAAGGTCGTCTGACAGAAATTCGCCCGCCCCTGTTCGTCGCTCGTCCAAGTTCGCGTTCGGGTCGCTTGCGTCGCTACCTTCGCTTGGATCAGGGCTGCGCAACGTCTGCTCAATACGGGAGGCCACGAACCGAAGAAAATTAGAAGTTGGCCGGTTTCGTTCGTGTGAGATTTAAAGGCTGGTTGTGACCAGACCCTAGTGCTTGTTTGGACAAGTAGAACGGATTGGGCGAATCTGTCACGTGTCCCCGAGTGTGCCCTTCATACCCTTCCCTTTTCCTGAAGTGACCCCTGTTCTTGAGAGGTGCTTTGCATTTGCCTTCCTTCATACGAATGATAGTAGGGTGATTACAGTGACTGTTCGTTGCGCGGTTGCTCCACTTCCTCATAATCGAAAAAATCTCGTAATATGTTAGGAATTTACATTGTCCTTTCAATGATATTCAATATACTGCAGCAGTATCGATGCACACGAAGTCATTCTGAATCTAAGAAGTGCCCTCTCCGGCGTCCTGTGCTCTCCCTAGCAATCCACATGTCACGCTCTTATACTTTTGTGTTATTTAAAGTACACAAAATCAGTCAATTACTGATGATATACAATGCGGTATTTATGTGAGGAGCATTTATTTTTCTTTCATGTGGGGTTTGTTGATTCAAAATGTACATTTGATGAGTCTGTTATGTTTCCTTAATGTATCCTTGACCGTTGTCGGACGAAGTTCCCTTCTGCCTCTCACGGTATGTACAATAATTTTTCCAGCCGCAGCAAGGACAGCATCGTTGTGAATACGAATGTAGCTAGACGATCTTTCATTGCAATATACACCAGGATAGTAAAATTTTCGATATATGATTTTATTTCGTCATCATCCCCACTAGTATCAGAAATAACTACCAAGATAATGAAATGAATTAGGGTAAAACGCGTCCAAACAATAGTGCTTGTCGCAAAGTGTTAGAATGTGATCACCGTAGTTTCGAAACAAAGTTATTTTTTCCTTGTGTGTTTTATTCTATTACCAGCATTTGCCTCAAAGCAAAAGTAATGAAAAAACTCGAGTGCCCACTGCAAAAAAGCCAGAACCATGTGTGTGGAAGGCGAATATACCTGTCTCGGACATTACCCCTTATATGAACAGGTAAAAATCAGAACGGTATAAGCGACATTTTATAAATTCTGAGAGAACGTTTATTTAAAATCAATATAACTGCATAGTCATTGTGCTTTGGGTCGTCATTAAAACGACAGCAGTTCGGTTGCTCATTAAAACCACGAAACTACATTGGCAATGAAATATAGCCTAATATAAAAATGTTTTTCTCTTAAATGATAAAATGACACTTAAACATTTATAATTTTTACCCATTCATATTATGTCAGTAATGTTTCAAAATAGACTTATAATAAACTTACCTTTAATTAATTTACATGAATTGCTATGGTTTATTTTACATCAGTATTTTCAATGTTAGAAATTACATTTCCGTCATTCGATGGAGCTGTAACCCCCAGTTTGTTGGGGCACGTTCCGCCAGTGGGTGACAATGAGGAAGTGGATGTGGAATGAATGATTGTGGATGGGATGATGTTTGATGGGATACATGGGTGTATGAGAATCAATCAAATTGAGAAGACATCCATAGTAAAGACATGAAATTTGAAACCGGTGTTTTGGGCTTCATGCCTCTGGCCCTCGGAAGTCGCATAAACGGAACTATATTATTCTATTAGGAAGAAAAATATTTTTCTATACCACAAAATGTCAGTATTTTTGAAAGCTCTTCTGTCCCTGGCAATGGCAACTGACGAGTTGAGGCTACAAACCACCAACGCTATCGTATGTGAGGAACTTCCGTCTTTGTTCACTTCTATTTCATTTCTCTCTTCATCACGTAATATATTGATAAATAATATTTAATGGTAAGTGTTATGTGTATTTCCTCAATAATTTTATTATCTTGGTTCTCTATTAAAGAAAACCAACTATTTCACTGGTGCAAAAAATATAGCTCCTTTTTCGAAGAAATCAGTATTTCTCAGATATCTTACTGCCTATTATCTACGTTCTGTATCGTTTCATTAACTTAACTTCCGTGGGAGCATGTGGGTCAATTACAATTGTCGAAATTCTAATGAATTATCGCGACATATTTAACATTTTACTGAGACAATGTAGTCAATGAATATTTTATTTGAAGTCAGCCCTAAGACCGTGTGCTCTCGAGAGGCAGATTTAAAATCAGGAGAACCAACACATGGAATGAAAGGGAAAGCGAGCGTTGACAGCTGATATTAAATACTTCCCTCATTTCATTATGCCTCTCTTCCTTTCATTTTTTCTGTTCCTCGCCCAACTTGATTCCTTCTTTCATTAAAACGATAAATAATGATCAAAATTATTATTGATCCGACAATTTTTCCCATTCACACAATTTTCTCCATTGTGGCTTAAGCCCATGAATAACTGTCCTCTGTTGATGAACCATCCCCATTTAAGACGGAGTTAAACGATCAGTAAAATGGTTTGCTGCTTACAGGCTCTGCTGTTTACATAGGCAATTTTCATTTAGTTAACCCTAATGCCCAAGGTAATTTTGTGCGCACAGCGCTCGCCATGTTTGTCGCATTCGTGCGCGCACAGGAGTCGTTGGAGCCCTCCATAGCGCGTCCGAGGTTAAGAATGAGGTACAAGACCCCATGCGCTTTTCCGGTAAACAGACATGTTCATGCCACCCCCGTTCTTTACTTTCCCGTATACGTACGTATATACGGAGTAATGTACGTAGTACAGAGAAAGTGATGTAATGCTGCGGAAAAGCGATATCGAGATTTTAACGGAAATACACGTTGTGGGGTCCCCTGATATCGAAAAAGTGTTCTTTTCAAAACGTCCGTCGGTCCATCCGTCTGTCCGTCCGTCCGTCTGCCCGTCTGTCAGTCTGTGAACAACACTAGCGTCTAAACCAAACATACGATTTCTTCCAAAATGGATATTCCCCTGTCGATCTGCTTCCACTACAGGCGCCGCGATTTTAAAAGAACTTTCTTCAAAATTTGGAGGTACTTTACACGAAACCCCCGGACATTTTCAAAATTTTCTCAAAAATTGCTCTAATTTTTTGCTTAAAATTTCTTGTAAGAATAGAGCAAAATACACTTATTAAGGTGGCATAGGTCCGTTTTTCAGGGTTAATTCTGAATTTTCGAAAATCGTGAAAGTTAGAGTTTTATTCGGCGTCTTCCTACAACTACAAAATTGCAGATAGAGATTCTTCCTTCAATTAAAATTTGTCCTTTATAGTCTTTTCTTTAAGGTCATGTACTTATTTTTGAAAATTGTAGTAGTTTTCGCACAATGTTGCGTGCAATATGTGGAATTTAAAAATATGCAAAAACAAACAAACAAACAAGCTTTTCTCAACAACGGCTCCAATTTTTTTCTTTAATGTTTTGGTAGGAATAGTGCTAAATGTACTATATGGGATGACATAAACGTTACATTGCCCTATTCTTTTGAGTTGAAAAATTACAAAAATATATTTTTTGACTTCTCTCTCACGTCGGTAATATTTATATTAGCGGCGATTTGTTCTTATTACTATCCTTTGCAAGTATACGTAAATAATAATGTCGTAGTGTTTCTCGAGAACTCATCCGTTTTCTGTGAAAACTAGCTCAAAATTCCGCATTTTGAGAAACGCTGAAACGCCATTTTCTTATAAATGACTTCAAATTTTTCTTCAAACTTTTCGAATGGATAGTACTAATTGCACTATGTAATATGACGCCAAGTTCATTTTTAAATAATTTTTTGTTTTGCAAAAATTAGACAAATGTAATTTTTTTAAAAGATCTTTCGCACCTTTAATATGCACATTAATAGCAATTTGGTAACACTATTGTATTTGAAAGTTAAATTACTTTAAGTGACTTCTAATGAAGGGTTTTGAAAACTCAAACATTTTCTGTAAAATAGAGCTTCAAAATTCGCATTTTCCGTACTGCTTAAAAGCCATTTTCTTAAAAATTGCTTTAAATTCGAAGAAAATTGCCATTTAGGACGAGGTTTTAATGTTTTTTAATATTCTAAAATTAATATTTCCGTTTTGCCATTAGGCAACCGGAAAATTAAGAAAATTTAAAAAAATGTAGTTCTGGCGGTGATAGATGCTGGCACGAGTATGTAGTGATTCTGAAGCGCAGCCGCAAGGAAATAGAAAACGAATACGGGAAAGTCTGTGCCATTCTGTAGCACCACTAGTTAGATTTCAAAACTGTTTTAAATACTCATTAACAGAATTTTTCGTAACAACAGTTTCATTAGTAAAATAATAGCTCGAATACATTATACATTTACACAACTCGTGGTGAATGTATTTAGAATTTATTAACCTTCTGGCAGCCACGCGGCAGCACTCAGTGCTGCCTTTGTTCTTTTATTGTTCTAAAATGAGTACGTCCATTCGACATGTCAGAGGGCTTCAGTGTTCTCACTTGGCAACATTCTAAACGAAACGCGGGAATCTGCGTTCCGTTGCTTTCTCCCTATCACCCGTAAAGCAGATTTGAAAATAAAAATGTCTGACTGCAGAAATCCTTGCTCTATCGCACCCACTCGTGTAAGTATTTTTAGTATTTCAAACGAACATTTAACTTTTCAGATTGTTCGTTTACATGTATTTTCGATCACTGTAAGCAATGAGAAGGAAGTTGAAGGTTGTTTATTGTTGATATTTTCCTATTACTTGTAATCTTATTTTTGTTTTTCTTTGCTGAAAGATATCAGGCATATTCTTAAATTATTGGAAACAGCTTGCTCAAAACCAATAGATGCCTTTCTAAAATTTAAGGACAGTAGACTTTTTCATTTAATGACAATATTCTAGTCATTTTTTCTTTGTTATATTTTGTTTTATAAGGTTTTCTGAAACAATGTGTTATTTACTATTTTATACTTAAAAATAGCCACATTTCTGTGATATATAAAATGGATTAACATTAAAAATGTCATGAATAGTTGTGAGTTTTTATTCTTCCTTCTTCATTTAAATAATAGAAGTTTTGAGAGTGCAGAAGACTGTTTTGTCGAGGCAGCCTGCAGTCGTGAGTAAAGTAGGCGCGGCCACCGGAAGGCTAGTTTGTGTAGGAAGGGATACTTTCGGCTGTTGGATCAGCCACAGCTGCGGTGCCACGTGCTTCGGTTGCATATCATACTGTGCTCAGTAAGTTTGTGTTCGATTGTGTTTACTCGCCTATGTTTAGTTTTTGAGATTTATAGTTTTAAACACGTGAAAGTTAAATGTAATTACGTTTGCTTTCCCGTATACATATGTATATACGGAGTAATATACGTAGCATAGGGAAAGTTATGTAATGTGGTGCGAAAACCCGGCGAATTTTCGGCAGAAATAAATTCATTGCCTGGCCGCGATAACGTAAAAGTTGCTAAATTAAGAAAAACCAATTCTCCAACACTTGGTGTACCCAGAATCCCTGTTTTGTGAGTCTTTGAAAGCAAAACATCCGTCCGTCCATCAGTCTGTCCGGAGTATGGGAATAACACTAGCACCAAAAAATGCGTAAAAGTTTCCAAATAGAAGAAATCCCTGTCGATCTTGCGATTTTGAAAGACATTTTTTTATTTTGGGGGGTACTTTACGTGAATCCCCGAACATTTTCAAAATTTTCTCAAAAACAGCTCAAATTTTTTCTTTGAATTTCTTGTAAAAATAAAGTAAAATGCACTTATAAAGGTGGAATACGTTCTAATTTCACGCTTAGCTCTGTATTTTCGAAAATTGCATAAATTTGAATATTTTTCGACTCTTCCCACAACTACGAAACTAAAGATAGAGATTTTCCTTTCAAATAAAATTTGTTCTCCATAGTGAGCTCTTTCATTAACGTCGTATACATTTTTTTGAAAATTTTAGTAGTTTTCGCCTAATATTGCGTGCAATATGTGCAATTAAAAAAACACAAAAACAAGATTTTCTCAAAAATAGCTTCAAATTTTTTCTTTAAATTTTTGGCAAGGATAGTGCGTAATGTACTCTGTGAGATGACATAAAATCTATATTGCTCCATTTTTTTTTTCAAAAATTGAAAATATAATTTATTGACTTGTCTCTTACGTCGTTAATGTTTACAATACCGGCGATTTGTTTACATTATTATATTGATGAGTAAATAAGCTTTCAATAATGGCATATAAAGTTTCTCGAAAATTCAAACGTTTCTGTGGAAACCAGCTTAAATATCCGCATTTCCAGAAAAGCTCAAACGCCACTTTGTCATAACTGTCTCCAAATTTTTTCTTCAAAGTTTTCGAACGGGTAGTGCAATTTGTACTTTTTAATATGATGTAAAGTTTATTTTGGGGTATTTTTTCGTTTTTTTCATTTTTTCGTAATTACACCAATGTAATTTTTTTGAAAGATCTCTCGCGTCCTTAAAATGCACATTAAAAGCAATTTGTAAACACTATTCTATTTATGAGTTAACGTACTTAAAATGACTTCCAATGATGTTTTTCGAAAACTCAAAAATTTTCTGTAAAAAAGAACTTCAAATATTGCATTTTTAGTAACAAACGTTATCTGTTGCTCAGTATATTTTTGTTAAACGCATATTCTGAGTTTAAGCGCGTTTGGCTTTGTAAGTGCATATATTGCCAATTTTAAATGCAGGTTTGCATGTATAATTTTAACTTTTTCAGTGCATGAAGTTCCAGAGTCTGACATTTCGAAGCACATAGGAGGTAAGGAGCTTAACAAAAACGTTTCCTGTGTATCGCAGTCTCATAGGAATAGTTTTAGATTTGTGAACAGGAAAGAAAATCCGCTTTCATAAAATTGAAAATGTTCGAAACAAACTATTTGAATGCTAAACTAGCGCCCCGCCCGTTTGTGGGATTCCTCGTGACCATCGAGCGCGGAACTTACGATTCATACAGTACAACAGCAAAGCGCCACGTTTAGCATCATTCGTCTTAAGAGACCGTACTTCATTCTTAACCTCTGTCGCGCCATAGCAGAATGTTTTTGCTACATTTAGTGCTGTCACATATTTACTATTCGAGCGCTCCAAAGCGCAAAATACAGAAAGTGCGTCAGAAATGGGACAAATACCATATTTTTTACTGCCCAGAGGTGCTACGGAAAGCACAGACTTTCCCGGGTTAGTTTTCTATTTCCTTTGGTCTCGGCTAGCTATTCGGACATGCCACATACTCTTGCCAGCTTCCATCTATCGCCGCTAAAATTACATTTTTTTGATTCGGTTACAACTTTTAAATTGCCGGTTGAAATGCTAACATATGGATAGATACGTGACCTTTCGTTCAGTAAATACATGTATGCTGTATATCTCGCAACACGGACAAAAATTATTATCAATACATTTTGAATAATTTCTAAAATATAATTTGTAAACACAAATTCTACTCAATAAAACATCTTCATCTTATCACTGCCAGCATCTCGAAGTTCACCAACACTGTAGTTTTCACATCTCTCTTGCGGTACTGTTGCGCAAATTTCAATAAATCTTTGTGGATTGATTGATAGAAATACATCTTACATTGAGAACACAAATTGTAAATTTAACAAATATTTTTTATAATTTATTATAAAATACTCTTTTTGTTCGATGTATTAATCTCGTGGAATCCTATTTCCTTTATAACTCCACTTTAATAGAACACTTCCCTACAAAAATTCATCTACCCGTCACAGTTTCAGCAAAACATGTAAATCACTCATAATATGTTTTCGCTCGCACTGCTGCACGTGCAATTGGCAAATACATGATAATCATGCTTAATTTACTACAACTAAGCATGTGTGCATTCATACCTTTTTACGACAATACTGAGCAAACCGATCAAAATATGATTTCATTCCATCATTTCATATTTCTGGTTCACTGAATACGTTAATGCCTAAACGCATTGAAAATCAATATATAAGTTACTTTTATAAATTTGAGCAGATAACATCTCAGAATTATTTCAGACAGAGAAAATTAACAGTATTCTCCTATAAATACGAAATTTATGACCAACTTGTCTCGTTATTGATCTTGTCTTCGGTCATGTTGTGATGGTGAAAGAAGATGTTTGTTGAACAAATTTTATTTTCTATGTTTTTTAGTAAATCGTGTGGGACTGTTGTGTTTTAGTTTGAATAATCAATACTTTCCTCGTTGGGAAGAATATGTTGGGGAGTTACTTCCAAAATCGGCTCCAAATTTTTTCTTTAAACGTTTCTTAAAATAGTGCCTAATGTCCTCTAAAGGTCGATGTACACGGTACAGTTTTCGTGCTGATTCTCATACAGTTTCTGTACAGAAAATTCAAGATCCGAAACTAGAAGAATGAAAGCCAAAAGTCGCGCATACAGGGTCAGCACGTTTCCTGCATGAATCGCCACATGACGCCGCTAGGGGGTCTACCGGGTAACAACTGAATTGCGCCGTCCGAGTACTTTCAGTGATGGTACTTCTGTGCGTGCGTTAGGCTGTGTGATTTTTATTAAGTATTATTTGACCTTTTGGAGCATAGAGAAGAAAAATAGGAAGGCAGGAATAGGGGAAAAGGAAGTTTATCACAATATATCACTTCATAAAATCGCACCTTGTCACACCTAACCTAAAATTGACATGGCCGATAACAGTTAGTAAACGATTCGCTAGAAGTGCTGAAGTCAAACTGTATGTTTTCTATACGAAAAATTACGATCATACGAGCAGGTTCATAATTTTTTCATACAGAAAGCAGGTTCATAATTTTTTCATACGGAAAGCGTAAAATCTGGACTGCAAGAAGAATCTGCACGAAAACTGTACCGTGTATATCGAGCTTAGGAGATGACACCATACTGCTCTAATCCTTTGCTTTTTCAAATATTACAAAAATGTAATTTTTTGACTTGTCTCTCACGTCGTTAATATTTACATTAGCGGCGAATGTTCTCACTATTATATTAATGAGTGCATGTACTTCAAATAACGTCAAGTAAAGTTTCTCGACAACTCACCCGTGTTTTGCGAAAATTGGCTCAAAATTCTGCATTTTCAGAAATGCTTGAACGCCATTTTCTCATATATGACTTCAAACTTTCGAATGGATAGCGCTAATTGCAATCTTGAAAATGACGTAAAGCTCATTTGGGGTTAGTTATGTGTTTTTTCAAAGTTACACAAATATACTTTTTTGAAAGATCTCTTACACCTTTAATATGCAAATTTTTAGCAATGTGTAAACACTATTGTATTTGTGAGTTAAAGTGCTTCAAATGACTTAAGTTTTTTGAAAACTCAAAATTTTTCTCTTAGAAAGAGATTCCAAATTTGAATTTGAAGTACTGGTCTAATGCCATTTTCTTAAAAACGGTCCCAAATTTTCCAAAGAAAATTGCCATTTAGAACGAGGTTTTACTGTTCTTTAATATCATTACATGAATATTTTGGATCTATTATTACGAAAGGGAAAAACAAAGAAAAGGACAAAAAAGGTACTTTGGTCGGCGATAGATGGCAGCCGACAATATATGGCAAGTCTAAACAGCTAGCCGAGACCAAATTAAATAGAAAACTAATACGGGCAAGACTGTCCCACGCTGTTCCATCTCTAATTACTATCAACAGCAGGGGGTCAAGAAGGAGGGTACATAAGGAAAAATTATATTATTTATTAATGTCACGGATGCAGATTATAAACTATCGAAATAAACTGCATATTTAATCTTTTATGGTAACCATCTACTTTTTATTTCAGGAAAATTATTCTTTTAAGAAACAAGATCCAGGCATTCCTGTTTAAATCGTGGAATTGTGATGTAGTTGATTTCCTTTGTTCGAAGCACCAGCATCATTCGGCAAACAAGTAGATAGTCAGATCGGAGAGCTTGGATAAAATCATCCAGGTAATCGTGGCATAAAACAGAGTCTTCACAGTCAGATGAATTAAGCGTTTCCTGTGAAAATATAATGAAATTAGTAGTTACAATTGTAATAGGTGTTCTTAGAACTACTACAAGAATATTATTATATTTTTCGTTTAGTAAACTAAATATGCTCATTAATTCCATGAAAAATAGTAGTTTATGCAATTAGTTTATAATGTTGACCTTTTTTTGCACGAATAAGAAAATAGTCTATTACTAAATTAACGACGAAGGAGTGAGTTTAGTAATATACTATTTCTTATGAGTGCAAAAAAGGAACATTATAAACGAGTTGCATACGATATTTTTTGTATAACATCATTATAAAGTTATAAATGAAACGAAGTAAGTGTAAGTAAAGTTTTATAGTTGGCAACATGGACGTTGGTATTATGACGTCACAACTGTGACAGCGGAGAGCCGATTCACGCGCGCATTCGAATGAAAGATGGCGTCGTTACCAATGGTAGTTTTAGAAAAAGTCTCGAAGGCAGAAGAAACTTTAATACCTAAAAAGTCGAGTGCATTGTATGAGAAGGAATATATAAAGTTTAGGAAGTGGATGGAAACAAATAATGTAAATATTATATGCGAGACAGTTGTTCTGGCATATATATCTGAGTTGGTGGGTTTGTCATACTTTGTATGATTAATACTAGTGTCGAGTTCTCATTTTCTAATTTATGTTATTTTGAAGTCTGCAGTGTGTAAGGCATCATCTTTGTGGTGCAGTCATTCAAAGTTGAAGACTATGCTGAAAATTAAAGATGGAATTGACATCTCTGCTTATAACAAAGTTCAGTTATATATGAAACAATCTAATGTCGGCTATGAAGCTGAAAAATCTATGATATTTTCGAAAGATGATGTGAGAAAATTTTGAGTGGAAGCACATGATGAGAAATATCTCTTAATAAAGGTAGAGTAATAATATTTTGTAGAAATATTTATTTTAACTATTGAAATATACATTTTTGCACATTTGTTTACTTTCTGAAACCAGTTCTACAGATCTGTCTTTCTGTAAACAGTAGAAGTTCGTCATGACGTCATGTCGCGTTTCATATTGGCGATGACGTCATGTAGCGTGCGGTAAAATACTGGATTATGCACGATTCGGGGCATCGAAAAGGGTCGTTTATAATGATGGTATACAAAAATAGTCTATTATCTCTATGTTTATGGCATGTGTGCAATTAAAATCCCACAGTGAAATTAAAACTCAACACCCACCAATCTGAATTTAGAAAAGGAGCCAAATCGTTTAATTAAGAATCTGTAACACAGACATAGCCAAGATATTTCCAGTTGGCCATGAAACATGAACAAAATTCACATCACAGTTTGCATACCTACAACAACTGCATATAAACAACGAATGAATAAATTTAAATTGGCGAAGTAAATGCTAACATAGTTAACTAATTGAACAATATAAAATATTTAACGTGTATAAATTGAATGTTGTACATGTAAAACATTTGGCCTTAGGATTACGAATGTAAAAAATGTACACATCCGTTGTTTTTACCCGTTATAAAACGTGCACTATAGCAAACCTGTGTCACAAGTCACTAGTTGTTTTTACTTCCTAATACTTATATGTACATGTATTCTCTCATACCGGTCTAAACGTTCAGTGGGAAGTAATGTTTTCATGACTTTGTCAGTTTCTTCTAATATTTTATCCGCAATATATTCAGTAGATAGATAGATTTATTAGTTCGCTTTGAGCTAATGCTCGGTGGCAAACATGACAACAATTAGAATTAGAACAATAACAACCATTAACAATTATAATTACCATTAGAATTAGAGTATGATATCCTAGTTCTAATTAATTTCTAGTTATCTCTAAATTGACTACTAGTTTCACTAACACTTCACTTCACTACACTACACTGCACTCCCCTTCACTACACAACACTCCCTTCCCTTTCACTCCACTCCACTTCACTTCACTGTATAACGCTAATAAACAATAATAATAATAAAAATAACAAAAACTATATACAGTAATAATAATAAATTAAGAATTACACCAAAGCTAAAAGCAGTGTTAATAATGATGATATTTATATCAGAAATAATAATAATAATAATAAAGGTAATTGTCTCAGTATTGATAGTGATCTAAATAGAATTCAGTATATTTTTAAATTTGGAACAGGAAATTCGAACAGGAAATTCACATCATGGATCGAAAAACCAGAAAATTGCTTACAATGCATCATGTTGCCCACCCCCGAGCTGATGTACATAGACTTTGTGTGTCACGTAAGGAAGGAGGAAGAGGCCTCAGACAAATTGAAGCCTCCTGGCACAATGCAATAACCGGGATGGGAAAGTATGTAGTCAGCCATCAAGATGACCCACTAATGAGGCAGGTCATGAAATCTGACCGAAGAATGGGAAACAGAGGCATTGTAAATGTAGCAAGAAGCATTGCGAACAAGACTATGCAAGAAAACCAAAATGACAGAGACACTGAACTTCTGATGCTACTTACAATGAAATTTGAGACACAGAAAATGTTAAAGAAATCGTGGAGAGACAAACCACTCCACGGACAATATCTAAAAAGAATGGACAAGGTGCAGATCAATACAGATCAATCATTTATGAGGCTTAAAAGGGGAATAATGAAGCCAGAATCGGAAGCACTTGTAATAGCTGCCCAAGATCAGGCCTTGAGAACACGACATTATGATAAAGCGGTTCTCAAAATTTCCCAAGATGATAAATGCCGCATTTGTCAGGAACACGTAGAAACCATCGATCATATTGTCTCAGCTTGTCCAATCCTAGCAAAGACCGAATACTTAAAAAGACACGACAGGGTGTGTAGCTACCTCCACTGGCAGATCTGTATCGCCCTCGAAGTTCCAAACACATGCCCCAAGTGGTACGAACACTCACCGAAACCGGTGACGTCTGTTGGATTGTGTACGATATTGTACGACCAACAAATTCAAACTGATCGCACGATAGCAGCAAACAAACCGGATATAGTCATCCGGGATTTGGAGAACAAATCGTGTTTACTTGTGGATGTTGCTGTACCTTGCGATCACAACGTCGTTACCAAGGAGGCAGAGAAACGTCTTAAATACAAGAGTTTGGAAATCGAGATCAGCCGAATGTGGGGCGTAAAAGCACAGGTCGTACCGATAGCTATCGGAGCTCTGGGATTTGTTCCGCAAATTTTGAGTAAGAACTTGTCTAAACTACCAGGTAATCCAAAAGACTGGGAAGTGCAAGAAATAGCTTTATTTGGAACAGCCCACATTTTGCGCAAAGTATTTTGCGCACTGACAGTCCCTAGATCTGCTCCTTAGGTAGCTGGTTGAACCTGGAGTAGATTTTATATTCAGCCGACACATAACATCTTAAGTCGTGATTTAGAGGAATAATAATAATAAAGGTAATTGTCTCAGTATTGATAGTGATCTAAATAGAATTTAATATATTTTTAAATTTGCCTACATTAGAAAGAAGAGCCTCCAGTGCTTTTGCAGGTAGTTTATTCCAATCTACTATAGTGCGATTCACAAAGGAGAACTTACCTACATCAGTTCTTTGCTTTCTACATCGTATTTTCCACGGATGGTCTCCTCTGCTTTTATAATCTGGTTTATGCAATCTCTTACCGATATCTGCCCATGCTGTGTCTCCTCTGTAAGTCTTGTACATTACGCATAAATGCGCCCGTTCTCTTCTCTTAGATAAGGACTCCAAATTTTCTCGTTCATCAACAATGCGCCCATGATTTGAAAACTTACCGGCCCGTTTTTGAATTTTATCTAACGCCTCAATTTGCTCTTTCCTGTACGGGTCCCAGCATGCTGATCCGTATTCTAAAATAGGACGAACAAGTGTAGTATATGCTAGGGATCGGGCATTTGGACTACTATTTTTTAGGATACGCATTACAAAATGAAGTGCTCTCCAGGACTTTTTTACCATATTGTTAATATGATCCGACCAATCCAAGTCGCTTCTCAGGACCACACCCAAATACTTACAGCTTTTTACACGTGGTATAACGTTGGTTCCTAATTCATAATTGGAGGGTACATTTAAACGACACTTGGTAAAACAAATGAATTTACTCTTTTCCGGATTTAATTCCATCTTATTTTTGCACGCCCAGTTCCATAAACAGTTTAGATCGTTCTGTAAAACATTTTCATCCGAAGACGAGCCAGTACTCCTATATATTATACAATCATCGGCGAAAAGTCTAACTTTCGATTTTATTCCAGTTGCAATGTCATTAATGAACGCTAAAAATAGTTGTGGCCCTAGCACACTCCCCTGGGGGACCCCAGAAGTTACATCGACTTTTGATGAATATTTATCGCATATCCTGACTGTTTGAGTGCGCCCCGAAAGAAATTCTTTTATCCACAAGATTATTCGATGATCTAATCCCGTTTCTGACAATTTAGCAATTAAAAGACCGTGTGGAACAAGATCGAATGCCTTAGAAAAATCTAATATTATTGCATCGACCCTACTCCCTTTCTCTAGTGAATCTGCTATGTCCTGACATAAAGCAATAGTCTGGCTGTCGCACGAATATCCAGGACGAAAACCGTGTTGATTTTGAAATAGCCAATCAGTTTTATTCCAAACTTTTCTAATATACACTGCAATTAAGTGTTCCATCTGCTTACATACGACTGATGTCAAACTAATAGGTCTGTAGTTGTTAACAACCCTTCTGTCTTCTCCCTTGTGAATCGGTACTACAATTGCCTCCTTCCAGTTTTGAGGAATCATTTTATTATTTATAGTTACGTCCATTAACCTCGCAAGATACAGAATCATGGCTTCCCCTCCCAGTTTTAGTATTTCTCCTGGTATTCCATCAGGACCTACAGATTTATTTCTCCTAATTTTTGCGATTCTTTTTCTAATAATTCCTGCATCAACTCGAAAGGTTTCTATTACGGGTGTTGTTTTACTTACTGAGGTTTGATCCTTCGGCTTGAAAACAGAAGTGTAATGACTGTTTAAACAGACCGCCTTTACATTGTCATCTGTGATTAACGAACCGTCTGCTCCGCAGATCGCTGAAATACTTTCTTTGTTCCCTTTCTAATGTCTCACATACTTGAAGAAATTTTGCCAACAGGTCAATCGGTCGTTTAGAATTGATTTAAGGTAATTTTCTTGGGTATGTAATTTTAAAGCTAATAAGTCTTTAGATAATTGTAGAAATTTATTTTTCTGTTCCTTATTTGTATTGTTTACTATACGCTTTCCTAACATGCCTTTTCAATCGCCTCACTTCTTTGTTGTAGTACAAGGGATCCGAGTGGTACCGTAGTTTCCTGGTAGGCACGAATTTTGCTAAGCATTCTGAAATGATGTTCTTAAAATTTGTCCATATCTGTTCTACTATACTTCCGCTAGAAGCCCAAGTTGGATAATTGTTTTTCAAATATAATTGCATGTTTGTGACGTTTGTTCTAGAGAACTGAAAAAATTGTCTTTCTTTTACAAGATCATTTCGCTTACCCTCTCTGCACATTTTTAGAAGGACTCCTTTGTGGTCGCTAATTCCAGGAATTGCTTCACAGGCAAGAAGTTTGTCCACCGGTCTAATAAGGAAAACGTCCAGTAAAACATTATCACGGATCGGTTTGGTCACAACCTGTGTTAAGCCGTTCTCCCAAATTAGCTCGTTAACGAGACGTTGGGTGGCGCCTTCAGCCCCCACATCCCCCTCCCAGGTAGCGTGCGGTAAATTTAGATCTCCCCCCAAAATGACGTTTTTTCTGGTTTTCCTGGTTACGCGTGTTCTCTCTGCAAGTCTTGCCAATGGTTCATGTCCATCTTGCTGTGATCTATACGCGCCTATAATTTCCCATTGATTTTTCGAATTTTTATCTCGGATGTCTACACCTATGATTTCAAATTTGTCATCCATCCATGCTTCTGTTGCTTCAAAGTTATCTTTTATACATATAAAAACTCCCCCACCAATGCGATCTACTCTATCACGTCTGAATGTTAAAAAATTTTGTCTGAAGATTTCAGCGTTTAATATTTCCGCATTGAGCCATGACTCCGTACCTATCACGGCATCTACATTATAAGATTCTACTGTGTTCCAGAATTGAACAGTTTTATTGTAAATACTCCAGCAATTAAACAGCAAAATAATCGCCGCATCACTGCACGTTGCCACTGCGTCGCCGTCCCTCGCCGCCGTCACCGCGTCGCCGTCCCTCGCCGCCGCCACCGCGTCGCCGTCCCTCGCCGCCAGCTCCGCGTCACTGTATGTCGCCACTACGTCGCCGTCCCTCACTGCGTTGCCGTCCGTCGCCGACATCCCCGCACAGACCATCATAAGGGATTCGACATCCCGCCGTGCTGTCTCACGAGCCTATCGCGGGAAGTTTCGGGCCACCTACGCGCGAGAAGAGACCACCTAGCTTTGAGGACCCCCAGCGATTTAGATGCAAACCGTCACGACCGAAATCGCCGTCCTGCAACCACGAATTTGGGTCCACAAAAAACACATTCCTTTTCTGCGCCACCCACTCGAATATCCGGTTCACTACACCGACCCGTCTCCATGGAATGCCACGACGCCTGAGAATACCACTAATATATATCTTTGCTTCTGGAAACTTCTCTTGTGCTTTCATCACGAGGTCACACATATCCCCCATGACAAAGTCAAGATTTTTCCTCCTCAAATCGTTTGTACCGACATGTAAAATTACGGTATCTGGCGTTCCGAGGTCCCTATTCTCCACATACCTTCGCAGCTGCTCGGTTCGAATTCCCGGGAGGCACACAACATCCATGTGGTCGTCGTTCTTGCCTACACGCCTTACTATCGAGTCGCCAATAACGAGAATGGGTTTTCTCGCAATTGGCGCCTCTACAATTGGCTGCGCGGCGTCTCCTACTGAAACAGCTCGAAGTTTTTCCTCCAGAGCTGCGTTTAACTCCCGCAGTTCCTGGATTTGAAGAAGAGCAGCTTCCACTTTTTCTTCCAGTAGACGTAGTCTGTTTTCTTTGCACTTACTGCAAAACCATTTTCCGTTGTCCATGTCTTCATTTTTTCCACAACTCACATGATACCAGAGCCCACACAGTTCGCACTGCTTGCCGGATTTTAAATTGTTGTTACAGCCACTGCACAAAATGCGGATTGCATTTACTACGTCTGCAGGTCCCGGGTTTGGTTCGACACCTCCAATTAGCAGTAGTACCGCTATCGTGGTCGCACACAACGCTGCTGCTCCAGCAGCTGCCCCGTCCCCGCGAAGCGATGCCGAAGGGGCCGGCGCTGCGCACGAGGAAAAGCGCGCGGCCCACGCCCCGATGCGAGCCCGATACTCCTGCAGGTAGCAACCCATTGTCTAAGCCCGGAACTCCGCTAGTGCACGTCCCACTGCTCCGACGACCGGCGACCGACCGGCGTACCTTCCATTTCTAAAATTTTTTGCAAACAAACATTGCAAGGCCTACCAAAATATCTTTTTCAGAAGCAATACGACATCAAACGTATGCCTCGAAGAGTAAAGATGTGCTTGAGTTTCTCAAAATTTAAATCATTCTTAAATGGAAACGAAAAAATATTGAATGTAACATGTGTATAAAAGGACATAATTGCACTCGTGGTATATAAGAAAACTCGCTCCTATCGTCGCTCGTTTTCTTGAACATACCACTCATGCAATTATGCCCCTCTTTGTACTCTCGTTTATACACTCATTATTAATTACTATAATAGTACATGTGCTGTAAATAATGTCAAGTTTCACGAAAACAACCATTTTCTGTGAAAATTAGCTCAAAATTCCGCATTTTCAGAAAAGCTCAAACGCCATTTTCTCATAAATGGCTCCAAATTTTTTCTTCAAACGTTTGGAAAGGATAGAGCTAATTGCACGCTTTAATATGACGTAAAGTTTATTTTGACGTATATTTTTGTTTTTCCAAAAATTACACAAATGTATTTCTTTTAAGATTTCTCGCATCTTTAATATGCACATTGCCAGCAATTTGTAAACATTATTATATTTGTGATTGTAAGTGCTTCAAAAGACTTCAAATGAAATTTTTGGAAAACTCAAATATTTTCTATGTAAAAGAACTTCAAATTTCGCATTTTTGGTTGGGCTTAAATGGCATTTTATTAAAAACAGCTACACATTTTTAAAAGAAAATTGTCATTTAAGACAAGTTTTGTGTTTTTTAATACTCTAAAGTGAATATTTCTGTTCTACGGTTAGGAAAACGAAGAAAATGTCAAAAAATGTACTTTGTGCAGCGATACTTGATTGCTGGCAAGAGTATGTGGCATGTGGTATTCCAAATACCTAGCGGTAATAGAAAACTAATACGAAAGTCTGTGCCATTTTGTAGCACCACTAGTTAAAACAGACTATCAAGGAAACAAGTTTTTCTTCCCACATCATTCTAAATATTTTTATACAATTTATTACTAACTTCAACTCATCGTCATCATTGTTGTCCTGCACCTTAATCGCCGTTCGGTATGCAAAACGATACACGTAAATTTGCAATTGTGAGATTGGAAACAGACGAAGTACGGACCGCTTCGATTCCCATTAAGGAACTTCAACCGAAAGTGCGTTCTTTTCAATCTGAACTACTTTTAGCATTTCTAGAGCAAAACAGTTATTGTATGGTGTCTTTTGTGGTATTGTGGAACCAAGGCGTAACACTATATTTGTAATTAAAGAAAGAACAACAAAATTTTAATAGCAAACAAGTTGAATGTTGCGATGCAAAGATACATAAAAATTCATTGCATTTTTGTTTTATTAATTTTTTAAAAGTTCAGTTTATATAAAATTGGGTTTACAAGTATTGTACATTATTTGAAATTGAATTATTTGACGGATAGAAAACATGTTAATTTTAATGATACGTATCGTACAGAATTGTGAGGTGTGGAGTACCTCAAGAGACTATCCTGGAACCGGTTTTATTTATTTTATACACATCGGTTATATTTAATCTTTTGACAAAACGTGATTTTATATAATTCGCTGATCGATACGAGTGTAATTGCAATAGATGGTATTTGAAATGAGGTATTCACAAGAGTTGAAGATACATTGAGAGTGATTGCAAATTGGTGGTATAAAAATTGTTCCAGCTGTAATAATGATAAAATGCTGGATTATTTTAGTAGCTGCAATAATAGCGTTAGCGTAACAGCCAATTTTTACTTCCCCGTATACCTACGTATATACGGAGTATACACGTAGTTTAGATTTATTATTAATTCTGCAATTAAGTATCATTACTTGGTGGCAGAATATTTAAATTACAAAAGAGTACTTAATTTACTTCCATGCTAGGGAAAGTTTTGTAATGCTGCGCGAGAAAACGGCGGATTCTCGGGAGAAAAACTATTACTACAGATCCCTGGTAACGAAACAGTGGATAAATGCAGTTGCTAAATTAAGAAAAAATCCCCTAACACGTGGTGCAGCCAGAATCACTCTTTTGTGGGTCCTTGATAACTAAAACCCAATGGAAAGCGAAACGTCTACCCGTCTGTGAACAACGCTAGCGACTAAACCGTTGAGACGATTTTCTCCAAAATTGATATTCCCCGATCGATCTGATTGATCTCCCCTTGAATAGTTTAATTTTGGGGCTACCAAGACATTTTCAAAAAATGGCGCCAATAATTTTCACTAAATTTGGTTGTTTGATAGTATGAAGGTCAAGAGTGTTGAAAATGTGAGTTGTGTGTTGCATGTGTGTTGAAAATTCATTTTTCAAAAATTGAAAAAATTCAATTTTTTTCGGCGTCTTCCTACAACTACAATTATGAAGATACGTGTTTACTTTTCCGTATACTTTAAATACCTACGTACATATGTATTGTACTCGTATAAGGAAAGTTATGTAATGATGCGCAAAAAACGGCAAATTTTCGGTGAAAAACTATTACAGGGCCCTGGTAACGAAAAAGTGGATAAATCCAGTTGCCAAATTAAGAGAAAAATTCTCCTAACACGTAGTGTAGCTAGAATCCCTATTTTGTGTGTCGTTGATACCGAGAAACCAATTGAAAGCAAAACGTCTGTCCGTCCGTCTGTCTGTGAACAACGCTAGCGACTAAACCGTTCAGCCGATTTTCTCCTCTCTCGCGGCCCCTTGAATTTGAAATCGATATTTTAATTTTTTTATTTAAATCTATTTTTTTATTTTTATATGAAGCCCCTGGAACATTTTTAAAATTTTCAAAACAATGGCGCCAAGAATTTTGACTAAATTGTATTGTTGGATAGTCCGAAGGACATTTATGAGAATGGGGTAGGTTTAATGTTGTTTGAGAACTCTGAATTTTCGAAAATTGGAAAAATTCAAAATTTTTTCAGCCTCTTCCTACAACTAAAGATACAATTTTTGTTCGTAATGAAATGTCTTCATAAAAACAAGTCTTCAAATAAGGACATGTTCAATTTTTCAAAAACGAGTATTTTTTCAAACAATTTTGTCAAACCGACAATTTTTTATTTTCTTTATACCATTTTTTCTTAAAAACTGGACAAGGTTTTTTATTAAATTGGGACCTGAGATAGCATAAAGGAAGCTTAAGACAATGGTGCGGATTCATGTTCGTTGAAATGCCTGATTTTGCAAAAATTTCAAAAAATTTTAAAAAATTCGGCGTCTTTCTACAACTACAATTCTGAAGATACGATTGTTTTTCTTAATGAAATATGCTCATCAAAAACAGATCTTCAAATAAATTCATGTTGAATTTTTTGAAAATATGAGTAGTTCTTCTATAATTTCCGGACAAACATAATAGCCCGCTCGGAATTGACAGCGTTTCGTTTTGTCGTTTTCTTACAACTACATTTTTTTAAATACATTTTTTCTTAATCAAATGTATTCATCAAAACTACATCTTCAAATAAGATCATACTTCATTTTTTCAAAATACGAGTAGTTTTTCTATAATTTTGTGACAAAAATAATAGCCCACTGTAAATTTAATGTGCTTCGGACATTTCGATGCGTGGTAAATGAGAATTTGCAATTTTGTATGTTATTTCTTTGTTTGCTTCTTACATTCGACCTTTTTTATTCATTTTCAATAAATTATTTGTTTGAAATATTTGAAATAAAAAGTAAAAAAAATAATAGCTCTCAGAATAGCGACAATGCAGGGTCTGCAACAATGGAATTCCGTTTGCGCTTGCGAATTTCTGTGAATTACGTATCATTGCTGTGACCTGACGGAGCTGTACGAAAAGGAGTTATAATTGTTTAATTTATGTTGATATTTGCATGAAAATATGTAGTTTTCGCACCAAATGCTGTACCATTTGTAGTGAGGAGAGTATTTGTTGCATGGTTTTCAAATACTCTTCTCTAATCATGACCTTATGGAATGCATTTCTGTATTGTCCAGGTTATCAGGCTTCTTTTTCCAATACAGGTTTACAAAACTTTTGTATTCTATTTTTGTGTAGTTATAGAATTCACATAGTTCTGAAAACACTGCGATGGAAACAGTGAGTTGTTTGCTTCTTGGTTGAATTGAACGTTTACAAATAATAGCTAAGATGTTAGTAGCGCATAAAGAGCAATATTTCAGTACTACGTAGTTGTTTCCAATAACGCGGGAAAGTATATACTGTTGTAGCACCACTAGTTTTCTTAATGAAACGTGTTCATATAAAACAGATTTTCAAATATGTTCATGTTCAATGAAACATGAGTATTTTATGCGATATTTTATGTCAAACATAGGCAATTTTTTATTTTCTTTAAAACATTTTTTCTTAAAAACTGGACGTTTTTTTATTAATTTGGGACATAAGATAGCATAACGGAAGCTTAAGATAATGTTCATGTACGTTCAAGTGCCTTATTTTGTCAGAATTTAAGAATTAAATATAATTGGCCTCTTCCTACAACTACAATTGTGAAGATACAATTGTTTTTCTTAAGGAAATATGATCATCAAAAACAGATCTTCAAATAATGCCAAGTTGAATTTTTCCAATATATGCGTATTTGTGGAGTAATTGAGAGTCAGAATTGGTCGTCCGCCTAGGCTAAGAGAACTTCAACCTAAGAGAATTTTATAGTGCTAAAAATTGTTTGGTAACCTACTTTCGGATCCTGAAATTTAAAGAATAAATAACGAAAATGCATTATTTTAAATACATAAAATGTTATAAAATATAAAATAACAGGATATCGTAGCTCAAATAAAAAAGAATATTATTCTTTGTATTTACGACGATTATAAAACAAAGAGAATTCGACGAGTTCGATTCGAATATCGAACAAAAAAAGGAATTTTATAATATATAATTTTAATTATTAATATACAATTATTTCTTTGAACCAATTCGCAAAGCTTTTTTGAAATTTGCGCAACAATGAGCCAATGGATATTTAAAAAGTACATTGTTGGTAAACTAAGAGATGGTGGCAGTGATAATATTAAGTTCTTTTATTTACTAGAGCTTCTGTTAACAACTTAGACTTTTAGAAATTATTCGAAACATATTTGATGATTAATATTTTTTCCGCGTTGCAAGGTAAAGAACATCCGATATTTTCTAAACAAAAGGTCACTTATCTATGCATAAGTTAGCATTTCATGAGCACAACATGAAAGTGAATGTATGTAAGTGACTGAATGTATGAAATGTTACGAAATTGCATCTTATATTTGGCTAGCTCATATAAAAGATTATGCACAGAAATCGTTGCAATTTATATTGACTAGGTAAATGTTGGATTCATTTTTTGAAAATATTTTAAATAAAACGTGTTCAATTGCTAATAAATGTGTCTAGGAGTCTTGTAATGAGCACACTAGTTTAAGCTGGCGTACGTTTTCTTTGAAAAAATTAACATTATTTCACGAAGATAAGTAAATAGTATGGTAATTGTTGCGGTTGTAAACACCTTCAAAAACGCGCCAAACAGGCAGCGCTCGGCAGCGGGCAGGACGGCTAGTGAGGGCAACAGACCAGGGAGGACGCTGGCGAATAGGCAGCCAGCAGACGGTCAGCGAGCCTTCACCCCAGGAGCGAGTCTGCGGCGCCGGGGACTTTATAAGCCGTCACCGCCACCGCCGGGGCAGTTCAAGAGATCGTGGAAGTGCCTGTGCTAAGACTGTGCTATTGTAATTGTGTATACGACCCGGCGAGTAATTTGTTATTCTGTGTACGGTATCTTTGTCGGCTGGGCTATTATTAGGGACATCTTGTGGATTAATTGATATTTTGGCTTGTGCAACGGTACTTTCTTTTGGATTACTGGCTAGCCCCACTTGTTGTATAAAAAGCTGTGATTGTGCAATAAAAACTTGTTTAACGAAGTCGGCCTGTTTTTCTGAACATAACAGTAATGTTTATAGTTCCTTTTATTAATTATTTAATGTCAAAAACTATTAAAGGCTTTGTGAGTTAAAATGCTTATATTGACTTCTAATGACATTTTTCGAAAACTCAAAAAGTTTCTGTGAAAAAGAGCTTCAAATTTTGAATTTACAGAAGCGCTTAAACGCTATTTTCATAAAAAGGGCTCCAATTTTTTCAAAGAAAATTGGCATTTAGGACCAAGTTTTATTGTTCATTAATATTCTTAAAATAATATTTCCATTCTGCTACCGCATTACGCAACCGGCAAATTAAACAAAACTGAAAAAAATGTTACTTTGGGCGGCAATAGATGGCAGCTGGCAAGAATGTGTGGCAAGTCCGAACAGCTAGCCGAGATCGAAGGAAATAAAGACTAATACGGGGATGTCTGTGCTATTCCGTAGCACCAATAGTTGGACAAAGTTGACGTGCTTTTAGAATAATTCTTTTTTGCCTAAGGTGAACTTTGCGGATCCCTCTCCGGATCAAAACACGTTTTTATGTTCGGAAAACATTTGAATTCGCAGCGCGCGCGCGCGCTCTTTTAGAGCATCTGGAATAGCAGTGCGCACGAGACACGATGCAGTGGAGCGAGCCTCAGCGAGGAGCAGCGCCTGCTAATAAATGGACCAGCAGACACCACGAACGGCAGCCAAGTTCTTGCAAAGGTTCGTCCGTGGTGAGCGCCTTGTGAAGCTGAATGGTTAGGCGGACAGAAGATGCGCCATCAGGATTGTACCCATTGGTATCTGGTGACCAAGCTGCGTTTAAGGCTAAATGTACCGACACTAGTTCTATTTGTCGCCACCACGTGGCAGCACCAAGTTTAGTGAATTTTACTTTACCGATTACGTCTGAACAAATGGTCCGATTTTCGATCTGTAAACGGCATTTGACTCCTGTTTATAATAGAATTTACGCTACGAAGCCCTTTTTCCAAAAAAACTAGCAGAAACTCGATTTTTAAAATTTTTCTCGTACTTCCGGGAACAATTTCAAAAATGTGGGCTTATAGCGCGATGGCGACACGCTTCCAGAATCCAACGCCGTGTCAAACGTGCAAATCGGATAAATAGGAGCGACGGTAAGTGAAATTTCGAAAAACACCTCACCCCACTCTCCCTTCCCCTTCCACGCCGCCGGGACATTGTTGGCCGGCGGCGCGGTCAAGCCGGCACGGGCGAGCCGGGCGGCGGCCGCCGCGGCGCGGCGACGGGCAAGAAGACTGAACTTTCGGGGGCAGCAAGCCAGACACCCCGTCACTTCGTTGATGCTTCCGTCACTTCGCATCTCAAGATATTTTATCCCCACATATGAAACTAGTGATGCTGTAATAGGGGTAAACGGTCTCGTATCATCTTTAATAGTAGTATAAAACTATTACCTTATTCACTATATTCCATCTTCCTTCGAATACCATCATAAGAATGTCTGAGGTATCACTCAAAACACCGATTCCGCTTTGGTGCTGATTTTCAAAAAGAAAAAATCGAACTAATTGCGTAAATATCACCCATATTCCATCTCCTCACATCGTATTTTAGATATATTGTACTTCTAAGATCTTCCATTACCATTTCACTACCGGAAAAAACAAGCGGAGATAACGCAAGAGCTCTTTTATCCTACGATTCGATTTATCATTTCAAAACGGCGTTTGTCACCTTGATAGAATTCACCTGGTTAATCCTTTTCCCAGTAAAATAGCCGAATCGAATTTTTAAAATGTTTTTATACTTGCGGACATATTTGAAAAAGTGGTAAAATAGCGCGCTGGTGAGATGCACCCTGAATCTAACGCCATATCATACACTGAAATCGGATAAATAGACTTCTCTAGTCATGTAAAAAAATGATCTTCAGTAACGTCAAAATTCTGTTTCGCGGTACTGCTTGTCGATCTCATGGCTAAAGTCCGGGTCTAATGTAATTACATATGTTTTGTCTACTGTTCTCATTTTGTAATTTAGGCGAACTGTTGCAATCCTAACAAAATATTTAAATTTTTCATTACAAATTTTGTACTGTATTACGTATTTTACATATTTTGCTGATCATTTAATATCTGCTTAACAGTATATTATTTGCTAATTATTAAGGTATTTTCACAAATTACCAAATTTTCTTGAAATTATTTCCGGAAATATATTTAATTAATTTTGAAAAATAGTTTTTATTTAAATGTGTTTATATTTTTGCAATGAGCATATTTTGTCTAATACTAATTCAGAATTGCTGACATTCCTATGTGCTGCACGTAAAGATTTCGAACAGAGTGCTTCAAAGATTCTCTGTTCGTGTCTGCGTTTTCTACGTGCATCTCTTTGTTTTCATAGCTTATAGAAAGAAATTAAAAAAAACAGTAGGCAGAAAAAGTAGTTACTTTTAAATTCGATATAATTAATATTTTATTAATGGAATTTCAAATTGTGAACATTTATTTTACTTTATCTCTCTTCTCAATCTTCATTCGAAGAGAAAGTTATATCGTGCGCAGGAAAACTCTCAAAGCAGAGTCCTGATAATGAAAATGTGGATAAATCGTGTTGTTGTATAGTAAATTACTTCCTGTAACTCGTGGTGTAGCCAGAATCCATGTTTTGTGGGTCCTTAATAACGAAAAATTGATTGACGGAAAAACGTCCATCAGTGTCTCTGGTGTATGTGAACAACACTAGCGTTTACACTGCGTACAAATTTTTCCAAAGTGGAAAAAACAACAGCAAAAAACAGCTGTCGATCTACTGTCATTCGAAGCTCTGCAATTTTCAAAAACGTGCATTCCTTTTTGGAGATACATTACACGAACCCCCCCCCCCGGATATTTTAAAAATTTGCTCAAATATGGCTCCAAATTTTTTCTTTATATTTCTCGTAAAAATTGAATAAAATACACATGGCTTAGGTCCGATTTCACTGATAACTGAATTTTCGAAAATTGCAAAAGATTGAATTTTTTCGGCGTTTCCTACAACTACAATATTGACGATAGAGACTTTTCCTTTCTAAGAAATTTGTTGTACATAATTAGTTCTTTCATTAAGATCATGAATTTTTTTTAAAACAATTTTTGTAGTTATGGCGCAATCTTGTGTGCAATATATGCAACTTTAAAAGATAACAAAGCAAGATTTTTTCAAAATCGGCTCCATTTTTTTCCCTTTAAACTATTGGTAGGGATATTGCGAAATGTACTTTAAGAGATGACATAAACGCTATTTTGCTCTATTCTTTTGTTTTTGCGAAAATAACACAAATGAAACTTTTTGAATAGCCTGTCACGTCGTTTATATTTACATTATCGGCGATTTGTTCACATTATTAGATTTATGAGCACACGTACTTTAAATTATATCATTTAAAGTTTTTCGAAAACTAAAAATTTATTTGGGAAATGAACTCGAAATTTCGAATTTTCAGAAACGCTCAAACGCCAATTTTTTCTGAAAAGGTTCCAAATTTTTTGTTCAAAGTTTTTGTACGTATAGTGCGAAATGCACTGTCTAAGGAAACAAAAAAGTTTTGTTGTATTATTTTGTTGTTTTTCTTCAAAATTTACACAAATGTATTTTTTAAATATTTCGCATGCCTTGTATGCACATTTGCAGCGATTTGTAAACATTATTGCATTTGTGAATGGAAGAGCTTAAAATATCTTAAAATAAATTTTAAAAAAAACTCTCAAGATTCCTGTGAAAAAGGGCTTCATATTTCACATTGCCACAGACGCTTAAACACCCTTTTCTTAAAAACGGTATCAAGTTTATGAATGAAAATTGTCGTAAAGGACAAGGTTTCAGTCTTCTCTAAAAGCAATATTTTGAATCTACCATTAGGAAACCGAATAATTGAGAAAACCTAAAAAATAAGTTGGGTGCATTAAATGGCAGGTGGCAAGATGAGGCAAGGCCATAAATCTAGCCCATGCCAACAAAATAGTAAATTTTACTACGACAAAGTCCGAATAGCTGGCTGAGACTATAGGAAATTGAAAATTAATACGGGAAAGTCTGTGCCATTCTGTAGCACCACCAGTTACTTTCTCGTGTTAGTTACTCAAAGTTATGTAATGCTGCGGAAAATCTATTTCGAGATATTAACGGAAGTACTCGTTTTGGGGTCCCCTGAGTGATACCGAAAGGGTGTATGTGTGTTTTGACTTTTTAACGTCCGTTCGTCCGTCCATCTGTCTGTGTCTGTCTGTCTGGGCGTATGTGAACACCACTAGTGCCTAAACTATGTGTAGAATTTTTGCTCAACTGAATAAACCCCTGTCGATCTGGTCTGAGTCGAAGTTCTGCGATTTTTAAAAACATTCATTAATTTTTGGAGATACTTTTTATTAAGCCCCAGGGACATTTTCAACATTTTCTCAAAAATGTCAACCAGGATAGGTGGCTCAGTGCATCAACTGATGTCACTGCAATGCCTCTGACCGAGAGGTGCTAGGTTCGAGTCCCGACGGTGGCAGGATTTTCAACACTAGCTTGTCAGTTAGTTGTAGAATTCAACCGATGTCTGGAGGAAAATTCTAGCGACCGGCTGCTCTGATTGGAAGTTTTCCGTAGTTTCTCCGATCAACTATCAAACGAATGCCGGAGCAATACCCTAACAAACGGACCTCGCGCGATATTTCCTTCCTCTTCCTTGTCCTATCCTTCACACACACACACACACACACACACACACACTAACTTGCACAACACTACCATATATGCTGGGAGACCAGTGGGAGGATTGGAACTTGTCCCGGCTGTGGGCCGTGCACTGCTGGTGGGAGATACCTTGTTAAGAAAGAACCCGGCAAGCCGACAGGTAAATCGGTCGGTGATTTAGAGCTTGTCCCGGCTGGGGTGGTGCCCCGCTGGTGGCAGATACCTGGTTGGGAAGCCCCGCTAGTGGACGGAAGGTCAGTGCCGGATCTCGCCATCGGCATAGCGGGCAACATCTCTTCCACCTCACGATGAAATAAACATGCATTGCACTTACGGGACTAATGACCAAAGCAGTTGACGCGCCCAAAATCACTAACAATCAATCAAAAATTACTCCAAATACTTTCCTTAAATTAATTGTAAGAATAAAGTAAAATACACTCCAGGTGGCATAACTCTTATTTTCATTGCTGACTGATTTTGGGAAAATTGCAAAAGTTCGAATTTTTTTTCGGCGTCTTCCTACAACTACAAAATTGAAAATAGAGATTTTCCCTTAAAATTATATTTGTTCTCCATACTTAGTTCTTTCAATAAGGTCATGCACATTTTTTTGAAATTTTTAGTAGTTTTCGCGCAATATTGAGGGCAATTTGTGCAATTTTTAAAAATTACAAGAACAAGATTTTCTCAAAATCGACTTCAACTTTTTTCCTTAAACTTTTGGAAAGGATAGTACCTAATGTACTCTGAGATGACATAAACGCCATATTGCTCTATTCCTTTGTTTTTTCAAAACTTACAAAAATGTAATTCTTTGACTAGCCTTTCATTTAGTAAATATTTTCTTTAACGGCGATTTGTTCATATTAGGGAACTTTTGCCACCTCGAACGTTAAGTACTATCGATCTTTTGCGCATGCGCAGATGCACCAAAGTGATGCGAAACTTGCACTGCGAATGAGCAGAAGATCGATAGTACGTAACGTTCAAGGGTGCAAAAACTCCCTACTATTACATTTACGAGTACATGTGCTTTACATTATGTCTTAAAAGTTCCTCGACAACTCAGATGTTTTCTGTGAAAATGAACTGAAACTTCCGAATTTGCACAAATGTTCAAACGCCATTTTCTCAAATTGCTTCTTCAAACTTTTCGTACGAATGCTATTTGCATTCTTTAAGTTAACATAAAATTAATTTGGCTGTATTTTTTTGATTTTTCAAAAAATAAATAAATGTATTTTTAAGTGTCTCTCACGCCATTAATATTCACTTTTCCAGAAATTTTATACATTATTACATTTGTGAGTAGAAGTGCTTTAAATGTCACCAAATGAAGTTGTTCGAAAACTCGAAAGATTCTTGTGAAAATTCCGAAGCTTCCATTTTCGTATCTACAGTAACGCTTAAACGCCATTTTCTTAAGAGCGGCTCCAAATTTATCAATGAAAATTCTTATATAGGACGAAGTTTTACTCTTCTTTAATATCCTAAAAGTAATATTTCGTATCTACCATTAAGAAGCTGAAAAATGAGAAAAGTTCAAAAAATGTATTTTGGGCGGCGATAGATGTCAGCAAGATGTCAGAAGATGGGGAAAGATGGTAAAACTGGCCCAGACCAAAGATATTAGATTACTATGAGAAAGTATGTGCAATTTGTCCTAAAGTACGAAAACGTTTTAAAAATTCGATTCGGTTATTTTACTGGAAAAAGGATTAACCAAGTGAATTCTATCAAGGTGACAAACGCCGTTTTGAAATGATAAATCGAATCGTAGGATAAAAGAGCTCTTGCGTTATCTTCGCTTGTTTTTTCCGGTAGTGAAATGGTAATGGAAGATCTTAGAAGTACAATATATCTAAAATACGATGTGAGGAGATGGAATATGGGTGATATTTACGCAATTAGTTCGATTTTTTCTTTTTGAAATCAGCACCAAAGCGGGATCGGTGTTTTGAGTGATACCTCAGACATTCTTATGATGGTATTCGAAGGAAGATGGAATATGTGAATAAGGTAATAGTTTTATACTACTATTAAAGATGATACGAGACCGTTTACCCCTATTACAGCATCACTAGTTTCATATGTGGGGATAAAATATCTTGAGATGCGAAGTGACGGAAGCATCAACGAAGTGACGGGGTGTCTGGCTTGCTGCCCCCGAAAGTTCAGCCTTCTTGCCCGTCGCCGCGCCGCGGCGGCCGCCGCCCGGCTCGCCCGTGCCGGCTTGACCGCGCCGCCGGCCAACAATGTCCCGGCGGCGTGGAAGGGGAAGGGGGAGTGGGGTGAGGTGTTTTTCGAAATTTCACTTACCGTCGCTCCTATTTATCCGATTTGCATGTTTGACACGGCGTTGGATTCTGGAAGCGTGTCGCCATCGCGCTATAAGCCCACATTTTTGAAATTGTTCCCGGAAGTACGAGAAAAATTTTAAAAATCGAGTTTCTGCTAGTTTTTTTGGAAAAAGGGCTTCGTAGCGTAAATTCTATTATAAACAGGAGTCAAATGCCGTTTACAGATCGAAAATCGGACCATTTGTTCAGACGTTATCGGTAAAGTAAATTCCTGCTGATGGTGCTGCGATCTATTGAATTTTCCTACAAGTTTTTTTCGGTACATTTAGCCTTAAGGACATCTTCTGGTTAACGACTATTAAGAACTGGACTTGATTTTTATCTCCCGGCGATCTCACAATTAAAGGCAAAGTATTGGCACGAGTTGGAACTTGGAAATTGTGAACGTGGGCAAGAAACATTGGTTATTATTTACTTCTTTTGTTTTGGAACAACAATTTTTTGTAATGAAACTCTCTTATTGCATTTCGCGCTGTATTTTGTTTGGAAGAAGTATTAAAATTGCTTTTTATTTATACGTTAAAGTTTAATTTCGTAATCTTTGACGAGTTACTGCTAGTTTTACCACCTGACCTCTCCTGTAAGAGCTGTGAGAAATCTGCTTGTGCGTGCTTTGGCGATACTCAGCACAATGGCCAACAACCGATACGCTCCCACGCGGAGCACGAGGAAGTTAATTGGGAATTGTCCCTAGGGGAGCGGTAGTAACCGTTATTCATTTCAATTATTCATTCTTATCATTCATAATTCATTTCATTCATTATCATCCCTTTCATTTCCTTCGTTCATCCCTTCCATTCATACCAACAGAGCATACCTCTTAAAAGAGCGAAGTGCTTGCGGTAAGTTGCTGTCGGGTTCCTTCATGAGGTAGCGCCGCGTGCCGCGCAACGCGTCCAGGAAGAAGGCCTCGAACACGATGTTGTCCAATTGGTAGGAGAATGCCTCGCGGTCCTCTGGCCGCAGCCGCTTTTCCAGGTCCAGGAAGCGTTTGTTCGAGAAGTCCCAGTTTTGCAGGGAGAAAAACGCAAGCGCCATGTTGGCCGCGAAGATTCGGCGCTGCAGGCGAACCAACCTGCGACACAGTGGGGCACCGTTGCGATAGTGGGAATAGACACGCCCTGAGATGAAATTATACAAGCTCTAATGCACTACGAAGTAGGATTGTACCTTATGAGAAACCTCAGGCGGTTGATCAAACAAGCAATAGACCCGATCCCCGAATTAGCAACCCTCCCGACTTCTCTTGGATAGTGGAACAATTCACTACCACCAAGACCATTAATCCCACAGGACTTCTACAAAAGGCAGAGAAACAATAGTTCCAACAGAGAAGGTTTTACAACTTGAAAATTACATTAACGCAATTTTCTTTTAAACTTTTTATTTTTTCAAAATCTCCCAAATGTATTTTTTGAAAATATATACTCAGTCGTTAATACTTACAATAGGGGCGTTTTATACATTATTTCATGTGTGAGTAAAAGTTCTTTAAATGATTTCCAATCAAGTTTATCGAAAACTGAATATTTTTTGTAAAAATTAGCACAAGATTGCGCATTTTCAGAAACGCTGAAATGTCGTTTTTTCAAAAACGGCTGGAAATGTTTCAACGCGGGAACAATGCAATTTCAACAAGACATGATATAATTTTATGATTAGACAACAGCGATGGGAAAAAGAATACACCGGGGGTAACACATCTCTAAATGAGAGGGAATCTCCGGATTGCATCTCGTGGTCAGTTTTCCTTCATCACTTCCCAGAAAAACCGCTTTAAGATTGATTGATTTATTTATTAGTTATTTCGTGCGCGTCAACAGCTGAGGTGAATAGTCCTGTTAGTATAGTGCATGTTTAATCGCGTGTTGTTGTTGTTGTTGTTGTTATTGTGGTGGTGTGCGTCCCGCGGTGGATGGCGAGATCCTGCGCCGACCTACCCGACGGCTTGTGGGGGTTTCCCCAACCAGGTATCTCCCAATAGCGGGGCACCGCCCATTCCGGGACGAGCTCTAAAGTCCCGATTAGTGTCCCAGTCATAGGCACTGCAGAGACGTCAGTTGATATCCTGAACTACCAAAGTCGGAAATCCCCTTTCAGTTTTCTTTGCGTTTCATCGATGCATTAATTCGGAAGGAAGAAACATTTTTGTTCAGTTTCTATTAGCAAATAGCACAAATATATGTTGTCGCACTACCATGTGAAGTTAGAGGTGTAAGGAAATGCTCATGATAGGAAGTTTCAATTTTAGTTTCCACGAACTTTCAGCAATGCTTTAAAGGAATATGCAAATGTTTCTCGAAAACAGGTTGAAGTGGATCAGTTATATTCGATCAATATGAAATTAAGCAGACCACGGTGAACGTAGAAATCGATCCTTTTACTAAGGAGGAAAATCGATAGGGATGCAGTCGGGCTTTGCCTTTGGGAAAGGCATGTAAACGGAGTAGGAAATGTTGACCGCGGGATGCAGTCGGGATAAGGCCAGCGTGCGACGGGGCACGAGTTGTCACCCAGTCACGGAAAGCCGCCCCGACGACGGCGGAGGTGGTAATAAATGCCTCTGACGGCGCCGACGCCGGGTCGGTCCGTGAGTAGGATAATCTCACGTAGGGTGCTGGCTTGCCGGAACTCGCATCCGGCGCTGGAACCAGTGCAGCACTCACATGGGTTTGCGGCCGATGATGGGCAACAGGGTGTCGACGATCACCGCCGGCAGCAGATGGAAGAAGAAGAACTGCAAGAGGAACAGCAGGTAGTTGCCAGTGCAACCGCCGCACGGATGGTACAAGGTGCCTGAGAAGGGCTGTTCAGCGCTGGTCTCGTACGCGATGTCGATCATGCGGCCCTGGGTGACGCGCTGCATCCCAGTCCGCGCGGCGTTATACACGAGTGGCGGCCCCAACCTGCGCAGCCACACACCGCACATCCTTCACTCAGCACGCAATTGACCGGAGGGTTGGTGGATTATTATTTCGTGATCCCGGAAGCGGCAACTTCTAAGGTCAGGTAAATGTGGTGCATGTTTTTTCCTCGGGAGACATGGGATCTTCCCCAGCTGGGTAGTGAAATACAGCGCTCAACTGCACGTCAGCTAGCGGGATTTTCCACATCCAGTTATCTCCCACTAGCGGGACATCACCCCTGCCGCAACAACTTCTAAGGCCCCTACTGGTATTCTGATATATGTGGTGTAGTTCGTATTGTGTATTAAGGGGTGAGGATAGGGCAAGGAAGAGTTAGATATTGATCGCGCGCGGTCCTTAGCCTGTTTGTTAGGGTACTGCTCCGACATCCCCCTGGCTTTGATCGGAGAAACCACGGAATACCACCGGTCACAGCAGCCGGCAGCTAGAAGTCTCCTCCTAGACCGGCAGCCAGTAAGAAAATCCACGTATGTTAAATTCAAAGCTAAAACGTTTTGAGAAGTTACCCAGTGTTATGAGGAACAGGGAAACGCAAGTATTGCGGATTGTATATTTCGGTGTTGCACTGCACAAATTTCTGATTGTGTCGAAAAAAACTTTGCCATTGGGGAACGAGTATGCAGATGATAATTGTTGTATATTGTTCGTTAGATAGTCACAGTGTGAAGGAGTTGTATGCGATGTGGCGTCTCAAACTGTTTATATTGAATTCAAATTTTCATTTTTTAATGATCTCTTATATTACGAACTCAAAACTAATATTTTGTTCTAATGATACAAAATACTTTTTCATTGCCGATTATGACCACGACATTCCTTTTCGGTGTCTCTGAGTATCAGAGAAATTTAACTTAATAAAACGCCAGTTACAATTGATATAATCACGCTATCTACATGCTGAATCGTGTTATTCAGTGGTAGTATGTTATAAGTCAATCAGCACCATCAGTCAAAAGGACAATCACCACCGCCCGTTAAGAGAACTATCACCACCATATATGTATATACTAGCTGGTACCCGGCGCGTTGCTGCCACAGAAGAAATAAGGAAATATTCCTCCCCCCGCTCTTTTTTCCCCTCTCTCTTTTTCCTCCTCTCTCATTTCCATCCCCTGTGTCTCTTTTCCTCCTCTCTTTGTCTCTGCTTCCCCTCTGTGTCTCTGCTTCCCCTCTGTGTCTACTTCCCCTCTGTGTCTCTCAGTCCCTTCTGTGTCTCTTTTCCTCCACTCACTGACTCCCTCTTCGCTCTCTCCATTTCATTATTTTTATTTCCTACTCTTTCTATTTTACCTCGCTCTATTTTCCTTCTTAATTATTTCCCCCTCTCTTTATTTCCTTCTCTCTCTATTTTCCTTCTGGCTGGTACCCGTCGCGGTGCTGCCGCAGAAATAATTGAGGAAATATTCCTCTCCCCTCTCTCTCTTTTCTCCTCTGTCCCTCCCCCTGTCTTTTTCCTCCTCTCTCAGTTTCTTCACACTCTCTCTTCCATCTGTCTCTTTTCCCCCTCTTTGTCTCTTTTCTCCCTCTTTGTATCTCTTCTTCCTGTGGCGTGCCACCATTACTCCACACCGAAGGTTAGCGGCTTGCATCGGCAAGCACAACATCTCGGAGGCACAACCTCTAAAAAGTGCTGCCGCATGCAAGCGGGGACCAATATATACGGGCCCCGCGGAGCCAGCAGGGGCAGACGGTACCATGCAGGGCAGACGGTACCGTGCGGAGCAGACGGAAGCGACGGGACCATACGGACAGACGGTACCATGCGGAGCAGACGGAAGCAGTCGGGACCATGTGAGACACTGGAGTCAGAAGCGTGTGTGAGAATCGTGAACGACGTGCACCAGGTCTCCATGATGACTCGTTCGCAGAGTTCCGCCGCCGCCGCCGCTGCTGTCGTCTTCGCCGCGCCTGGACCACGGAGTGATGGGGTAAGAGGCCGCCACATCTGAGCTCGACTTCCCATATACTCCTTATCTGATTTATCGTTCCTCCCTCCCTTTCTCTCTCTCTCTCTCTCTCTCTCTCTTCATGCAACAGTAATAAATGGTGCATTATTTGAAACATGACTTCTTCTTGAGAAAACTGCACTCCCTTTAAAATCTTCCAAGCCAACCACAGTGCTCCAAAGTGACGCGCTGCCTAAGGAATACGCTGAAGTCAGTCAGCTCCGAGGGTGGCACGTCACATTCCCCTCTGTCCCTTCATCCCCTCTTTGTCTCTTCTTTCCCTCTGTGTCTCTTTTCCCCTCTCTCTGACTCTCTTTTCCCGCTCTCATTTCCCTCTCGCTCTCTATTGCCCCCTCTCTATTTTCCTTTTTAAATATTTTCCCATTTCTTTCCTCTCTCTCTCTCTCTCTATTTTCCCTGGGTACCCGGCACGTTGCTGCCGCAGAAAAAATAATTGAGGAAATATTCCTCTCCCCCTTTCTTTTCCCTTCCTCTTTTTCCCCTCTATCTTTTTCCTCCCCTGTCTTTTTTCTCCTCTGTCTTTTTCCTCCTCTCTCATTTTCCTCACACTCTCTCTCTTTTCCATCTGTCTCTGTTTCTCCATCAGAGTCTTTTCCCCCTCTGTGTCTCCTTTCTTCCTCTCTGGGTCACTTCTTGCGGTGTGTGTCTTCTCCCCCTCTGTATTTCTTCTTCTCGTCTGTGTCTATTCTCCTATGTGTCTCTTCTTCCCCTCTGTGTCTCTTCTCCCCTCTGTCTCTTTTCCCCCACTCTGACTGCCTTTTCCCGCTCTTTCAATTGCCTCTCTCCATTTCCCCCTCTCTATTTCCCCCGCTATTTCCCCCTCTCTATTACCCCCTCTATTTGCCCCTCTCTATTTTCCCGTCTCTATTTTCCTTCTCTTCACTATTTTCCCTCTTTCTCTATTTACACTCTGTATTTTCTTCTCTCTCTATTTCCCTGTCTATTTTCCCTCTCCATTTCCCCACTCTCCATTTTCCATCTTTTCCCCCTCTCTATTTTCCGTCTCTCTTTTCCCTATCTTTGTCCCTGTCTCTTTTTCCCTCTCTTCTGATCAACTTGCGCCGCCTGCTCTTCTTGTTCTCATCGACCTCGCCCCACGGCACACGGCAACGCCCAGCAACAATGAAGCTCACGTGAATAGGGAATTGCATTTAACTGAAACGCCATCATGTGCTCTAGCGCCATGTAGTGGAGTTACGATAATTGTACTATACCTACGTTCTTCCCGTAAGTGCAAGAAATACGTTGACACATTTTTATCGCAATTGGATGCACAGTACGGTAGCGCATTAAGCACGAACCAACACACATTGACTTTTATATATTAGTATAATTTTCTGTATAATTATTTGTAATGAAAGTTTCCGATATTTTAATAGTTATTCTGCTATTCGGGGCGGACATGAATCCAACAAATTGGAGATAATTAAAAGTGGTCCAGTTGTTCTTGAATTATAAATGGTTTAATTAACCCGACTTTGTTTTATTTACTTAGATTCTGCACGTCTTTGAGTAGGTGGGGTAGTATTGAGAAGGCAGGAAAAATGTAATAGAATGTTCAAAAAGATCTCATCATGTAGAATACGATGTGAAAAATATTTCTTTGAGGCCTTCGACCTCAAATTTTACTTTTTAAGGCCCTAGAACGTTGCATGAATATCTAGTTTTTTATTCTTCAGCGCCATGCAGTGCCATTTTTTCGATATTTTATATTATTCGGGACGGAGATGAATCCAATAAAAGAGAGATAATTAAAATTGGTCTAGTCGTTCTTGCGTTATAAGTGGTGTAACTAACACACGTTTGTTATATATATATATATATATATATATATATATATATATATATATATATATATATTGTAACGAACGTGAATTTCACATACTCTTGTGATGAAACCAATCAGCCAAAATATCGGCTGAATCAATTTTCAGTTATTTGTTTGTACGAGATTCCACCGCCCGCTCGCGCGCGCCTCTGGGCAGCCGACGAGTTTTCTTATCGGTGGCTCGGAGGGGTGAAAAAGGAGTAACTCTTATCTGGAGGAGATGTGCAACTCTTATTTGAGTAGTGACGTGGTCAGAGTAGGGGAGAGAGAGGGGTGTGCGGCACGAGGGGGCAGAAAGTTGTTGGACACGGAGGTGTGCGGTAGGTGAGAGAAGGAGAGTACGGGACGCCAGAGGGAGAAAGTGCTTGGACTCCGCCGTGTCAGGTTGACGTCAGTGAGAGAGGTGTACCTTGCTAAGGCGGCTTTCACCACCCCTTGTTCTTGCTGCAAGCTTTGCTGTTTTGGGTGAGGCTATTTTCCAGCGGACTAAGGTCGGTATTTCGATCCTTTATGTTCTACATTGGATATGTCTACACGAACTGTCCGACTGCGTGAGACTTGAATTTATTGACTCGCAAGAGATGTGCATAATGCGTGATGAGACCAGTGCCGTTAAGTCCTGAGTGTTTTACGGGAACACGAGGGAAATAATTTCGGAACTAAAGTGGCCGCGCGTTCATACTAGAACTGAGAATCTCGAAGAAATTACTGATAGAAGGCAGAGTGGTGTAAGGCACGTGTGCACGCAATTCACCATGAGAGATAATTTTAGGGGCTATTAACGATACTTCTAAGAAAATTCTCTTGAACATTCGGTGCTATCAACAAACTATGTTTAGTCACTGTAATAGAATACAAGATGTTCTTCTTGTAATGTTCTTTAGTTTTTGAAGAAACTTCTTTTGAATATACTGTTATCAAGAAAACATTACATTTATTCATTTAATTGAATGGAGATTTTTTGGGGAATTCTAGAGAATTTCGTGCACGAAATAATTTACATGTATTTTGATGCAGTGTAACGAGGGACAGTTAACTGCAATTTTCGTAAGCGGAAGGTACTACGAGATCGAATCATGCGAGAAGCATGTGCCCTTCACTCATCCCAACCGGGATTTCATTTTTTTTCATTTGTTGAGCTTTAACTTGTTTTGTAATTGAAGATATTGCTGTGATTCCAAGTTGTTCAAATCTTAAGATCAATGCGTGATGACTTTGCAGTTGATTCTCCCTTTTGATTTTTTTTTGAATTGTGTTAATTTTTTGACTGCATTTTCTTTGTGTATTAATGCTATTGTCATTCTTCAAGTTATTTTTTTGTGACTTCGCTTCAACGCGTGTCCAATTACATGTTATTCTGTGGTCACGACTTTGTGTTTTCTTTTTTATTTTGAAATCTTCGGATGAGCCACGATCCCACTCAAATACCCCCTGAAACCACGTTCGGGTACAATATATACAGGGTGAGTCACGTAACTTTAGCACCTCCTGTAACTTTTGAACGGTTGAAGTTATTGCAATGCAGTTTTCACGAAAGTGCATGAGAGAAAGGGGTTAATTGATACGTGCATTAATTTCTATTTTATCACTTGTATTTTACGAGATTTTTTAGGTAACTTTGTTTTTTCAAATAGAACTATACATATTTTTTCAGTCCACCATGACGAGCGTAAAAAGACGAATCCAATGATGTACATATTGTCATATGTTAGATAAGGATTTTTTTGATTAATTTTGATTTTTGCGACCGGGGTTTAACGGACGTTTTGAATAGTCCACCACACAAGGTCATGCAGCGCTCCTCCAGCACACGTGCGCCCGGCGAAGGGAAGGGAAGGGGAGGGATCTTATTTGAAAATACGAAACAGTATTCCAAGTATTCACAAAACCATTGCAGTTTTTTCCTGAACTGTGCCCTTCTGCAGTTTCACATTTTCTTCTTTCTTTGATTGAAGGAATTAAAGGATGGAAAATAAGGATTTGTCATAAGTTTGTATTGTAATAAAATTGTTTATAACTTCAACTCCATTTAATGGGATTTCATAAGATACGTAGTAATGGGATCTTGAAACAAAGCACAATAAGAATAAATAATTAAAACTGTACAAAAATATATTGTATATTTTGAGCAAACAATTTCAATGTTAATACGAATATGATAATAACTTAGGGATAGAAATAATCTTATTTCAATAAATACTACTTAAGACAAATCCGTATTTTCAATCCCTAAGAAACCCAAATTACTGAAAATGGATTAAGATGAAAAGGAGAGTTCAGGAAAAAGTGCAACAGTTTTGTGAATATTTTTCGTATCCTCAAGTACTTAAATCCCTTCCCTTCCCGACCCCGCGTTTGCTGGGGGAGCGCTGCGTGACCTTGTGGGGCTGACAGTTACAATGAAAATATCCGTTAAACACTAATCGCAAAAAAATCACAATTACTCAAAAACATGCTTATCTAACATACGACAATATTTATATCTTTGGATTCGTCTTTTTACGCTTGTCATGATAGACTGTATGACTATGATATGACTGATAGACTAAAAAATATGTATAGTCCCATTTGAAAAAACAAAGTTACCTCAAATATCTCGTAAAATAAAAGTGATAAAAGAGAAATCAATACACATATCAATTAGCCCCATTCCCTCATTCACTTCCGTGAAAACTGCATTGCAATATCTTCAACCGTTCAAAAGTTACAGGAGGTGCTAAAGTTACGTGACTCAGCCTGTATATTCTCATGTCACAGTTTTAGTTACCATACTCCTCCTAAACGGCCTGACCGATTTTGATGAAATTTTATTTGTATATTCAGTAGGTATTGGAATAGGTTATCTATTTTTTATACCCATAAGTGATAAGGGTTGTCCACCACATATTTTATATTTTTTCAGGACAAACCTGTTTATGCAACCCGCTACACATGGTAGGTATTTCCTACTGCGGTATTTCACCCGCTACCCACGAGGTTTCTCTATATTACGCACCTGCTCAGCGACGTGCAGAATCTGCTACTAAATATGAATAACACGGAGAGAGAGAGAGAGAGAGAGAGAGAGAGAGAGAGAGAGACGGTGAAGTAGAGAGAGACGGAGGAGAGAGAGAGACGGAGAAAGAAAGAGAGACGGAGAAAAGGGAGAGGCGGAGAAAGAGAGAGACGAAGAAAGAGAGAGACGGAGAAAGAGAGAGACGGAGAAAAGGGAGAGGCGGAGAAAGAGAGAGAGAGAGAGGGAAGAAGAAAGAGAGATATAGGGGTTCAGCTGGAAAAATGTTTGTCTCCCCGATACATTGTTGCGTTAGGTTTGAGGACTCTTAAGCATATTAGAGACTAATATATCATTAATACTATAATTAATACTATAATTAGCAGGAAAAAACAGCAATTACTACGTATTTCGCTATTTCATTACAGGTAGAAATGACATTGGGACTAGGAACTTTTTTAAAATAATTTGTGACGTTTGTTGCTGCGAAATGTTTAATTTGCCTTAATTAATTAATGTTTTGTTAACCTTCGGAAGTTGATATTAAATTCTCGAATGTACAAAATGAAGAACAGATTCATTGTTGAACAGTTAAAAATGTGTACATGTATTTTATAACGATTGTTTAAATGATTGTCCTTTAGAGAAGAATTATCATCGTTAATTATCTACTGACGTCTTTTAAGATGTTTAAGTTATAGATTTTCGTTGTTACTGCCATTTAGTGCAATAATACTTAAAGAAAACCCTGATTGACTTACATGATTCAAAGATGTAATTATCACTTGATCAGTATCCCCGCCAGGAGTCTACAGGCGTCACTTCTGACCAGTGTTGCGCATTTCGGCAGTTTATACAGCATTTTTAACACCTAATCCGCAATCCGCATTAAGCGATGCGGATAACAAAAGAATCCATATTTCCATGATAGTGGATAAATCTATTATTTCACTTCCTCCGTTATTACAACGATCGTTAGATATCCCGCTAACTATGGTTGTCAAAGTTTGAATGTTCAAAATGCTGTCTCTCTCTATTCTTTTATAGTAGAAAGCAATATAACACCAATCATCTACCAACCATTAGGGCTTTATTGGCGTATTCGAAAATTGATGACCAAGCACCAAGGTGTTGTCGTGAACTCCGTCCTTTATTGTCTTACTATTAGAGGTTCAGAGGACGAATAGGTGACAACACGTTGGTTAGTCGTTTTCGAATACACCAAATAAGAATATGGATCGTCGTTCAGATTCTTACTGCGATTACTCAAGTTGGAAAAATGATGCACTTCGCGGGATATTGAAATTAAAAATGTTGAAATAATGTTACTCGGCTTCATATTAAACTGAGATTAAAAATAAATTGAGAGTACATTTATAACAAAAATACTGATATTTTATAGTTTTAATTTCTTGGGCGAATCGAGAACAAATATAGAACAAATGTAGAACAAATATAGTGAGGCAATATCGCATTTATTTAATTAATAAAACGGAATTCTATGTCCATATAGACACTATATAGTACATCAATAGAATATATACTGTTGATGTTTTTCCCCTATTTTTAAATTATATTAGTAAATCCGCATTCTTTAGAAGAAATCTGCATTTTCGAACTTGAAACTCCGCAATCCGAAGTTTCACATCTGACAACATTGCTTCTGACCCAGTAAGCAGCACGGAGTATGTTGAAAACCAAAACCAATGCATTAAATTGTTTTTAATAAGTTGCTGTTGCCATTTGAATGCTCTGTTAAAAATTGTGTCACTTCATAGCATGGAAAGTAAAAAGCGACAATCGTAGTCATGCCTTTAAAAAGTTATTGATTGGTATTATTACTTGCTTTTGCCATGTAAGAGTGCAGACTCAATTTGTTAATTTAATAACGCACACGAATGCTTTGTAAAGTGTTGTAATTAGCCATTATAAATTCTATTTTGAAAAGAAGAGTCATAATTTATAAATGAGCTAAGAGAAGAGAGGAGAACTTCCAGCTAGTCGCTTAGTCCACTGCAAATTGAAAAAGACTGGCTGGGTTTTCTTCCGGTGCCGCATGACTGAGAGTTCACAACTTGTATTTGGAACTCCCGTCGCTACTGACTGCCAAGCGGCCTATCATTTATTTCCCGCTTCTGAAATGGACGCAGGACTATTGGGAAAATATTCAAGTTTGGTCTTCATCGAATCTCGCTGCTGCTCAAGGATAGTCTTGATAGCCACGACTTATAATGATTTGGAACGTCTGACTCGCAGTTTTTCCCGAGATAGCCGTTCCCATTTGATCTTCGTCGAATCTCGCTGCTGCTCAAGCTTGGTCTTCGTAGAGCCACGATTTGTAATGGTTTGGAACGGCTTCGAGTAACTCACAGCTTTTTCCGAGATAGTCAACTGTTTAAGTAATTTATTATAATTAATTAGCCTCTATATTTAATATCATTATCCAAGCCTAACATACAAAATGAAAAAAATTCAAAGTGCTTTAAAAACGGCAAGACACCTGGACATTAGATATCAAAATTTAATGAATAATGCAAATGAAGATGAGGCATTGGAAAAATTTCAGGCAATTAATGTCATAATTGTGAGAGCCATAGATAAGCTTGAAAAGACTTCTTGTGAAATTGACATTCAAGAAAATGACATTATTGCTAAACAAGATATTTTAGAATCTTTTCAAACCCTCTCTTTCCAAATTAAATCCTTTTTAAAAAAGAATGCACTTAAAGTATCGTCACCTGGAAATTCAACGGAATCACAGCCGGTAATTTTGACACAAGGTATCAATGCCTTTTCTACAGGCTTTAAATTACCAGATATCACTTTGCCTCATTTTGGAGGTAAAATAACTGAGTGGCCGGCCTTTAGAGACTTATTTAAAGCTTTAGTTGACGAAAATCCAAATTTATCTGAAATCAATAAATTTATTTATTTGAATACCAGTTTGGAGGGAGAGGCTAAACTAATTATCGAAAACTTAGAAGTCTCAGCTGAGAACTTTGAAGTTGCGAGGAAACTTCTTACTAAACGTTTTGATGATCCACGCACAATTGTAAAACAGCACCTTATTAAAATCTTAAATCCTCCACATTTAATGCATAACTCAGCATCATCTTTGAGACAATTTATAGATTATTTCGTGTCTCATGTAAATGCATTATTAGCTTTAAAACATGATGTGGAATTGCAAGACCTGTTATTGGTGGCTTTAATTTCAGAGTTTACCAAATGAACTATTAAAAAATTGGGAGTTGCACTTAAATGATAAATGTTCACCCACTTATAATGAACTTATTGAATTTTTAATAAGACAATTACGCGCCATAGCTGCAATGGTAGATACAACTGTAACGTCAAATCAAATTTCTGTAACAACTACAACTACAACTCGAAGGTCTCCATCTTATTACATATGTCAGGAAAGTCATTCCTACATAAAATGTCCTAAATTTACTCAATGGAATCCTAAACAAAAATCTGATTGGGTTAGGTTAAATGGACCTTGTCTCAAATGTCTAAAATATAAATCGCCATCGCACACTTGTGATGTAAAATGTACTATATGTAATAAAAATCATAATAAAATATTACATTTTTCTAAGCTGGCAAATATTGGTGAAGCTACAGAAGCTAATCGTGCGATTTCTGCCAGCATATTTAATACTGTGCCAGAAAATAAAATTAAAACTACTTTGTTACCCACAGCAATTGTCAATTGTATTGACAATAAAGGGAGGTTTATACCTAAAACCGCCTTATTAGGTTCAGAAATATCATTAATAACGGAGTTTGCAGCCAAGAATTTATCATTACCTAGGAAAAAAGTAAACGTATTAATTTCAGGTGCAACCGATGAAGAATTTGTTCCTAATGAAAGCGTTGTAGTAGAAATTAAGTCTCGTTGCGGACATTGGAGTAAGCAAGTTGTATTCATTATTGTTCCCAAATAATGTAAAGTTATAAATGAATCTTTCTCTATATCAAATTGGGGAATTCCTCAAAACATATTCCTAGCGGATAGTAAATTTAATAAACCCAAGTGCATTGATTTATTACTAGGAGCGAGTGTAATGTTTGAAGTGCTTGCTCAAGGTAAATATTATCCACAGAACAATGAATTTCCGTTTTCACAACAGACTCTTTTAGATTGGATAGTCTCTGGTCCAATTCCATGCAATTTTTGTGCTGATAATTTTAAGGTTTGTTCTTATAATTGCAAAAGATTCGATTTACCAAATCAATTAAAAAGATTTTGGGATATGGAGCATGTAGAGCATGAAAATGATTTCAGTGAAAGTGATTTTTGTGTTAAGCATTTTAATGAAAATGTTACTCGTGATAACTCGGGTAGGTATTGTGTAAAATTGCCAGTATTACCTGCTGCACCAGCTTTAGGAAAATCCAAATGGCAAGCGAAAAATAGATTACTGTCCTTAGAAAGAAGATTAAATGCTGATTCTGAATTAGCCTCAAATTATCGTGCATTCATGTTCGAATATCAGAAATTAGGACACATGAGAAAATTATCTAATGAAATGAATGATGATAGAAACTTTTTGCCCCATTTTCCTGTATTTAAAATGGATTCGTCTACAACTAAAACGCGATGTGTTTTTGATGCTTCAGCTAATACTTCTTCACGGATATCATTAAATGACATTCTTGCTACGGGTCCTGTTTTACAAGATGATTTATTCTCTGTACTTGTTAGATTTAGATTACATCCTATCGCTATAACAGGTGATCTTGAGAAGATGAATCGACAAATTAATGTTCATCCTTTAAGCCAAAAATTGCAATGCATATTATGGCGTGATGATCCCACTTCTAATATAGATGAATGGGCTCTCACCACAGTCACGTACGGTACTGCATCAGCTTCATATTTGGCTACTCTGTCTCTCGTGCGCCTGGCCAGCGACGAAGGTGATGAGTTCCCATTAGGAAAGTTAGCATTAACCACTGATTTTTATATGGATGACTTCATCAAATCATGTAAAGATGAGGAAGAAGCATTGATATTTATTCTCAAACATCTAAACTAGTATTAAAAGGTGGATTTAAACTTAGAAAATGGTCCACCAATTCAATATCACTTCTAAACATTATCCCTGAGGATATTAGAGAAGCAGGTAAATTAGTACACTTTAATGATCCATTATCTCAATGTGTTAAAACTTTAGGTTTGTTGTGGGATCCCCATGTTGATGTTTTTAAAATCATGTTGTCTCCCGCTTTAATTGAAGCAAAAGATAAAACCATTATTTCAAAAAGAAAATTATTATCTTACATTTCTAGCATCTTTGATCCTTTGGGATTAATTTCCCCAGTAGTAATATTATGGAAAATATTATCTCAAAAACTGTGGGAATGTTCTCTTAAGTGGGACGAAAATCTTCCTGAGCACATCAATTCTAATTGGTTAAGCATTTGTAATTGTTTACCACTAATTACTGACATCACTATTCCATGGGTTATATCAACGTTAGGTACTTCCATTTTGGAGATTCATGGTTTCTGTGACAGTAGTCAATTTGCTTATGGAGCCTGTATATACATTAGAACATATAACAATTTTAATTATGTCAATTGTAGATTATTATGTGCAAAATCAAGGGTTGCTGCACGTGCGGTATTAAAGTCAAAAAAAGAGAGTGATCTTGCTATTACCATACCTAGACTTGAGCTATGTTCAGATTTGTTATTAGCGAAACTCATGGACAAGACTATAGGAGCTTTAAACAAAAATCAACATGTTACAAATTTTGTGACAAGAGATCGAATCAATTTATGGACTCATTCACAAGTGGTCTTAGCTTGGTTAAGAAGTCCACCAAAAAAGGCAAATATCTTTGTTCGAAATCGAGTTTTAGAAATTTTAAATGTGACTGAAGATTGCACTTGGAGGTACGTACAATCCCAAGTTAATTCAGCTGATTTAATTTCCAGGGTTGTAAAGCCTCTTTTATTGTTAAAACAACAGCTGTGGTGGCATGTTCCTACCTTTTTATCGTCAGTCTCTTTAAATTGGCTTGATAAAATTAAATGAATTGTAAAAAGATTTAAAACTTTAACATAACCATAAATGATTTACTGAAATATCTTATGTTCGAAATCGAGATTTCGAATTTTCTAAGATGGTCACATTGATATTACAAATTTAGAATTTATTTTTAATGTATTGTGCATTCGATTTGAATGCCTAAATACTTGCTTTGAGAGGCAAAAATGCCCCATAGTTTTATATGTGAGTTTGACCTATTGTAAGGCAGCTCATTTCTGTTATTATCATTTGGCATTTTTGTGAATTTGGTTTTGTGGGTTTGGTATAAACCTCGCAATTATTGCCGAGAAGGCACATAATCTCGGAGTTAAATGAACTCGAAATATTGACCTTTTCCAAAGCTTTATGTATTGCTTTGTTTATGGCGGATCAATGTTCATTATGTATGACATTACTCTTGTTTTTTTAATGTAATTATCATATATTTTATATACAGAATTAAATTTTGTGTTAGTATAAATGTAAATTTTCAGTCGTTACCTCCGAAAATTTAGGGGGAGTTATGTTGAAAACCAAAACCAATGCATTAAATTGTTTTTGATAAGGTGCTGTTGCCATTTAAATACTCTGTGAAAAATTGTGTCGCTTCATAGCATGGAAAGTAAAAAGTAACAATCGTAGTCATGCCTTTAAAAAATTATTGATTGGTATTATTACTTGTTTTTTGCCATATAAGAGTGCAGACTCAATTTGTTAATTTAATAAAGCACACGAATGCTTTGTAAAGTGTTGTAATTAGCCATAATAAATTGTATTTGAAAAGAAGAGTCATAATTTATAAATGAGCTAAGAGAAGAGAGGAGAAATTCCTAGTCGATTGGTCCACTGCAAATTGAAAAAGATTGGCTGGGTTTTCTTCAGAGTAGGGATGAGATCTCTCACACAATAAGCTGTTCCTCACTCACTACAGTTTTCGTCCATTATTTTTATTGTTTGGGCGTCAATCGTAATAGTGACGTTTACAATTATCATTGTTCTATTTCGGTGTAATTTTTAAATAATTTATGATTAATTTGCAGGGCTGTAATGAAAAACGTTGTCGAAGCCATCATTTTAAATGGCAAATTTCGAGGTGATAATATATTACTGCCAAGGATTCCTATTATACTCACAGATGCACAGATGCACAGATGTGATTTAAACGTCTTCATTTTCCGTTAAGCTCGGCATTTGCGATGACTATCAATAAGTCTCAAGGCCAAACGATGTCTGTTTGTGGCTTAGATTTGAGCACACCATGTTTTTCACACGGTCAATTATACGTGACATACTCTCGAGTGGGCAAACCATCCAGTTTATTTGTGTTAGCTAAAGATGGGATAACAAAAAATATTGTACACTGTATTGCGTTGAGGGATTGGTTTCTTCTTCTTCTTCTTCTGCACTTCATGGATTAGGCTTGACCCTGTTCCGTCTTCACAAGTTTTCCTTCCATCGTTTTTTCGGTCTGCCCACGTCTATTAAATATTAAAATATTAAAAATAAATATTAAAAAGTGTCGGTGAGACTGGGCATCCTTGCCGCACTCCTCTATTTATCAATATTTTATCAGTTTCGTTTATTCCTACTTTTATAACAATAGTAGAGTTTTTATACAAGCTCTTTATTGCTTCTACTAACTTTTGAGAATAGCCATTATTTTCCATTATAGACCAGAGTTTCACTCTATTTACATTATCGAAGACTTTTACAAAATCTATGAAAGCTATGTGTGTCTATTGGTTGAACTCCTTTCTTTTTTCTATTATTTGTTGCAGTATAAATATATTGTCTGTAGTCAATCTCCCTTTTCTAAAACCATTCTGTTCTTCACCAATGAGAGTTTCTGAGATACATTTTAGCCTTTTATTTAATATTCTAGTGCACAGCTTGTACACTGCATTTAAGATAATGATCCCTCTGTAATTATTACAATCTTTGCGATCGTCTTTCTTGAATATGGATATTACTTTAGCAGTTTTCCATGATTCTGGTATTTTATTAGTTTGCCAACAATAATTTACGATGTGTTGTAGTCGCCAGTGGAGCATCATCCCGCCGTATTTTAATAGTTCTGCATTTAGGTTGTCTGTTCCAGTTGCTTTCCTATTTTTAAGTTCTTTCAAAGCCTCTTGGATCTCGATTATTGTTATGGGATCGACTTCACTGCATATTACTTCACATGTTTCATGTTGTGCTTCATTTTCGTTATACCATAGGTTTCTATAGTGTTTAATCCAGTCTGTCTTATCAATTACATCTATTCTCACTGTATCTTTTTTACTTTCTCGCCTTACGAATACTTCGTAAGAAGAGAAAGTTATGTAATCGTGCGGCGGAAAACGGGGAATTTTCGCCAGAAAATCTCTTATAGCAGGGGTCTGGTGACAGAAAAGTGGATAAAACCTGTTGCTAAATGTATAAAAAAATCCTCTATCTCGTGGTGTAGTCAAAATCCATGATTTGTTGCTTCTTCATACTTCAAAATTGATTGACGGCATTCCGTCCGTCTGTCCGTCTGTGGTCAACGCTAGCGCCTAAACCGTTCCGTCGATTTTCTTCAAAATTGATATTCCCCAATGGGTTTTACTCGTCTCAAGGCCTCTTGAATTTGAAACTGATATCTTAGTATTTGAGGATACTTTACATGAAGCCCATTTTGAGATTTTATAAATTTAAAAAAATGGCTCCAAATTTTTTTGATTATATTTTGTTATTGAATAGTGCGAAGAACGTTGAAGGGAATGACGTAGGCATCATTTTCGTTGATAGGCCCCATTTTTCGAAAATTGCAAAAAACTGTTTAAAAACTGCAAAATCGAAGATAGAGATTTTCGCCTCGGACAAAGTCGGTTGTACAAAATTAGCACTTCAAATAAGATCATGTACCATTTTTTGGAAAAACGAATAAATAATGCGTAAATTGCGATTCAAATTTACAAAAAAAATTTTTCTCAAAAACCGCTCCAAATTTTTTCTTTAAATTTTCTGCACGTGTGTAAGAAGGGAAGGTAAATATATAAATAAACTAGTGGTGCTGTAGAATGGCACATACTTTCTCGCAGTAGTTATTTTCCAAATGCCGATCATCCGATAAATTATGTGGAGCAAGCAGTTCACCACTGCCTTTCTTGGTCATGTTTTTTGAAAGACATGTTTTTCGCATGTTGACAATTACCGGCTTCCTAATGATAGAACTGATACAAATACGTTTTGACTGAAATATAAGCAGTTGAAGCGCGGTTGGTTAATGCACCTTCGGGTTGAGATCTTCAATAAGGAAGGTACCGAGTTCGATCCCCCGAGATTCCCACGATAAATGTCGTGGAAATGTCTGTATATATTTGTTCAAATTTTTAAGTTTTAACAATTTTTTATCTCTCTTATTATATTTGTAAAGCGTATTACCATCGTTTCATTTGTTTCTTTGTCATGCATTTACCATTTTCTAGGTCGGTTCTATTCTTTTATGGCTCTGTTCGACAGAGGCGGTGTTGGTGTTGCCTAGTGGTATAAGTGCCGGTTCGTTGAATTTGAGTTTCGTTTGTCGGGTCTCGGTACCGAAATGGTTTGCTGGTATAGTACACTTTTGCTTGTTTATGGAGTAGTGGAATAGCAATAAGGACCGTATAGAAGCAGAGCGAGAAAGTATGTGCGTTGGAAGCACCACTAGTTTTCTTTGTTAAGATGTTTAAGAATCTATAAGCAAAATTCTGTCTTCCGTGTATATCATTTTCTATTTGGCTTATAAATGTATCCCATGCATGTTGTTGAGCTTGTCGAATACAATATTTTGCTAAATTACTGTTTTCCTTGCGTCTTTCTTTACTCTCTTCAGTATTTTGTTGTAAGTGCTGAAGATAGGCTATTTGTTTCTTACTAGGTTTTCAATCTCACTGTTCCAAATTTTCAGACCGTTTTTACTTCTTATTTTCCTCTTTCTGCCTATTGCTTCTCTTGCCGCCTTCTCAATCCAGTTTTGCACATTATTCCATTCTTTTTCTATATCATTCTCAGTTGGTGTTTCTAATAAGTATTTCTGCAATCTAGTTTGGTACAGCAATTTTATACTTTCTTCTAGCAGAAGATGTATTTTATATGCTTCTTCTGATTTGTTTTTTCTGCCGTTTTGTAGTCTTCCATTTTTCCAGAGATTGAATTTGCAAATTAATATAAAGTGATCAGAGCCTATATCACATCCCTGATACACTTGCGCATCTTTTATTTGTGATTTTAATTTTTCATTTATAAGGAAATAATCAATTATTGTCTTGTATCCTCTAGCACACCAAGTATATTTATTTACATCTCGTTTTCTGAAGAAAGTATAGGAGATCTTTAAACTGTTTGTGCTGGCAAATTGAATGAGTTCATTTCCATTATTGTTTAGGGTATTTTCTCCAAATGACCCAAGTATTCCAGGTATAGGTGTATTACCTACTCTCGCATTAAAGTCACCACATACAATAAGATGGTCATTTTATTTGTTTTATCAATATGTTTCTGCAGTAGCTTATATAGCTCTTGTGTTTCCTTTTTCCCTTCTTTTGGGGCATACAGTCCTATTATTGTCAGATAACCTTTGGAGATCCTAAGTCTTAAAGATATCACTCTCTCATTAATGAAATTGTAACTTTCAATTCTTGATTTCCAACTTTTATGAATAAGAATGGCTATTCCTGCCCGCTCCCTTATATTTTCGGATGCATCACTATAAATCATTAAGTATTCGTCCAGTTCTTTTGTCCCTTTCAATTTTTCTTAGTTTCTGTGATGATGACAATTTGTATCTTTCTCTCGAGCATAATTTTTTCCAGTTCCATCTCTTTAGACCCCAATCCTCTCACATTCCAAGTTGCTATCTGTCGTGGCTGTCAGGAAGCTTGAACTGACCGCCACGATTGGAGAGGCTCGCAAACGGCGAGCTGACTTCAGCCCGGCCACCGCGGGCTCCAGCGGTCGCAATGGAGCGGAACCGCGGCGTCGCTGGCAGCGAGGAGAGGGCAGATCCGCCCCCCCTTTCTTCCTCGAGGTTTGACGCGGGAGAGGGGAGGTGGCCGAGTGACTGATAAGCGGCGCACCGGACGCGCGCCGCCCCAGACAGCGTACTCCAGACAGCGAAGGTGATAACGGCAGCGTGAGAAAAGCGGACTTTTGATAACGACACGGAAAGCAGTGGCAAACGAAACTCTGTTATATTGGTTAGATATTGTGGCACTAACACTGGACATTCTTCTGGATTTTCGGTCGGCCTGGCTTTGTATATGGTATTTCTTTGTATATTTCTTTCTTTGTATATTTCTATTAGCTACGGTAATAAAACTTCTTTATTGTGTTTCTCTGATATTTACTTATTTTCCCGAGACACAACACTATCCTTAATTCCTCCAAAATTCCTTTATTCTTGTCCTTTTCGTGTGTTGCTCGTTGTCTGTTTTTGTCCGGCGTTACCTTGTGAAGATTGCGAGTATGAATTTAGCTCCGAAGAGGTTACCAGCCTCTCGCGAAGTTTGTGGTGTGATAGATCTGCTACCTTGTGGCATTTCCACCTGCCATCATGCGCATGAGGGGTTGCTCCTTCCGCCCACTCTGGCTGTTAGAGACTTCGTCCCTGTTACCCCCGAACACAGGTTCCATTGAGGCCATCTTCCTGTCTTCAGCGAACTGCCTCTTCTATAGGTCCTCTTCTGGTGTTGCTGAGGTCCTCTTCTGGAGTAGTTCTTCGTCTGACCCCTCCCATCGACCTGTCCGGCAAGGGAGGCCCTACCAGTAGCTACGCTACCGCCGGCATAGCTCTCAGGGTCATGGGGGCACTCAAGCTCCACCACCAGCATCAAGGTCATGTACTCCCTAGGTGGATTTGATTTTTTTAGTAAAATAATTATAGTTAGCGATGTATACTACTGTGTCCGAGAATGCCAGTTCCGGAACTACCATTATCGAGAACGAACGATATCGAAACTTGGCCAATTATCGGTGTGCGCCGACCGCGTCGAATAAATGCTGGAGGCGTCACCGGAGCTCTCGCCACCGTTTAGCATAGCTCAAACTCGAGGCAGTCTGGCGGTATGTCTTGTTGAATAAGGCAAAATATTTTTGGGATTTGCGAGATTTGTGCGTTGACCAATGCACAAGCAATCTAGTGGCACCTGTAATTTTTGTAGATAGCCTTCGGCTTCTGGCATGTGTATTATAAAAATAATGAAAACATAACAATTATGACGAATATTTGTTTCGCCTTTTCACGTAAATATATTTTAAGACATATTTAACTTTCTAAGCTTTTTTCTTAAAATGTATTTCTATTTTCTTTCTAGTTTGGTTAAAAATGTATGTTTAAATCATTTCCACTTTCACTAATCCCAGTCGTTTGGCACCCAACGTCTATTTCTTATCTATATCTAGACCGAGGATATCATTTATTTTTGAATTTGACATTCTGTATCTTTAGATACCTCAAGCTCGCTTTCCTCTTAATTCTTTACACAAAGAAAAGCCGCCTATGAGTCATGGGGGGAGCGCTGGCCTCAGATTCGCATTGCAAACATCACTGGCGTCTCATGGGGTAAGTCGCTTACCCCGGCTTCCGACGTTGATATCTCACCGTCCTACATGTTCTTCCAGGAAGGTAAAGGAAATGAAAGGAAGGTTCTGTTAATTGAAAGAATTATGCGTTAGATCTCTTTCGTATGCCAGTGATAGAATTAAAATCAATTAAAACATTTATTTTTATCATTTGCATGCTATAGTAAATTAAATCGTATTTCTATGGCGCGAAAAGTTTATAAATTTATTAATTTTCCCTCATTTTATGTGGTGTATAAATGTAGTATATTATAACTAATTATGTATTTAGAATTTCTGAAAACTCTACCAATGTGTGGCGATAGGACAAGGAGTTGAATAGGCAGATTTGCAGTGGGCCACCGTTGTTTGGCCGCCAATTGCTTCACCCAATTCGAGGCATGGCGGCTTACATCAACTGTTACACAGTGGCGTGCATTCCATGGAATAAAGGGAATGAGTCATTCCCCTAAGTAAAGCATAGAAAAAATCATATATATATATATATATATATATATAACATATATGTTTTTTCTATGCTCATAATATATATATATATATATATATATATATATATCGGAAATATTCGTTGTTTATTGGCCAGAGCAAAAACTGTTCACTCGACTCTGATTCTGAGCTAAGTGTGTGATGTTTTCAGAACGGTGTGTAGATTCGTGTTGTGACGTCAGCGAAGCTTCTTGGAGAGTGAAGGCGTTTGACTTCGTCATGCCTCGTGAAAAGTCGGGTCGATTCGTGAGTGCGCGAAAATGATAATTTAAATGCGTTCTGTTGTGATCGACTGGTATCAATTTCAAGTTCGAAAAAAAATATTATTTTGGCCGTTTTCAGAGTGTTTGATGTACGTGCTAACTACATTATAATACAATGAAAGTATAAAGTACCTAATAATACCGAAAACATTTATATATAGTTAAAGACAGTTTTCTAAACAAACTAATTCTTTGCGTACCGTTCTGCAGTTCTCCCTTGAGGGAAGGGAATGCATTGGTGAGCTCATTCCGTGCAGTAGTCATGGCATCTAACGAGGAAAGTGGGGGGAAACCAGTGTTGACACGCAGAGCCGTCGGCACGGCGCAACGCCCACGGATCCCTTTCCGGTGATACGTTCGAAAGTGGGCACGATCAACTTTCAGGAGAATAAAACATTACCGATATTTCGAGGACTCACCACATAAGAATTGCAGATGGAAGTTTTGGATCGTATTCGCTCTTGGTCTATTATGAGATAAATTCTACGAGGATTGTCGCGAGAGCTAATACCTAAAATAATACAATATTTGCATTCAGAGCAAAAACAAGAAACAGAAGTTGCAAGAAAGAGAACCAACAAGACGTGAAATTTGTCCGAGGAATTAAACCGCAGAGAATGTGAAAAGTGTAAGAAAACAGTAGAACGAACATCACATCCATTGTTTGTAAAGACTGTGAAAAACATTATTACTGAACTCTATAGATACATTTTCAAATCAACATTCCCCATATATTAAAGTTTATGCACACATTTTTCATTTTATGAAAGAAAAAAAGATGCTTTAATGCATTGATGAATTTTGTACGTTTGTGTTAATAATTTTAAATAACAAAGTACTCGATAAATAAAGTTAAGTTATAATCGCATAAATACAAAATTTTAATTGTTTATAATGTTAGAAGGCATTTAGGCAACGAAATTTCCCTGGGGTCTGTTTTCTCCCAAGCGACCAGTTCCGTTCGTATGCAAGATGCGACCCTCTCCCGGGTTAATATTAACATTTTGAGAAAATTCATATCATCTTTACCTGTTTTTACGTTTTTATACATTGGATTTCACAAGTGCATCCCCTTCTAAAATTATCTCCGCACGCCACTGCTGTTACACAATAAATTGTGCCCAGTGACGACAGGACGTTTTCACGCAGGGAAGAACAGGTGCCCATTTCAATTTTGATTCGCGTATTGCGTTTTTATTATGTAATGATGAAATTGATATAAAATGTTATTTGTTTTAAAAAATATGCCTTTACAATTAGAATGTGTAAGAAACGTAAATGACCTAACAATAGGTATAAAATGAATATTTTTCCCTTAACAAATATTTTTGTGCTTTCATATATAATTCTGGATATAAGCTTTATCATTACTTTCTTTGCTTAGTTGAAAATAAACTGCAGGTTCATTTACGTTATTAGAGATTCCAATTAATAATCTTTATTTCAATATTGTGTAATAATTCACACTGCAAAACAATTGATGAAAATTATTTTAGTTTTATTTTATTCTGTTTTATTGATATTGCTAAAAAAGTGTTTTAAATACTTTTTGCACATTTTTTTCTTTTAACTATTTCAAAAATTGTATTATTTTCTCTCTAAAGTTATTTGCAATTAGTCGAGTGATTGCTACTTTTCAACCAATTAATAAATTTAAATTGTATTTTATTGCGATTATAATTAATCAACGACAATTAAATGAAAGAGTTCTGCCAATGTAATACGTGACGACCTTAAATCCCGCAGTGGCGTCGAGCTGCCGAGCCGCCGAGCCTGCGCCGAGCGCCCGGCGGCGGCCGCTTCTTGCCAAGACTGCGGATACCGGCCGATACTGACGAGAACAGCCGAGAATGGAGCGGTTGCGATAGTTCGATTCTCGAATGAGATCTACGTGTAGTTTTCAACAGGCAGATCAGGAGCGCGCGCGCGAACTTCGAGGCTCCGAGACTGAGAAAGCAAAGCGGCGAGAACGATCGATAATAACACGCGCTTTGTCCGGCTCTACCCGGGACGAAATGAGCAGAGCTGTCTGTGTAGGGCGGGCGATTCGGACGACCGGCTAGCCGACAGCCCGAGGCAAGACAGGCGACATCCGGCATTCCACTTTGCACCAAAGACAAGCATTTGACACAGCTACTGGATTACTTGATAGTTGCGGAACGAGGAACGTTGATCTTGACAATGATTCCGATAATCGGGGAAGATATTCGTAACCAAGCCAGCTGCGCAGTTGTAAAATAATAAATGTAAGAAAACCAGCGGCGACTAATAAAAGTAATTGCTCCGGCGGGTAATAGCATTCTCGCTGCACGCGCTTGCGTAGGAACTCTTGACGCGTACGATATATGTGGGGGTACCCAGATTTTCAGGAACCAAAAGAAAATAAGTGGAACGTTTTACAAGAAAAATATTGCAATCATTGGAGAAGAGGGCAGAGGGGCGGAGTTTTGCCGAATGTGATAGGGTGAGGAGAAGAAGCTCTGCGGTGTAGGAACGATGAGCGAAAGGGCAGATTGAAAATAACTGAGGTCGAGTGAAGACCAATAGACGGAGAAAATAGCTTAATGCAGTAGGCTACGGAGTAAGGAAAGTCCTTAAGGTACTGTGGTAGTTGCCATTGCGCCAAAATAATACTCTCTGAGCCTTTTACTTATGGCGTAAATCACTTAGGAGGCACTAGTTCCGAAGAGGACATACAACTAGTGGATGGATTGGAGTCACAGGCGCGATAGGGAAATGGCATCCGGACGGCAAATGGAAAGTGGTTAGCTTCCGGACTACGAAACACTGCGATCGGGCGCCGATACCACCGAACGAGCGATCGGTAGGGCGGGATGTTGGGCCTCACCACGTCAGCTCAGCGGCGCACATAGGAGTATTTGAGACGAAAAGCCGGTCAAAATTATTAAACCCATTTTAATCCAATCTGATTACATGATGGTAGCTTAGCATAATATTAAACAATTTAAGAAAAATAATGAGAAATATATGAATATCAGGGAAATTTAAAAAATTCAGCTTAATGTTTATAGTTAGAATGAAATCATTACCTTTGTGACGGCCAGATTTGAAATAAAGAACCGGTCTAAAAGATTGAACACATTTTATTCCAAAAAACGAGAAACACGGAACGGAAATATCGTATCATAACTCTGTACATTACAAACAAATGAATGAAATAACAAAGCGAAAAATACAGGTAAAATGTCTATAATTAATCATAATCGCTACTTTCGCGATCGCTAGTGTTTTCAGTATCCTCATTGTTGTCTTTGCTGTCGGAGCTATCATCGGCATTGCAATACATATCATTTTGATGCATAAACATAAACGATGAATCATCGTTTGGCGTGCTAGCTACTAAAATATTCAGTGCCTCATTTGAAAATGGTTTCAATTTACTCTTCCCTTTTATTCTGTTGGAACTGATGAGTGGATCGGATGGCAGCAACACCCTATTTAAAATATCTCTATTACACGTCACTCTGGAAAATTTTTCTTGCGAAGTTCACGCGGTATTTTCTAAAATGCTTGTTTCTTACCTCAGCTGGCTCCTCTGACAACTATCCAATTGAGAGAATTGCTTCGGAGATCACTTCCGCTTCATGCAACAATATTTTGTGAACTGTTGATGACATGGGATGCCAACCATACAGTTCAACATAAAGTTTGGAATTTTCTTGGGCAAACGATTCGAATTTGACATAGTCAATTTCGTGACCACTTGATATAACCTTGAGAACAATTTGGAATTTTTTGATTAAATTAGTATTTATACCAGTAATACGAGAAGAGCATTCGGGGTTTTCAAAAAAATCTTCTGGACGTATTTCCGTCATTACTGTTTCCAAAATCTGCTGTAGGGATGTCAACAAGAAGGCCCATCTCATCTCTAAAGCTTATGTGACCATGTAGGTAGCTCCAGAGATATATTAAGCCACTCTTTGCTGTTTTGTAAAAATCTTGTATCAGTGTAATTAGCAGCTTTCCACTTTTCCTTAAAACTGCTCTGGAATAATCTCAAGGAACGAGTTAAATTGTCCTGTCTTCTGTGGGACATAAAGTCAACTGCACGAGTCTTTCTTCCATCAAAGAAACCTTTTCTTAATTTTTTCCCCTTTGAATTCCTTCAAAATATTATATAAATCCAATCTGGTGATTTTCATTACCATTTGTGTGGAATCTGCCAAGGAAAAAACGAAAATGACCCTTTGTCCGAATGATTGAAAAGTTGTATCTTAGAATATAAACCACTACAAAAATAAATGGGGGACGTAGGGGGATGATTTTATTGCAGCTTCTAATAGGCAAAGGTGTATAGTTAATTCTCACATAAAAAGTTTAAGGCGACAAGGCGCGACACATGGTCAAAAATACTATTATATCTCAAGATTCAGTCAAGAAATGGACCTTAATTAGGGGATTTTAATATTGACTCTTAACAACAAAAAATACGGAGCAATCAAATGAAAAATGCTTTACTATAGAGCACAAACCTTCTACTTTCATGTCCAAGTACTTTTTTTCTGTAGTCCGCTCCAGGAAGCCATGCCAGCACAGAAAACTATAGATTACAATTGAAGCACGGAAAAGAAAGACACCCGGTCCAGACAATGGCTGAGTTCGGACTGACCCCGTGGCTGGAAGCTACCTGTGGGAGGGTCAGGGAGCTACAGTTTCATGGAAGGGTTATCCTAGATTAAGACTCGTGCACTTTGGGTGGCATTAGATTAACTTCACGATTTTCACTTATGACCGGTTTTCCATCTCAAATACTCCTATGCGGAGCCACGAAAGGGACGCTGTTGGGACGCCGTCAACCAAGGCGGCTGAGCCACTTTCCGCCCTCTCTCGGAGAGGGACGGAGGTCGGTGGCCTCAAGCGAAGGCAGTGGAGGACGGGAAGTGGGCCGTGAGCTCCCCGGACTTGTCCGGGTGGTCCTCTGACGGGCTTGCGAATTCGTCGTGGCAGTGGCCCGCTAACGCAACGGGTATTTGGGTGGGGTTCGCCCCGGTGCAAATGAGGCACTTATAAATCCAGTTAACGTCATTTTCTGCATGTGCAAGTTCAAGGTTAAAAATAAACAAATGATTCATCAGAAAAGCATGTTTACCAGAAAGTGTGGAGCCAGGAACCTGTCAACGCGACTAAATTAATTCAACAAAGTTAAATGCATGAGTGTGAAGCAAAGTTGAATGTATGAGTTTGCCGGGGGGAACGAACTCACAGACCCGATGAAATTCATTGCCACGTCGTAATTTGACGAGCAGGATTCATCACAATATATATATATATATATAATATATATATATATATATATATATACCTACATGAGTTCCATTGACATATTATAATAAACTCGGATTAGGTACTCTATTATGAATTATGTAAAGAACGAATGTGAGGTCCTTAATTGATAATACACGATTTATGTGATTTGATTTTATCATCAGTTTATAGTATATCGCCGTCAGTAAGATTATGTTGTGGAGATTATACAATTTCATTTTATTTTATTTTATATTGCGTCATGTCAAGTTTTAGCAAATATTTATGTATACAAGCATTACAATGAAATTATTTATATGAAAAGTAATTGGAATGTTTTATTTGAAAGTATATTTGATTGTAATTAACATAGATTAATTAATAGATTAGGGGTATAGAATGCGTATTTTGCCGAAGCTCTCGTTTTTAAGATAAATCGTAACAAAATAGACGTACCAGAAGGTGCATCTGGGATGACAAAGCGGAGCTTGGAAGTGAGTGTTCCATTAACGCTGGAGGGGTTTGTGCAAATAAGATATTTTGATATTATTATCACTGTTAAACACAAGTGTCTGGTTTGTTATATTTTTGTTTTAGTAGTAATGTAAATTTATGTTTATTATTATAGTTTAATATTACAGTGATGGATTTATAAATTCATTCAAATATTTATTTTGGGGGGAAATTAGAGTATTTGTACGATTTATTTCGAGAAAAAATTAACCTTTTCAAAATAGACATTTCACGACATTTCATCTGACATTTCAACGAAGATACCTACTCCACTTTTAAGCATTCTCCACGTTATCCGAGGACAAAGTCTACTCTTAAAGTTTGGAGCCATATTTGAAAATTTTGAAAATGCTGAGGCTTCATGTAAAGAATCTCCCAAAATCAAAATATGTTTCACACTCGGAGGGCGTCGAATTCGTTCAGATCGATTGGAGAAATATTAATTTTAGAGAAATTGTCAGAACGGATTAGGTGCTAATGTGCACAGGCGGACGTACGGAGACTGACGTTTTGCCGTTAATCGATTTTTCGATGTCTAGAACCTACAAAACGTGCATTCTGACCACAACAACGTGTTAGGAGGAAGGGATTTGTTATTTCTATAGGAACAGGATTTATTTGCTTTTTCGATAACAGGGATTTTCCACAATAAGACATTGTGGAAAATCGGCGTTTTTGCTGCAGCTTTACAATACTTTGTGAGTACTGCGTAAGTAGTATACGATGACGCAACACCCTGCGTATTCTAAGGAATCTTACCCCTTCCTGGCGACCTCGCAGCTGCACATGATAATCCCCTTGACAACGACGTCGCAGGGAACGTAGTCGAGGTAGCTGTCGGGGTCGCGTGTAGCCCGTGTGCACCACGCCCTTTCCAGCGCCCACCAATCATACCCATAGGGCCGTTTAAGTTGTCGATCCAGCCGGGGAACGGGTCAACGGCGGTAGACACCACTGCAACAAGAACCGAACAGTAAGCACAATTCAGGAATTATGATTGTTTCCGGACACGTCATTTGTCCCGTTAGAGTAGTGCTTATTCTATCTCTGAAGATTGTGTTGTTCCGTTGAGTAGTATATGGGTCTGTACAGGACAATTTTAGACAGTCACAAAATTTTAGACAAAATGAAGTGAACAAAAACAAGTGTCCATCAGTCAGCCCACAAGACAAAATGATTAAAGAACCGTCACTAAATGAAGTGACCAATTGTTAATCCACAAGACAAAATGTTTAATGAATCAGACCTCAGGGTAAAACGCCGCATATACATAATAAAAATGAAATTTAAAAAAATGATGAAAAAATTAAGAAAATCCATAGGGTACTACCTTTGAATTCCAAAAATGGCCGAAATGATTAAAAAATTCTGTTGAAAATAAAATTGATGAGGATATGAATATGAGTAATGAAACGACATCCGAAAATAATTTTTCTTCTAAAATAATAGGATGTCTAGAAATAAATCAATTAATAGTGCAAATGTGAGTGTAAATGAAAGTGTGATTTTAGATTTAAGTAAACGGTTTACTCTTCCAAGATTAAGGGAAACGCCAAAACATTAAAAGTCAAATATTATTACAAACTAACACAAAACAAAATTGATTAGCCAAATTTATGACTTAGCCCGAAACGTTAGAAATCATTCTAACTACAAGGAAGATATTAAAGACAAAAACCGTAAGGAACTTATTAAAATAGCAAAAAAAACAAAATGTAAAGGTTATTATAGAATGAGTACAGAGAAACTTATAAAATCAATTGATAAGGACTTTAAAGTCAAACATTCAATATACCAGAAAGATTCTATACACATGATCGAATAGAAAGTCAAGTTTTACCCGCAACTTATCCATTTGACAAATCATTATTTGAATCAGAACAGATCAAGTTTAATATAATTGAAACAAGTGAACCAATTTACAACACAGATTCAAATCATATACAACTGAATACAAAATAAAATTAACAAATTTAAAAGGAGAAACAATATCGCAAACCATGAAAAGTATGTATACTGCTTTAGACGAAATGCTTGAACAAGCTAAAAACAAATCCAATTTCAGAAAGGTGATAAACTTAGAGTAATATTACATAACAACGGTTTTGGACTAAAACAATTTCCACACCAATAACAAATGAAATTAATGCTCGAAAAGTGTGGACCATATTGAAAGAATTTTAACTTCTGACGAATCAGTTGAGAAATTGAAGAAACAGCATTTACATACAAGTTATTAATAAGCCTGTTTATCCTGCGCAGCTGTTCTGCGCAGCGGGCCTGGTTGCAGGCGGAGGAGCTAGTGGGGTCTGGTAGATCAGTAAATAGTTTGTGATTTTCACTTATTGTATTTTGCAGCAAAACAATACATGAACTTAAGATTATCTTAACCTAAATGAAGATGAATGATTGCCTATGACTATGTACACTATACAATTGGTTTAGCTGAGCAAAGTTTTGCCCATGTGAATAGATTTGGTAGTTAACATTTAAATAAGCTGGAGAATGATAATTAATGATTGAAGTTGCTGATAACAAGTAATTTGAAGTTGAAATGAATTTAGGTTGAAATAAATCTATATTAAAATTAAATCCGAGCAATTTGAGAAATTTAAGTAATGTCATAGCAATGCTTTTGTGAATTAGGGCACTCATCTGTTGGCTGCCAGGTAGATGTCCAAACCATGTGAAGAGACGTCAGGCGGCTAGTCTCCGTAGACTCGGTCGTCGTTAATAGATGATTTGGCAGTCCTGATGGTGCACTCGGAGATCTGGCAGTTCCCTGTAGAACACTCTGCGTTGTCCCCGACTCGGCCCGTGCAGGAACGGCGGTGTAGTTAATCGAATAGCGCAGGAAGCGCGCGCGCGACCGACATAATTAAGTTGCGGACTGTCGCCGGCACTGCTGGTTTTAGATTTTGATATAGGCCGTGCGCCACCACAAAGTTGGCGGCCGTATCAGAACGGCACAATACTGGATTACGATAGTATTTAAGCGTGCGCACACAAAGTTGGCGGCCGTATACGGCAAATACTGAAGGATTACGATCAGCGGATCAGTTGATTGAAAGGTTAGAGTGTTCGTGCCTACATAGTTTTCGTTCACTGCGAACGCGACAAAGATAGTTTGGCTGCACGAACACTTGTGCCCCGCCACGGGAGACAGAAGATAAGTGCCTTTCGGCGGCTGAGAACGGTGGGGCTGCGTGAGAGTGCGTCTGTGTGTGTGTAGCGTCGTGTAAAAGAGCGACCGGGCCTGGCGCGGGCCGCGGGTCGCGGTGTTCGGAGGCGGTGAGAGAAAGCGGGGGCGGCTTCCCTATCTTTCTTTGTAAAGTGGATCATAAATCGGTCGGCAGCGAGGGTGCGA
>JAHLJT010000631.1:37514548-37641331 GCA_031308135.1 Acheta domesticus | reverse complement strand
ATTTTTATTTGAATACCAGTTTGGAGGGAGAGGCTAAACTAATTATCGAAAACTTAGAAGTCTCAGCTGAGAACTTTGAAGTTGCGAGGAAACTTCTTACTAAACGTTTTGATGATCCACGCACAATTGTAAAACAGCACCTTATTAAAATCTTAAATCCTCCACATTTAATGCATAACTCAGCATCATCTTTGAGACAATTTATAGATTATTTCGTGTCTCATGTAAATGCATTATTAGCTTTAAAACATGATGTGGAATTGCAAGACCTGTTATTGGTGGCTTTAATTCAGAGTTTACCAAATGAACTATTAAAAAATTGGGAGAGTTGCACTTAAATGATAAATGTTCACCCACTTATAATGAACTTATTGAATTTTTAATAAGACAATTACGCGCCATAGCTGCAATGGTAGATACAACTGTAACGTCAAATCAAATTTCTGTAACAACTACAACTACAACTCGAAGGTCTCCATCTTATTACATATGTCAGGAAAGTCATTCCTACATAAAATGTCCTAAATTTTACTCAATGGAATCTAAACAAAAATCTGATTTGGGTTAGGTTAAATGGACCTTGTCTCAAATGTCTAAAATATAAATCGCCATCGCACACTTGTGATGTAAAATGTACTATATGTAATAAAAATCATAATAAAATATTACATTTTTCTAAGCTGGCAAATATTGGTGAAGCTACAGAAGCTAATCGTGCGATTTCTGCCAGCATATTTAATACTGTGCCAGAAAATAAAATTAAAACTACTTTGTTACCCACAGCAATTGTCAATTGTATTGACAATAAAGGGAGGTTTATACCTAAAACCGCCTTATTAGGTTCAGAAATATCATTAATAACGGAGTTTGCAGCCAAGAATTTATCATTACCTAGGAAAAAAGTAAACGTATTAATTTCAGGTGCAACCGATGAAGAATTTGTTCCTAATGAAAGCGTTGTAGTAGAAATTAAGTCTCGTTGCGGACATTGGAGTAAGCAAGTTGTATTCATTATTGTTCCCAAATAATGTAAAGTTATAAATGAATCTTTCTCTATATCAAATTGGGGAATTCCTCAAAACATATTCCTAGCGGATAGTAAATTTAATAAACCCAAGTGCATTGATTTATTACTAGGAGCGAGTGTAATGTTTGAAGTGCTTGCTCAAGGTAAATATTATCCACAGAACAATGAATTTCCGTTTTCACAACAGACTCTTTTAGATTGGATAGTCTCTGGTCCAATTCCATGCAATTTTTGTGCTGATAATTTTAAGGTTTGTTCTTATAATTGCAAAAGATTCGATTTACCAAATCAATTAAAAAGATTTTGGGATATGGAGCATGTAGAGCATGAAAATGATTTCAGTGAAAGTGATTTTTGTGTTAAGCATTTTAATGAAAATGTTACTCGTGATAACTCGGGTAGGTATTGTGTAAAATTGCCAGTATTACCTGCTGCACCAGCTTTAGGAAAATCCAAATGGCAAGCGAAAAATAGATTACTGTCCTTAGAAAGAAGATTAAATGCTGATTCTGAATTAGCCTCAAATTATCGTGCATTCATGTTCGAATATCAGAAATTAGGACACATGAGAAAATTATCTAATGAAATGAATGATGATAGAAACTTTTTGCCCCATTTTCCTGTATTTAAAATGGATTCGTCTACAACTAAAACGCGATGTGTTTTTGATGCTTCAGCTAATACTTCTTCACGGATATCATTAAATGACATTCTTGCTACGGGTCCTGTTTTACAAGATGATTTATTCTCTGTACTTGTTAGATTTAGATTACATCCTATCGCTATAACAGGTGATCTTGAGAAGATGAATCGACAAATTAATGTTCATCCTTTAAGCCAAAAATTGCAATGCATATTATGGCGTGATGATCCCACTTCTAATATAGATGAATGGGCTCTCACCACAGTCACGTACGGTACTGCATCAGCTTCATATTTGGCTACTCTGTCTCTCGTGCGCCTGGCCAGCGACGAAGGTGATGAGTTCCCATTAGGAAAGTTAGCATTAACCACTGATTTTTATATGGATGACTTCATCAAATCATGTAAAGATGAGGAAGAAGCATTTGATATTTATTCTCAAACATCTAAACTAGTATTAAAAGGTGGATTTAAACTTAGAAAATGGCCACCAATTCAATATCACTTCTAAAACATTATCCCTGAGGATATTAGAGAAGCAGGTAAATTAGTACACTTTAATGATCCATTATCTCAATGTGTTAAAACTTTAGGTTTGTTGTGGGATCCCCATGTTGATGTTTTTAAAATCATGTTGTCTCCCGCTTAATTGAAGCAAAAGATAAAACCATTATTTCAAAAAGAAAATTATTATCTTACATTTCTAGCATCTTTGATCCTTTGGATTAATTTCCCCAGTAGTAATATTATGGAAAATATTATCTCAAAAACTGTGGGAATGTTCTCTTAAGTGGGACGAAAATTCCTGAGCACATCAATTCTAATTGGTTAAGCATTGTAATTGTTTACCACTAATTACTGACATCACTATTCCATGGGTTATATCAACGTTAGGTACTTCCATTTTGGAGATTCATGGTTTCTGTGACAGTAGTCAATTTGCTTATGGAGCCTGTATATACATTAGAACATATAACAATTTTAATTATGTCAATTGTAGATTATTATGTGCAAAATCAAGGGTTGCTGCACGTGCGGTATTAAAGTCAAAAAAGAGAGTGATCTTGCTATTACCATACCTAGACTTGAGCTATGTTCAGATTTGTTATTAGCGAAACTCATGGACAAGACTATAGGAGCTTTAAACAAAAATCAACATGTTACAAATTTTGTGACAAGAGATCGAATCAATTTATGGACTCATTCACAAGTGGTCTTAGCTTGGTTAAGAAGTCCACCAAAAAAGGCAAATATCTTTGTTCGAAATCGAGTTTAGAAATTTTAATGTGACTGAAGATTGCACTTGGAGGTACGTACAATCCCAAGTTAATTCAGCTGATTTAATTTCCAGGGTTGTAAAGCCTCTTTTATTGTTAAAAAAACAGCTGTGGTGGCATGTTCCTACCTTTTTATCGTCAGTCTCTTTAAATTGGCTTGATAAATTAAATGAATTGTAAAAAAGATTTAAAACTTTAACATAACCATAAATGATTTACTGAAATATCTTATGTTCGAAATCGAGATTTCGAATTTTCTAAGATGGTCACATTGATATTACAAATTTAGAATTTATTTTTAATGTATTGTGCATTCGATTTGAATGCCTAAATACTTGCTTTTGAGAGGCAAAAATGCCCCATAGTTTTATATGTGAGTTTGACCTATTGTAAGGCAGCTCATTTCTGTTATTATCATTTGGCATTTTTGTGAATTTGGTTTTGTGGGTTTGGTATAAACCTCGCAATTATTGCCGAGAAGGCACATAATCTCGGAGTTAAATGAACTCGAAATATTGACCTTTTCCAAAGCTTTATGTATTGCTTTGTTTATGGCGGATCAATGTTCATTATGTATGACATTACTCTGTTTTTTTTAATGTAATTATCATATATTTTATATACAGAATTAAATTTTGTGTTAGTATAAATGTAAATTTTCAGTCGTTACCTCCGAAAATTTAGGGGGAGTTATGTTGAAAACCAAAACCAATGCATTAAATTGTTTTTGATAAGGTGCTGTTGCCATTTAAATACTCTGTGAAAAATTGTGTCGCTTCATAGCATGGAAAGTAAAAAGTAACAATCGTAGTCATGCCTTTAAAAAATTATTGATTGGTATTATTACTTGTTTTTTGCCATATAAGAGTGCAGACTCAATTTGTTAATTTAATAAAGCACACGAATGCTTTGTAAAGTGTTGTAATTAGCCATAATAAATTGTATTTGAAAGAAGAGTCATAATTTATAAATGAGCTAAGAGAAGAGAGGAGAAATTCCTAGTCGATTGGTCCACTGCAAATGAAAAAGATTGGCTGGGTTTTCTTCAGAGTAGGGATGAGATCTCTCACACAATAAGCTGTTCCTCACTCACTACAGTTTTCGTCCATTATTTTTATTGTTTGGGCGTCAATCGTAATAGTGACGTTTACAATTATCATTGTTCTATTTCGGTGTAATTTTTAAATAATTTATGATTAATTTGCAGGGCTGTAATGAAAAACGTTGTCGAAGCCATCATTTTAAATGGCAAATTTCGAGGTGATAATATATTACTGCCAAGGATTCCTATTATACTCACAGATGCACAGATGCACAGATGTGATTTAAACGTCTTCATTTTCCGTTAAGCTCGGCATTTGCGATGACTATCAATAAGTCTCAAGGCCAAACGATGTCTGTTTGTGGCTTAGATTTGAGCACACCATGTTTTTCACACGGTCAATTATACGTGACATACTCTCGAGTGGGCAAACCATCCAGTTTATTTGTGTTAGCTAAAGATGGGATAACAAAAAATATTGTACACTGTATTGCGTTGAGGGATTGGTTTCTTCTTCTTCTTCTTCTGCACTTCATGGATTAGGCTTGACCCTGTTCCGTCTTCACAAGTTTTCCTTCCATCGTTTTTTCGGTCTGCCCACGTCTATTAAATATTAAAATATTAAAAATAAATATTAAAAAGTGTCGGTGAGACTGGGCATCCTTGCCGCACTCCTCTATTTATCAATATTTTATCAGTTTCGTTTATTCCTACTTTTATAACAATAGTAGAGTTTTTATACAAGCTCTTTATTGCTTCTACTAACTTTTGAGAATAGCCATTATTTTCCATTATAGACCAGAGTTTCACTCTATTTACATTATCGAAGACTTTTACAAAATCTATGAAAGCTATGTGTGTCTATTGGTTGAACTCCTTTCTTTTTTCTATTATTTGTTGCAGTATAAATATATTGTCTGTAGTCAATCTCCTTTTCTAAAACCATTCTGTTCTTCACCAATGAGAGTTTCTGAGATACATTTTAGCCTTTTATTTAATATTCTAGTGCACAGCTTGTACACTGCATTTAAGATAATGATCCCTCTGTAATTATTACAATCTTTGCGATCGTCTTTCTTGAATATGGATATTACTTTAGCAGTTTTCATGATTCTGGTATTTTATTAGTTTGCCAACAATAATTTACGATGTGTTGTAGTCGCCAGTGGAGCATCATCCCGCCGTATTTTAATAGTTCTGCATTTAGGTTGTCTGTTCCAGTTGCTTTCCTATTTTTAAGTTCTTTCAAAGCCTCTTGGATCTCGATTATTGTTATGGGATCGACTTCACTGCATATTACTTCACATGTTTTGATGTTGTGCTTCATTTTCGTTATACCATAGGTTTCTATAGTGTTTAATCCAGTCTGTCTTATCAATTACATCTATTCTCACTGTATCTTTTTTACTTCTCGCCTTACGAATACTTCGTAAGAAGAGAAAGTTATGTAATCGTGCGGCGGAAAACGGGGAATTTTCGCCAGAAAATCTCTTATAGCAGGGGTCTGGTGACAGAAAAGTGGATAAAACCTGTTGCTAAATGTTATAAAAAAATCCTCTATCTCGTGGTGTAGTCAAAATCCATGATTTGTTGCTTCTTCATACTTCAAAATTGATTGACGGCATTCCGTCCGTCTGTCCGTCTGTGGTCAACGCTAGCGCCTAAACCGTTCCGTCGATTTTCTTCAAAATTGATATTCCCCAATGGGTTTTACTCGTCTCAAGGCCTCTTGAATTTGAAACTGATATCTTAGTATTTGAGGATACTTTACATGAAGCCCATTTTGAGATTTTATAAATTTAAAAAAATGGCTCCAAATTTTTTGATTATTTTTGTTATTGAATAGTGCGAAGAACGTTGAAGGGAATGACGTAGGCATCATTTTCGTTGATAGGCCCCATTTTTCGAAAATTGCAAAAAACTGTTTAAAAACTGCAAAATCGAAGATAGAGATTTTCGCCTCGGACAAAGTCGGTTGTACAAAATTAGCACTTCAAATAAGATCATGTACCATTTTTTGGAAAAAACGAATAAATAATGCGTAATTGCGATTCAAATTTAAAAAAAAATTTTCTCAAAAACCGCTCCAAATTTTTTCTTTAAAATTTTCTGCACGTGTGTAAGAAGGGAAGGTAAATATATAAATAAACTAGTGGTGCTGTAGAATGGCACATACTTTCTCGCAGTAGTTATTTTCCAAATGCCGATCATCCGATAAATTATGTGGAGCAAGCAGTTCACCACTGCCTTTCTTGGTCATGTTTTTTGAAAGACATGTTTTTCGCATGTTGACAATTACCGGCTTCCTAATGATAGAACTGATACAAATACGTTTTGACTGAAATATAAGCAGTTGAAGCGCGGTTGGTTAATGCACCTTCGGGTTGAGATCTTCAATAAGGAAGGTACCGAGTTCGATCCCCCGAGATTCCCACGATAAATGTCGTGGAAATGTCTGTATATATTTGTTCAAATTTTAAGTTTTAACAATTTTTTATCTCTCTTATTATATTTGTAAAGCGTATTACCATCGTTTCATTTGTTTCTTTGTCATGCATTTACCATTTTCTAGGTCGGTTCTATTCTTTTATGGCTCTGTTCGACAGAGGCGGTGTTGGTGTTGCCTAGTGGTATAAGTGCCGGTTCGTTGAATTTGAGTTTCGTTTGTCGGGTCTCGGTACCGAAATGGTTTGCTGGTATAGTACACTTTTGCTTGTTTATGGAGTAGTGGAATAGCAATAAGGACCGTATAGAAGCAGAGCGAGAAAGTATGTGCGTTGGAAGCACCACTAGTTTTCTTTGTTAAGATGTTTAAGAATCTATAAGCAAAAATTCTGTCTTCCGTGTATATCATTTTCTATTTGGCTTATAAATGTATCCCATGCATGTTGTTGAGCTTGTCGAATACAATATTTTGCTAAATTACTGTTTTCCTTGCGTCTTTCTTTACTCTCTTCAGTATTTTGTTGTAAGTGCTGAAGATAGGCTATTTGTTTCTTACTAGGTTTTCAATCTCACTGTTCCAAATTTTCAGACCGTTTTTACTTCTTATTTTCCTCTTTTGCCTATTGCTTCTCTTGCCGCCTTCTCAATCCAGTTTTGCACATTATTCCATTCTTTTTCTATATCATTCTCAGTTGGTGTTTCTAATAAGTATTTCTGCAATCTAGTTTGGTACAGCAATTTTATACTTTCTTCTAGCAGAAGATGTATTTTATATGCTTCTTCTGATTTGTTTTTCTGCCGTTTTGTAGTCTTCCATTTTTTCCAGAGATTGAATTTGCAAATTAATATAAAGTGATCAGAGCCTATATCACATCCCTGATACACTTGCGCATCTTTTATTTGTGATTTTAATTTTTCATTTATAAGGAAATAATCAATTATTGTCTTGTATCCTCTAGCACACCAAGTATATTTATTTACATCTCGTTTTCTGAAGAAAGTATAGGAGATCTTTAAACTGTTTGTGCTGGCAAATTGAATGAGTTCATTTCCATTATTGTTTAGGGTATTTTCTCCAAATGACCCAAGTATTCCAGGTATAGGTGTATTACCTACTCTCGCATTAAAGTCACCACATACAATAAGATGGTCATTTTTATTTGTTTTATCAATATGTTTCTGCAGTAGCTTATATAGCTCTTGTGTTTCCTTTTTCCCTTCTTTTGGGGCATACAGTCCTATTATTGTCAGATAACCTTGGAGATCCTAAGTCTTAAAGATATCACTCTCTCATTAATGAAATTGTAACTTTCAATTCTTGATTTCCAACTTTTATGAATAAGAATGGCTATTCCTGCCCGCTCCCTTATATTTTCGGATGCATCACTATAAATCATTAAGTATTCGTCCAGTTCTTTTGTCCCTTTCAATTTTTCTTAGTTTCTGTGATGATGACAATTTGTATCTTTCTCTCGAGCATAATTTTTTCCAGTTCCATCTCTTTAGACCCCAATCCTCTCACATTCCAAGTTGCTATCTGTCGTGGCTGTCAGGAAGCTTGAACTGACCGCCACGATTGGAGAGGCTCGCAAACGGCGAGCTGACTTCAGCCCGGCCACCGCGGGCTCCAGCGGTCGCAATGGAGCGGAACCGCGGCGTCGCTGGCAGCGAGGAGAGGGCAGATCCGCCCCCCCTTTCTTCCTCGAGGTTTGACGCGGGAGAGGGGAGGTGGCCGAGTGACTGATAAGCGGCGCACCGGACGCGCGCCGCCCCAGACAGCGTACTCCAGACAGCGAAGGTGATAACGCAGCGTGAGAAAAGCGGACTTTTGATAACGACACGGAAAGCAGTGGCAAACGAAACTCTGTTATATTGGTTAGATATTGTGGCACTAACACTGGACATTCTTCTGGATTTTCGGTCGGCCTGGCTTTGTATATGGTATTTCTTTGTATATTTCTTTCTTTGTATATTTCTATTAGCTACGGTAATAAAACTTCTTTATTGTGTTTCTCTGATATTTACTTATTTTCCCGAGACACAACACTATCCTTAATTCCTCCAAAATTCCTTTATTCTTGTCCTTTTCGTGTGTTGCTCGTTGTCTGTTTTTGTCCGGCGTTACCTTGTGAAGATTGCGAGTATGAATTTAGCTCCGAAGAGGTTACCAGCCTCTCGCGAAGTTTGTGGTGTGATAGATCTGCTACCTTGTGGCATTTCCACCTGCCATCATGCGCATGAGGGGTTGCTCCTTCCGCCCACTCTGGCTGTTAGAGACTTCGTCCCTGTTACCCCGAACACAGGTTCCATTGAGGCCATCTTCCTGTCTTCAGCGAACTGCCTCTTCTATAGGTCCTCTTCTGGTGTTGCTGAGGTCCTCTTCTGGAGTAGTTCTTCGTCTGACCCCTCCCATCGACCTGTCCGGCAAGGGAGGCCCTACCAGTAGCTACGCTACCGCCGGCATAGCTCTCAGGGTCATGGGGGCACTCAAGCTCCACCACCAGCATCAGGTCATGTACTCCCTAGGTGGATTTGATTTTTTTAGTAAAATAATTATAGTTAGCGATGTATACTACTGTGTCCGAGAATGCCAGTTCCGGAACTACCATTATCGAGAACGAACGATATCGAAACTTGGCCAATTATCGGTGTGCGCCGACCGCGTCGAATAAATGCTGGAGGCGTCACCGGAGCTCTCGCCACCGTTTAGCATAGCTCAAACTCGAGGCAGTCTGGCGGTATGTCTTGTTGAATAAGGCAAAATATTTTTGGGATTTGCGAGATTTGTGCGTTGACCAATGCACAAGCAATCTAGTGGCACCTGTAATTTTTGTAGATAGCCTTCGGCTTCTGGCATGTGTATTATAAAAATAATGAAAACATAACAATTATGACGAATATTTGTTTCGCCTTTTCACGTAAATATATTTTAAGACATATTTAACTTTCTAAGCTTTTTTCTTAAAATGTATTTCTATTTTCTTCTAGTTTGGTTAAAAATGTATGTTTAAATCATTTCCACTTTCACTAATCCCAGTCGTTTGGCACCCAACGTCTATTTCTTATCTATATCTAGACCGAGGATATCATTTATTTTGAATTTGACATTCTGTATCTTTAGATACCTCAAGCTCGCTTTCCTCTTAATTCTTTACACAAAGAAAAAGCCGCCTATGAGTCATGGGGGGAGCGCTGGCCTCAGATTCGCATTGCAAACATCACTGGCGTCTCATGGGGTAAGTCGCTTACCCGGCTTCCGACGTTGATATCTCACCGTCCTACATGTTCTTCCAGGAAGGTAAAGGAAATGAAAGGAAGGTTCTGTTAATTGAAAGAATTATGCGTTAGATCTCTTTCGTATGCCAGTGATAGAATTAAAATCAATTAAAACATTATTTTTATCATTTGCATGCTTATAGTAAATTAAATCGTATTTCTATGGCGCGAAAAGTTTATAAATTTATTAATTTTCCCTCATTTTATGTGGTGTATAAATGTAGTATATTATAACTAATTATGTATTTAGAATTTCTGAAAACTCTACCAATGTGTGGCGATAGGACAAGGAGTTGAATAGGCAGATTTGCAGTGGGCACCGTTGTTTGGCCGCCAATTGCTTCACCCAATTCAGAGGCATGGCGGCTTACATCAACTGTTACACAGTGGCGTGCATTCCATGGAATAAAGGGAATGAGTCATTCCCCTAAGTAAAGCATAGAAAAAATCATATATATATATATATATATATATACATATATGTTTTTTCTATGCTCATATATATATATATATATATATATATATATATATATCGGAAATATTCGTTGTTTATGGCCAGAGCAAAACTGTTCACTCGACTCTGATTCTGAGCTAAGTGTGTGATGTTTTCAGAACGGTGTGTAGATTCGTGTTGTGACGTCAGCGAAGCTTCTTGGAGAGTGAAGGCGTTTGACTTCGTCATGCCTCGTGAAAAGTCGGGTCGATTCGTGAGTGCGCGAAAATGATAATTTAAATGCGTTCTGTTGTGATCGACTGGTATCAATTTCAAGTTCGAAAAAAACATATTATTTTGGCGTTTTCAGAGTGTTTGATGTACGTGCTAACTACATTATAATACAATGAAAGTATAAAGTACCTAATAATACCGAAAACATTTATATATAGTTAAAGACAGTTTTCTAAACAACTAATTCTTTGCGTACCGTTCTGCAGTTCTCCCTTGAGGGAAGGGAATGCATTGGTGAGCTCATTCCGTGCAGTAGTCATGGCATCTAACGAGGAAAGTGGGGGGAACCAGTGTTGACACGCAGAGCCGTCGGCACGGCGCAACGCCCACGGATCCCTTTCCGGTGATACGTTCGAAGTGGGCACGATCAACTTTCAGGAGAATAAAACATTACCGATATTTCGAGGACTCACCACATAAGAATTGCAGATGGAAGTTTTGGATCGTATTCGCTCTTGGTCTATTATGAGATAAATTCTACGAGGATTGTCGCGAGAGCTAATACCTAAAATAATACAAATATTTGCATTCAGAGCAAAAACAAGAAACAGAAGTTGCAAGAAAGAGAACCAACAAGACGTGAAATTTGTCCGAGGAATTAAACCGCAGAGAATGTGAAAAGTGTAAGAAAACAGTAGAACGAACATCACATCCATTGTTTGTAAAGACTGTGAAAAAACATTATTACTGAACTCTATAGATTACATTTTCAAATCAACATTCCCCATATATTAAAGTTTATGCACACATTTTTCATTTTATGAAAGAAAAAAAGATGCTTTAATGCATTGATGAATTTTGTACGTTTGTGTTAATAATTTTAAATAACAAAGTACTCGATAAATAAAGTTAAGTTATAATCGCATAAATACAAAATTTTAATTGTTTATAATGTTAGAAGGCATTTAGGCAACGAAATTTTCCCTGGGGTCTGTTTTCTCCCAAGCGACCAGTTCCGTTCGTATGCAAGATGCGACCTCTCCCGGGTTAATATTAACATTTTGAGAAAATTCATATCATCTTTACCTGTTTTACGTTTTTATACATTGGATTTCACAAGTGCATCCCCTTCTAAAATATCTCCGCCACGCCACTGCTGTTACACAATAAATTGTGCCCAGTGACGACAGGACGTTTTCACGCAGGGAAGAACAGTGCCCATTTCAATTTTGATTCGCGTATGCGTTTTTATTATGTAATGATGAAATTGATATAAAATGTTATTTGTTTTTAAAAAATATGCCTTACATTAGAATGTGTAAGAAACGTAAATGACCTAACAATAGGTATAAAATGAATTATTTTTCCCTTAACAAATATTTTTGTGCTTTCATATATAATTCTGGAATATAAGCTTTTATCATTACTTTCTTTGCTTAGTTGAAAATAAACTGCAGGTTCATTTACGTTATTAGAGATTCCAATTAATAATCTTTATTTCAATATTGTGTAATAATTCACACTGCAAAAACAATTGATTGAAAATTATTTTAGTTTTTATTTTATTCTGTTTTATTGATATTGCTAAAAAAGTGGTTTTAAATTACTTTTTGCACATTTTTTCTTTTAACTATTTCAAAAATTGTATTATTTTCTCTCTAAAGTTATTTGCAATTAGTCGAGTGATTGCTACTTTTCAACCAATTAATAAATTTAAATTGTATTTTATTGCGATTATAATTAATCAACGACAATTAAATGAAAGAGTTCTGCCAATGTAATACGTGACGACTTAAAATCCGCAGTGGCGTCGAGCTGCCGAGCCGCCGAGCCTGCGCCGAGCGCCCGGCGGCGGCCGCTTCTGCCAAGACTGCGGATACCGGCCGATACTGACGAGAACAGCCGAGAATGGAGCGGTTGCGATAGTTTCGATTCTCGAATGAGATCTACGTGTAGTTTTCAACAGGCAGATCAGGAGCGCGCGCGCGAACTTCGAGGCTCCGAGACTGAGAAAGCAAAGCCGGCGAGAACGATCGATAATAACACGCGCTTTGTCCGGCTCTACCCGGGACGAAATGAGCAGAGCTGTCTGTGTAGGGCGGGCGATTCGGACGACCGGCTAGCCGACAGCCCGAGGCAAGACAGGCGACATCCGGCATTCCACTTTGCACACAAAGACAAGCATTTGACACAGCTACTGGATTACTTGATAGTTGCGGAACGAGGAACGTTGATCTTGACAATGATTCCGATAATCGGGGAAGATATTCGTAACCAAGCCAGCTGCGCAGTTGTAAAATAATAAATGTAAGAAAACCAGCGGCGACTAATAAAAGTAATTGCTCCGGCGGGTAATAGCATTCTCGCTGCACGCGCTTGCGTAGGAACTCTTGACGCGTACGATATATGTGGGGGTAACCAGATTTTCAGGAACCAAAAGAAAATAAGTGGAACGTTTTACAAGAAAAATATTGCAATCATTGGAGAAGAGGGCAGAGGGGCGGAGTTTTGCCGAATGTGATAGGGTGAGGAGAAGAAGCTCTGCGGTGTAGGAACGATGAGCGAAAGGGCAGATTGAAAATAACTGAGGTCGAGTGAAGACCAATAGACGGAGAAAATAGCTTAATGCAGTAGGCTACGGAGTAAGGAAAGTCCTTAAGGTACTGTGGTAGTTGCCATTGCGCCAAAATAATACTCTCTGAGCCTTTTACTTATGGCGTAAATCACTTAGGAGGCACTAGTTCCGAAGAGGACATACAACTAGTGGATGGATTGGAGTCACAGGCGCGATAGGGAAATGGCATCCGGACGGCAAATGGAAAGTGGTTAGCTTCCGGACTACGAAACACTGCGATCGGGCGCCGATACCACCGAACGAGCGATCGGTAGGGCGGGATGTTGGGCCTCACCACGTCAGCTCAGCGGCGCACATAGGAGTATTTGAGACGAAAAGCCGGTCAAAATTATTAAACCCATTTTAATCCAATCTGATTACATGATGGTAGCTTAGCATAATATTAAACAATTTAAGAAAAATAATGAGAAATATATGAATATCAGGGAAATTTAAAAAATTCAGCTTAAATGTTTATAGTTAGAATGAAATCATTACCTTTGTGACGGCCAGATTTGAAATAAAGAACCGGTCTAAAAGATTGAACACATTTTATTCCAAAAAACGAGAAACACGGAACGGAAATATCGTATCATAACTCTGTACATTACAAACAAATGAATGAAATAACAAAGCGAAAAATACAGGTAAAATGTCTATAATTAATCATAATCGCTACTTTCGCGATCGCTAGTGTTTTCAGTATCCTCATTGTTGTCTTTGCTGTCGGAGCTATCATCGGCATTGCAATACATATCATTTTGATGCATAAACATAAACGATGAATCATCGTTTGGCGTGCTAGCTACTAAAATATTCAGTGCCTCATTTGAAAATGGTTTCAATTTACTCTTCCCTTTTATTCTGTTGGAACTGATGAGTGGATCGGATGGCAGCAACACCCTATTTAAAATATCTCTATTACACGTCACTCTGGAAAAATTTTCTTGCGAAGTTCACGCGGTATTTTCTAAAATGCTTGTTTCTTTACCTCAGCTGGCTCCTCTGACAACTATCCAATTGAGAGAATTGCTTCGGAGATCACTTCCGCTTCATGCAACAATATTTTGTGAACTGTTGATGACATGGGATGCCAACCATACAGTTCAACATAAAGTTTGGAATTTTCTTGGGCAAACGATTCGAATTTGACATAGTCAATTTCGTGACCCACTTGATATACCTTGAGAACAATTTGGAATTTTTTGATTAAATTAGTATTTATACCAGTAATACGAGAAGAGCATTCGGGGTTTTCAAAAAAATCTTCTGGACGTATTTCCGTCATTACTGTTTCCAAAATCTGCTGTAGGGATGTCAACAAGAAGGCCCATCTCATCTCTAAAGCTTATGTGACCATGTAGTAGCTCCAGAGATATATTAAGCCACTCTTTGCTGTTTTGTAAAAATCTTGTATCAGTGTAATTAGCAGCTTTCCACTTTTCCTTAAAACTGCTCTGGAATAATCTCAAGGAACGAGTTAAAATTGTCCTGTCTTCTGTGGGACATAAAGTCAACTGCACGAGTCTTTCTTCCATCAAAGAAACCTTTTCTTAATTTTTTTCCCCTTTGAATTCCTTCAAATATTATATAAATCCAATCTGGTGATTTTCATTACCATTTGTGTGGAATCTGCCAAGGAAAAAACGAAAATGACCCTTTGTCCGAATGATTGAAAAGTTGTATCTTAGAATATAAACCACTACAAAAATAAATGGGGGACGTAGGGGGATGATTTTATTGCAGCTTCTAATAGGCAAAGGTGTATAGTTAATTCTCACATAAAAAGTTTAAGGCGACAAGGCGCGACACATGGTCAAAAATACTATTATATCTCAAGATTCAGTCAAGAAATGGACCTTAATTAGGGGATTTTAATATTGACTCTTAACAACAAAAAATACGGAGCAATCAAATGAAAAATGCTTTACTATAGAGCACAAACCTTCTACTTTCATGTCCAAGTACTTTTTTTCTGTAGTCCGCTCCAGGAAGCCATGCCAGCACAGAAAACTATAGATTACAATTGAAGCACGGAAAAGAAAGACACCCGGTCCAGACAATGGCTGAGTTCGGACTGACCCCGTGGCTGGAAGCTACCTGTGGGAGGGTCAGGGAGCTACAGTTTCATGGAAGGGTTATCCTAGATTAAGACTCGTGCACTTTGGGTGGCATTAGATTAACTTCACGATTTTCACTTATGACCGGTTTTCCATCTCAAATACTCCTATGCGGAGCCACGAAAGGGACGCTGTTGGGACGCCGTCAACCAAGGCGGCTGAGCCACTTTCCGCCCTCTCTCGGAGAGGGACGGAGGTCGGTGGCCTCAAGCGAAGGCAGTGGAGGACGGGAAGTGGGCCGTGAGCTCCCCGGACTTGTCCGGGTGGTCCTCTGACGGGCTTGCGAATTCGTCGTGGCAGTGGCCCGCTAACGCAACGGGTATTTGGGTGGGTTCGCCCCGGTGCAAATGAGGCACTTATAAATCCAGTTAACGTCATTTTCTGCATGTGCAAGTTCAAGGTTAAAAATAAACAAATGATTCATCAGAAAAGCATGTTTACCAGAAAGTGTGGAGCCAGGAACCTGTCAACGCGACTAAATTAATTCAACAAAGTTAAATGCATGAGTGTGAAGCAAAGTTGAATGTATGAGTTTGCCGGGGGGAACGAACTCACAGACCCGATGAAATTCATTGCCACGTCGTAATTTGACGAGCAGGATTCATCACAATATATATATATATATATATATATATATATATATATATATATATACCTACATGAGTTCCATTGACATATTATAATAAACTCGGATTAGGTACTCTATTATGAATTATGTAAAGAACGAATGTGAGGTCCTTAATTGATAATACACGATTTATGTGATTTGATTTTATCATCAGTTTATAGTATATCGCCGTCAGTAAGATTATGTTGTGGAGATTATACAATTTCATTTATTTTATTTTATATTGCGTCATGTCAAGTTTTAGCAAATATTTATGTATACAAGCATTACAATGAAATTATTTATATGAAAAGTAATTGGAATGTTTTATTTGAAAGTATATTTGATTGTAAATTAACATAGATTAATTAATAGATTAGGGGTATAGAATGCGTATTTTGCCGAAGCTCTCGTTTTTAAGATAAATCGTAACAAAATAGACGTACCAGAAGGTGCATCTGGGATGACAAAGCGGAGCTTGGAAGTGAGTGTTCCATTAACGCTGGAGGGGTTTGTGCAAATAAGATATTTTGATATTATTATCACTGTTAAACACAAGTGGTTTGTTTTATTTTTTGTTTTAGTAGTAATGTAAATTTATGTTTATTATTATAGTTTAATATTACAGTGATGGATTTATAAATTCATTCAAATATTTATTTTGGGGGGGAAATTAGAGTATTTGTACGATTTATTTCGAGAAAAAATTAACCTTTCCAAAATAGACATTTCAACGACATTTCATCTGACATTTCAACGAAGATACCTACTCCACTTTTAAGCATTCTCCACGTTATCCGAGGACAAAGTCTACTCTTAAAGTTTGGAGCCATATTTGAAAATTTTGAAAATGCTGAGGCTTCATGTAAAGAATCTCCCAAAATCAAAATATGTTTCACACTCGGAGGGCGTCGAATTCGTTCAGATCGATTGGAGAATATTAATTTTAGAGAAAATTGTCAGAACGGATTAGGTGCTAATGTGCACAGGCGGACGTACGGAGACTGACGTTTTGCCGTTAATCGATTTTTCGATGTCTAGAACCTACAAAACGTGCATTCTGACCACACAACGTGTTAGAGGAAGGGATTTGTTATTTCTATAGGAACAGGATTTATTTGCTTTTTCGATAACAGGGATTTTCCACAATAAGACATTGTGGAAAATCGGCGTTTTTGCTGCAGCTTTACAATACTTTGTGAGTACTGCGTAAGTAGTATACGATGACGCAACACCCTGCGTATTCTAAGGAATCTTACCCCTTCCTGGCGACCTCGCAGCTGCACATGATAATCCCCTTGACAACGACGTCGCAGGGAACGTAGTCGAGGTAGCTGTCGGGGTCGGTGTAGCCCGTGTGCACCACGCCCTTTCCAGCGCCCACCATCATACCCATAGGGCCGTTTAAGTTGTCGATCCAGCCGGGGAACGGGTCAACGGCGGTAGACACCACTGCAACAAGAACCGAACAGTAAGCACAATTCAGGAATTATGATTGTTTCCGGACACGTCATTTGTCCCGTTAGAGTAGTGCTTATTCTATCTCTGAAGATTGTGTTGTTTCCGTTGAGTAGTATATGGGTCTGTACAGGACAATTTTAGACAGTCACAAAATTTAGACAAAATGAAGTGAACAAAAACAAGTTGTCCATCAGTCAGCCCACAAGACAAAATGATTAAAGAACCGTCACTAAATGAAGTGACCAATTGTTAATCCACAAGACAAAATGTTTAAATGATCAGACCTGGTAAAACGCCGCATATACATAATAAAAATGAAATTTAAAAAAATGATGAAAAAATTAAGAAAATCCATAGGGTACTACCTTTGAATTCCAAAAATGGCCGAAAATGATTAAAAAAATTCTGTTGAAAATAAAAATTGATGAGATATGAATATGAGTAATGAAACGACATCCGAAAATAATTTTTCTTCTAAAATAAATAGGATGTCTAGAAATAAATCAATTAATAGTGCAAATGTGAGTGTAAATGAAAGTGTGATTTTAGATTTAAGTAAACGGTTTACTCTTCCAAGATTAAGGGAAACCGCCAAAACATTAAAAGTCAAATATTATTACAAACTAAACAAAACAAAATTGATTAGCCAAATTTATGACTTAGCCCGAAACGTTAGAAATCATTCTAACTACAAGGAAGATATTAAAGACAAAAACCGTAAGGAACTTATTAAAATAGCAAAAAAACAAAATGTAAAAGGTTATTATAGAATGAGTACAGAGAAACTTATAAAATCAATTGATAAGGACTTTAAAGTCAAAACATTCAATATACCAGAAAGATTCTATACACATGATCGAATAGAAAGTCAAGTTTTACCCGCAACTTATCCATTTGACAAATCATTATTTGAATCAGAACAGATCAAGTTTAATATAATTGAAACAAGTGAACCAATTTACAACCACAGATTCAAATCATATACAACTGAATACAAAATAAAATTAACAAATTTAAAAGGAGAAACAATATCGCAAACCATGAAAAGTATGTATACTGCTTTAGACGAAATGCTTGAACAAGCTAAAAACAAATCCAAATTTCAGAAAGGTGATAAACTTAGAGTAATATTACATAACAACGGTTTCTGGACTAAAACAATTTCCACACCAATAACAAATGAAATTAATGCTCGAAAAGTGTGGACCATATTGAAAGAATTTTAACTTCTGACGAATCAGTTGATATTGAAGAAACAGCATTTAACATACAAGTTATTAATAAGCCTGTTTATCCTGCGCAGCTGTTCTGCGCAGCGGGCCTGGTTGCAGGCGGAGGAGCTAGTGGGGTCTGGTAGATCAGTAAATAGTTTGTGATTTTCACTTATTGTATTTTGCAGCAAAACAATACATGAACTTAAGATTATCTTAACCTAAATGAAGATGAATGATTGCCTTATGACTATGTACACTATACAATTGGTTTAGCTGAGCAAAGTTTTGCCCATTGTGAATAGATTTGGTAGTTAACATTTACATAAGCTGGAGAATGATAATTAATGATTGAAGTTGATAACAAGTAATTTGAAGTTTGAAATGAATTTAGGTTGAAATAAATCTATATTAAAATTGCCGTGAGAAATTTAGTAATGTCATAGCAATGCTTTTGTGAATTAGGGCACTCATCTGTTGGCTGCAGGTAGATGTCCAACCATGTGAAGAGACGTCAGGCGGCTAGTCTCCGTAGACTCGGTCGTCGTTAATAGATGATTTGGCAGTCCTGATGGTGCACTCGGAGATCTGGCAGTTCCCTGTAGAACACTCTGCGTTGTCCCCGACTGCGGCCCGTGCAGGAACGGTGTAGTTAATCGAATAGCGCAGGAAGCGCGCGCGACATAATTAAGTTGCGGACTGTCGCCGGCACTGCTGGTTTTAGATTTTGATATAGGCCGTGCGCACCACAAAGTTGGCGGCCGTATCAGAACGGCACAATACTGGATTACGATAGTATTTAAGCGTGCGCACCACAAAGTTGGCGGCCGTATCAGAACGGCACAATACTGGATTACGATCAGCGGATCAGTTGATTGAAAGGTTAGAGTGTTCGTGCCTACATAGTTTTCGTTCACTTGCGAACGCGACAAAGATAGTTTGGCTGCACGAACACTTGTGCCCGCCACGGTAGACAGAAGATAAGTGCCTTTCGGCGGCTGAGAACGGTGGGGGCTGCGTGAGAGTGCGTCTGTGTGTGTGTAGCGTCGTGTAAAAGAGCGACCGGGCCTGGCGCGGCCGCGGGTCGCGGTGTTCGGAGGCGGTTAGAGAAAGCGGGGGCGGCTTCCCTATCTTTCTTTGTAAAGTGGATCATAAATCGGTCGGCAGCGAGGGTGCGACCGCGCGGTCCGCGCGAGCCGCGAGCCGGGCCCGGCCGCAAACGAGGGGAGGGGTCGGTTTTGGGTGTGTCCGTGGGCCGCGCGGGCGGCGTGGGACCGAGCGAACCGCATCCTTGCGCGGGCCGGCCGCGGGCAGGGGGTCGAAGTGGGGCGGTTTCCGTGCCCTACGTAGTAAGATTGACCAATGCCTAGAGGAAGTAAAACAATCAGAAAAATACTGAACATAGATGAAGACAAAAGAATTAAAAGAAGTATAACTGAAATAAAGAACGACGATAACCATTGTTGCCCAAGAGCTATTATCACTGCTTTAACATACCAAACAAATAACATACTCGATAAAGAGCTTACTGAAAACGAAATAACATACATACGAAAAGGAAGAAAATTACAAACAACATTAGCCATAGAATTATGTAACCGATTAGAGGAATATAACGAAGAAGGATTTACCCTTGAAGACATTAAACGATGCGAAGAACTTTTAAATATTCAGATAAAGATTGTATGTGGTGAAAACTTTAATTCGCTCATATATAAAGGTAAAGAACGTGAAACTAAAATCTATCTATACAAGAACGGTAATCATTTTGATGTAATTAATAGTATGCAAGCATTTATCGGAAGTAATTATTATTGCCACAAATGTGATAAACGATTTAACACAGAACACAAATGCAATCCAACAAACCAACCACAATGTAACTTATGCTTGAAATCTAAACACAAAGAAGAAAATAAAATTTACTGTGTTGACTGCAATCGTTACTGTTACAATGAAACCTGCAAATCTAACCATAAACGCGTATGTGAAAAGACTAAAAACTTTCCCCACACGTCATATACAGTTTTTACTTTTTTTTGACAAATAAATATCTAAATAAATATCTAAATATCTAAATAAACTGTAATAAAATTATCAATCGATCATTGGAACATAAATGCGGTTATTATTTCTGTTCAAATTGTAAAATGGAAGTCCGAGAAATTACACATCAATGTTTTATGCAAAAACGTAAACAAAAAGGTCGCAGATGTAATGATAAAACCGAATGCGTGTGTAATACAACTGAAGAATTAACTATTACAAATCTGTTTCTTATGTTGTACCGAATATGTGACCAAGTAGAAGATGGTAAGGTGATAGTAAGAGAAAAACAAATGTATGATACCATGTCTAACTGGAACAAGCTTAAATCGGTCTTTAATAAGTTTAACAATGACAAAATAACCGTAGAAGAGTTAAAACAACAGGTTAAAGAATTTTTGATTTTTGAAATTAAGAAGATCAACAAATGTAATTACACTGAAAAATACATATTCTTTGACTACGAGGCACAACAACATTTAGGAACACATAAAGTTAACTATGTAGTAGCACATGATTTTGAAGGTAACAAGTACTACTTCGAGAACAAGGATGATTTTTGTAAATGGTTGATTTGTAAACAACATACAAATAGTAATTACACATGTATAGCACATAACGCCAAAGCCTATGACTCGCATTTTGTTCTTCAATACTGTGTAAAAAATGCTTTGAAACCTTACACAATTTATCAAGGATCTAAACTTATGTTATTAGAAATAGAAAAGATAAACTTAAAAATTATCGATAGTATCAACTTTGTTCCACAACCACTAGCATCATTTCCTAAGACATTTGGTTTTGAAGAACTAAAGAAAGGTTATTTCCCACACTTATTTAACAAGCCAGAAAACCAAAATTATATTGGACCTCTTCCAGCAGCTAAATACTACTCACCAAGAACAATGAAGAAAGAACAAAGAGAACAATTCCTTAAATGGCACAAACAAAAACAACAAGAAAATTACATATTTGATTTTAAGAAAGAATTGAAAGAATACTGTGATTCAGATGTTGATATTTTACGAAGAGGAAGTATCGAATTAAGAAACCAATTCCTTAACATTGCTAACATCGATCCTTTTCAATACTTAACCATAGCTAGTGTATGTATGGGAATCTACAGATCAAAGTACTTAAAAGAAAATACCATCGATGTGATTAAAGAAGACAAAAAAGAAATGTATTCTAAACAATCTATTGCTTGGCTTAACTCCTTTAAAAATCCAAAGATTCAACATGCTTTAAACAACGGAGAAGTAATAATTTGCGGATCAAAAGTCGACGGATATGATTCTAAAACCAAAACAATTTATCAATATCACGGTTGTTTCTGGCATGGATGTAAAGAATGCTACAAAGAAGATACAATCAATAATGTTAACCACGAAACCATGGGTGACTTAAATCATAAAACAGTATTAAGAACACAACAACTCAAGAACAACGGTTATAATGTTATAGAAACCTGGAAATGTAAATGGACGAAAGACAAACGTTACAAAGAACTAATGAACAAAACAAATGTTATAGAGAAACTTAATTTTCGTGATGCATTCTTTGGCGGTAGAACAAATGCTTCAAAATTAAAAGTTGTCAACAAGAAATTAAAATACATCGATGTGTGTAGTTTGTACCCAACGGTTTTGTATTACGATCCTTTTCCAATAGATCATTCAACAACAATAACAAACATAAATCCTAAACACTATTCTTTTAAAAACTACTTCGGTTATGTGAAATGCAAAGTTCTACCACCACGAAAACTCTATCACCCAGTTCTACCAGTAAAGGATAATAATATAAACAAACTGATGTTCACCCTTTGTAATCAGTGCATGATTGATCAAATCCCAGACTGTAAACATAATGATGAAGAAAGAATGATAACAGGTACTTGGACAACAATTGAAGTAAACAAAGCACTTGAAAAAGGTTACAAATTAATTGAAGTTTACGAGGTACAACATTTCCACAAAAGAAGTAACGAACTTTTTACAGGTTACATAAGAGACTTCATGAAAATAAAACTTGAAACATCACCATGGCAAAATGATTACGCTACGAAACAAGATTACATAAATGATATTAAACAAACATTGAACATCGATTCAGAACCAGACAAGATTGAACCTAATCCAGGTAAAAGAGCCGTAGCAAAATTGTGTTTAAACTCACTTTGGGGTAAATTCGGACAAAGACAAAATCTAACTCAAACTGAATATGTTACAGATGTTGAACGTTGGTACGAACTGCTTTTGAACGATAAAATTGAAATTTCAGAATGTTTGTTTATTACCGACAATATGGTTCAAATGAATTACAAGTACAAAGACCACTACGTGGAGAATTTTAATTCTACAAACATACACGTAGCAGCTTTTACCACAGCACATGCTCGATTAAGACTTTATGATATGTTAGAGCAATTAGGTAAAAAAGTTGTTTACTATGATACTGATTCAATTGTTTATATGACTAACAACAACGACGAAGTCGAAACAGGATGTAACCTTGGTGAATGGACAGATGAATTAGGCAAAGGAAACTACATAACCGAATGGTACTCAACAGGGCCTAAAAGTTATTATTATAAAACCAACACCGGAAAAAACAGTTATGAAAATCAAAGGGTTTACACTTAACTATGAAAACTCCTTATTACTCAACGAAGAATGCATGAAAAACGTTATCAATAAAGAACAAGAAAAGGTTACACTTAGATATAACCAAATAAACAGAAACAAGAAAACAAAGGAATTAGTTAACGAATCAACAGAAAAAGAATTCAAAATGGATTATAACAAACGAGTCGTTCTAGCAGAAATGAATAACATAATTGACCCATTACCATATGGATATTAATCAAACAAAAAAATCGAAAAGTTAAGATATGCAAAGGATACTACTCGATATGAATCTGATTCTGATACCGACTAACAAAAATGATTTTAAAAAAATATTTTTAATTATATAATAAATAGGAACATGGAGTCCATTATTAATAAACTCAATCAAATCAACAAGCCCAATGTTCAATTCAAGAGTATTAATGAAATACCAAAAAACAAAACACTATTAATCCAAAAGATCGAATTAGAAGAAACTAAACTTGGAAATAAGATTGTTGTTTTCATCCGTGACTACAAGATGTTTTTGCCAGATCGTTATATTGAACTGTTTGATGAAGAAACCCTAAATATAATTAACGCAGGTAAAGAGCAACTATATCTCGCTTATCAAGGTAAAATCAAATTGAGTGGAGGTAGAAGTTTCCATAAGATTGAATTTACAAATAAATCAGACGAAAAACAATTAGAACCAAAAACTAGTGGCAGTGAAGATGAAGAAGATGATGAATAAATGTTTTTAGTTTTAAATTTGTATTGATGCTTTTATGGTAATTAACCATCAAAGCTATTTAAACAACTACACTTGCTTTATTAATCCATGAGTTATGAGAGCTATCAAAACCTAACCATTTAACAAACACTTTATCACCTTTCTTTCTCAATATCTTTTCAACCAAATAAGCATCTGAATATTTTGTCTTAAGTAATTCAGGTTCATAAAACAAACCTTCTACATGATCTCCGTTTAAATCCTTTATTCTATAAGTCGATGGATTAGATGGTATGGTTTCATAAACCTCAAATATTTCAGTTGACCAATTAGGAGTATAACCTTTTTCAAACAAACCTTTAGACTTGCTTATTCTTACCTTATCACCAACTTTGAATTTTAACTTAACTTCTCGATACTCATGATTATAAACAGTATCTAATAACATTTGTTCATCTTCCTTGCTAACATCCTTAGGTTTCATATCAATTGTCGAATGTACTGTGTTATTATATTCACTTACAAGTTTCGATAATGTTTCCACCCATTTATAGGTTCCATTCATAGAGAACAGTTTGAACATTTTTTCTTTCAGTGTTCTGTTAAACCTTTCAACTACTGCAGCCTTAATACCACTATGTGTTGAATAATGATTAATATTGTTTAACTTCATCAGTTGTTTAAAATCCTTGTTACAGAATTCTCTTCCTTCATCTGTATATAAGTTTTTTGGTATTCGTTCTTTAAGCACAGTTTCAAATGCATTTACTATATTCAAACTAGATTTGTCTTTTAAAGGTATAACCCACGCAAACTTACTGAATACATCAATTATGGTTAGTAAATACTTAAAGCCTTTATTAATTTTCGAAATACCTTTCAGTTTTCCGCTATCCATTTCAACTAAATCAGCTTGCCAAAGATCATCGATTGCTTTTGTAATAATGTTTCTTCGTTTGAAGTTACGTCTTGTTGGTTTATGTAATTCTTTAACAATTTCTTTCTTAATGTCAATTGGCTTCTTTTCTTGTTTAATTTCGATTGGATCATACTCTTGCTTAATATTTACATCTATATGTTTTTGTTTAATTCCTTTACCGAACTGACATTTTATAGAACCGCATTCGTTGCAAGTACTTTTATGTATAAGCCTGCCATTAGTTGTTAATTCCTTTCTTAGAGAACCTTTAACAAAACTAGTTTGTTTCTTACACTTTACACAATACATTTATTAAATAATTTATTAAATAAATATGTTACGATTTTTGTTCATGATTTTCTTTATTACGGTTTGCGGTGCAAATCAGACCTTATACGTTATCAATAAACTTTATGACTACGGATATTTGAAGGATAGTTCTACCAATTTAAGTGAGGTTGATGAAGATACATTAAGTAATTCTTTATCGGTTTTTCAAGAATTTTACAATTTAAGTATTAATGGAAAAATAGATTCTAACACACTAAAGCTACTTGATTCACCAAGATGTGGTGTTGAAGATCATCTTGAATTTAATGTGCATCGCGAAAAATGGTTAAAGAACACACTGAAATGGCATTATTATTTAGGAAGCGAAGAGATATTAAAACTGACTCAAGAAGCTTTGGATATGTGGGCACAACATATGAATCTCGTTTTTAACCATGACAAAAATAATCCAGACATTTTAATATCTAACAAACAAGGACAACATATGTATCAGAGGAAGAGAGAACACTGCAACACCAAATTTAATGGAAGAGGTGGTGTACTTGCACATGCTTGTTTTCCTATTTCTCAAAACAATCTTATTGAAATTCATATAGATGCTGATGAATTATGGAATCTGAAAAACGATGGTAATGGTTCAAACGGTCAAATTAACTTGTTTAAGGTATTAGCTCACGAAATAGGTCACGCGCTTGGCATTCAACATTCAAATAACCTTCAAGCTATTATGTATGCATTTTATAATGATAGAACTAGTGGTTTAGATCTCGACGACATTTTAGCAATTCAAAATCTATATGGGTTTAAAAATAAAATACCTCAACCAAAACCAATACCTAGTCCACCACCTGAACATCCAAAGCGACCTAAAATACCTGCTCAACAACCAAACTTATGTGATTTAAAGAATGTTAGCACCTTTTTGATTGTTAAAGAGATGATGTATATATTTCATAAAGAGTGGATTTGGATAAAACAAATTAGCGAACCGAAGTTAAATGATCCTCAAAATATTCACAAATGGTTAACTTTTTTACCAGACAACTTTGAAAATATTACTTCTATTTATCAACGTCCATCTGGCGAAGTTGTTCTTTTTATAAATAGTATGGTATACATGATATCGTTTCCTGACTTACGTCTTGTTAATGGTTATCCAAAACCCTTGACTGATATAGGGATTCAATCAAATACTAAACTAAATGGGGTTGTAAATACCTACACAGGATCAACTTTTATTTTTTATGATGATGTTTACTATCTTGAACTGAATGAATGCAACTACACGGTTAAACGATATGGTTTTATTAGAGATTTTCCTGGTATACTTGCGAATATCGATTCTGTATTCAGATATGTTGATGGGTTATTGTATTTCTTTAAAGATAACAAAGTATTCCTTTTTAACGAGTTTACAAACACATTGGTTAAAGTTATTAATTATAATTTTTCAACGTTTGGGATAGAATGTAAAAGTAAACCTGAAACAGTGGCGCAAGTAGTTGATAATTTTAAAACAGTTCTCTTACAGCTTGAATCTTTAGTCTAATTGACATACCTTTAAAAATAAAAAAATATATAAAAGGAAGTAAAAGTAAGAAACAAAGGATGTTGGATACTCCAACTTCTTTTCTTGTTAACTTAGGTGGGAAAAACGAAAAAAGACAAATTAATATCTGGTACTTAATTTATATAATAAGTGAGTGGATTAACGTTACTCTTTAATGGTATGTTGACAAAGGAAAACTACATTCTCCAAAAACCACTGAGCTATCCAATCAGACATATTGATGCTTCCGTTTCATTAGTTAGTTTTTATTCAGCTTATTTAACTCCAAATGTAACTAAACAAAACAATATTTTGTATTATGATGATGATAAGCAAATCGAAATTGAAATAGGACAATATAAGAACATAGAAGAACTAGCAAAACATATTCAATCAAAAGAACCGTTTAATTCGACAAACATTCAGATAAAAGCTAACACAATTAAGAATAGAGTAGAAGTAATATCTGATTTCAAATTAAGGTTTAATCAGCCTAGCTCAATTGGTAAAGTTTTAGGTTTTGAAGAAGATGTAGAAGCTAAAACAAAAAGCATTGGTAAAAGAGTTCCAAAGATATTACCTTTCAACACAATTAATGATCACTGTGATTTGGCTGATGGGATGATATGATGGCCATCAGCATTCAACATTTAACATCATTTCAACTTTCAACATTTCAAATATTCAATTAGGTCGTTTAATATCATTTGAACCAAAACACCTTTTATATTTTCCTCTCAATCAAAGAATAGAAAGAATACGTATTTGGTTTACTGATGAAAATAACAATCCGATTGATTTTGATGGAGCTAATGTAACAGTTGTTTTAAATATTCAATTGTGAAAACTTTTTTTAAATAAATATGAGTAGAGAAGAGCTTGACGATGAGAATCGAAACAATAGGTGTAAAAATTGCTTCTTTTCTTTTATACACTTGATACATGAGTTTCTGCATGAGCTTGTAAGAAGGAGAGTTGATCGATGATTTGATTTAGACGTTCTTTTATGGTTTGATCGCCATAAAAGCTTTATAATAAATGAGTTGCAGAAAGAAAGTTGATTGGAATATTAATGTACGCTTACCTGAAAAACAAAAAACAAAACGTAACGGTGAACTATTACCCGAATCAATTCGTTGTTTAATCGTTGGTCCTTCTAATTGCGGTAAATCCACTTTAATGATTGACAATTTTATTCTTTCTCCTGGGTGGTTAGATTGGAAGGGAAAACACTTATATATATTCTCGACAAGCTTAAATCAATCAAAGTACTCTCAATTACAAGACTATTACAATTCAATTGAAAAAGATATAGGTCATCCAATTGCAACATTTTCGAGAGAAGATATACCTCTTGCCGATTGTAAAAATAATTCTGTAGTAGTGTTTGATGATTATATGTTAGTAAATCAAAATAATGTGCGTGATTTCTTTACACGTGGTAGACATAAGAATATTGATTGTTTTTATTTAGCTCAAACATATACTAAAGTCCCAAAGCAATGTGTTAGAGACAATGTGAACTTTCTATGTTTATTTAGACAAGACAACACTAATTTAAAGCATATTTATGATGATTTTGTTTGTGGTGATGTAACCTTTGATAAATTGAGAAGTATGTGTAGTGAGTGTTGGGATGAAGACTATGGTTTTATGACGATTGATATGACGAGAAAACTAAAAGATGGTAAATATCGTAGTAAAATTAAAGACTTTTTCACATAGATGTGTTTAGGTTGGTTTTAAGTTATGTTAACGTAATGTTTACGTTTTAAAATTATTTTGTATATAATAAATGGCTAGTAAGATGAAGAATCCTTATGATGTGAAAAAAGCTGAAGAAGCAATCAAAATAAGAGAATATTTAAGAGACAGATTTAAAGGTTGGACAAACAAACGAGTTGACGAATATGAGAAATACAAAAAACAAGAACAACCCATGATTGACGCTATTAGTAACCTTGGTGAAAAACTAGAAAGTAAATTAAATAAAGCTATTGAAAATAAAAATTAAGAACTAATCCCATTTCGACAGTATCCATTAATCAACAAAAGTGAAGATTTAGAAATTAATAGAACATTAAACGATTCGGAAGTAAATAACGTGCTTCGTGATTTTGCTGAAGAAACTCAAAAAAGAGAAATGAAATACATAGCAAGTCAAATGGCTCGTGATTATCAATAAGATGAAGAATCACAAGAACTTGGCGCAACTCCAAAACGAAAACCAACTTTTATAGGATTACGATTATTAAAATATCTGAACAACTGCAACGACAAAACTTTCGGCTTAAAATCACAAGGTGCAGAAAAATATATTGGTGACGAATCTATAGAATTTAGCACATTAACAATTGGTGGAAGACAATTTGATCAGTTAAGTGTACTAGGAAAAACAAATGAAGCCACTAATGGTTTAATGAATCTTCTTACTCAAAAGGACATTACTATGGAGGATCTTGACTCAAAATTTGAAGAAGACGATTTGCAGAATTATGCTGAAATTTTACTTGGAACAAATGCAATATTTTGTAAAGGTAAACCGAGAGCAAGTAAAGGAGCAAAATACAAATCAATAATTAAACACATTCTAGGAAAAACATGTACAAACGAAAGCAGTTCAACATTCGAAGGAGAATCAAGTTTCGAAACTAGTACACTAAGGAGAAGAACACCAAAAAGCGGAGAAGGCTTTGTGAAAGAATATAATGAGTGACCGGTTGAATATGTTTGGATGAATGATGTTAGAGACTTAATTGATCGTTTGGCTGTTATCGACGGGGAAGAGAAAGCAGGTAATAATAATTATCGAAATGAAAAAGTCTCTATAATGAAAATGTTATCTTCTAAGTTCAATGATTTTGTAGTTAATAATCCTAAAGGCACATCGTACGTAATAAAATTCTTAAACATGTTACCACCATCGTTCTGGGAAAATAAGAAATATGGTAAAGGAATAATTAATTGGGCTTTAAATAATCTTAAAATGCCTGAGCTACACATTCCTGGTTATAACTATTGCGGTCCGTTTACTAAGTTAAAAGAACGATTAGAAAGAGGTGATGGAGGTATTAATAATTTGGATGAGGCTTGTAAAGAGAGAGAGAGAGAACACGACATAGCTTATCACGAAAACAAAGAATTAAACAAAAGACATGAAGCAGATAAAGTTCTACAAGACAAAGCATTAGTTAATGTATTTAGTAAAGATTCAGATTGGAAAGAAAAATTAGCATCAGCAGGTGTTGCTGGTATTATGTATACGAAAAGGAAAATGGGATGGGGATTATAAATAGTTAGTTGTTAAACTTAGATTATGCTTTTATGAATAATGGTTCATAAAGTTTTTTCTTTAAATAAATGGCTGTCAATGGAGCTTCGTTTAAGTTGAGTGAGAATGAGTTGAAGACGTTAAATATTGATCACATTTTAACCAAGAAACAAATAAGCGAAAAAGAGAAATGTTTAGCAAAGGGTCAAGGTATGACTTTAACTTTAAGTATCGCACAGATGAAAAAATTAGTAAAAGAAAAGAAACATGTTGGAGGTTTTATTTTTACAATACCTGCAATTTTAGCAGCTATCGGAGCGATTGGAAGTGTTGCAGATGGTGCAGCAGCTATAGCAAAAACTGTTTCAGATGTTCTCAAAAATAAGAGCGAACTTGAAGAAATGAAACGACACAACTTAGCTATGGAAAAGAAAAGTACTGGAATTAAGAAGTCAAAAAACTCAAAGGCAAAAAACTGAGTCCGTTGTCTAATTTTGATATTGTTCAAATTGCTAGGAAAATGAATATAAAGAATTTTAGAGGTATTTTTATGGCTGATCTTCCTAATAATACTTTAACAAATGAGTGTGCTGTATCAATTTGGATGAATCACAAAACGAAGGAACACATTGTGTTTGTTATTGGAAAGAAGGAAATGTTTCATATATATTTGATTCTTATGGTGGGAGACCTTCGAAAGAAATAGTTACATATTTGAAGAACACAAGAATATTTTATAATGACAAAAGGATTCAAGATTTTAATACTGTTATTTGCGGACATTTGTGTTTATTTGTTTTGAATGAGCTTTCTAATGATAAAAGTTTTGATGAGGTATTAAATATGTTAGTTTAACTTTTATGGGTAAAAATCCATAAAAAAATTAGTAAATAAATGTATTTAAGTGTGTTTGGTAATGAGTCAGAAGAAGGTAGTTCTAAGGAAGTTGACTTATCAGATGTAGCTTCTTTAGTTCGTAGTTTGAAGGAAAACATAGATAAACTATCAGATGATTTAATTAAAAGAGATCGTTGGTTCATCACAAACAAACAACTTCATAAAGAAATTCAAATAAAGCCTATCATACATCACATCACCAAGTTATCCCATAATTTTTATAACAATTTACCATCAATTACACAACTATCCCAATATAACCTAGGCAAAGCACCCAGAAACGCAACCAGAATAAAAAATAGATTTCCCAAGCATGTTTTTTATATACAATTTGCCAATTTGGATGATTCCTTGTGAGGTGCTCAGTGGGTTTCCTCTCCCTAATAATTAGTTTGTAAAGAAGTAATAGTTTAGTTTTTAACGTAGATAATAAGCATCAAAAAAATGTGAGAAAGTTTGTATTGCTAAACTGAGCCATGTATAATCTTCAAAATAATAAAAATTATTAAAAAAAAGAGAGATCGTATTGTTACAGAAATGAGAAGGAGTATGAGTGCTGTTAAGAAGAATTTAAACTTCGAATTAGAACGTATTAATGTGAAGAGGAAGAAAATAACTAATTTGAAAGATGGAACTGAACCGACAGATGCTATTAATAAAAGTCAAATGGAAAGTATAATGAACAGCCACATAAAGGAAACCGAAAGTTTGATATCAATATTACCTAAAGTTGGTTCATCAGGAAATTATAACTTTCATGGTAAATTATTAAGGAAAGTGGGAGCAGGTATATTAGACGGCTGTGGTTATTAAGTCTCACCTAGATGAACAAATAAAACAATTGATAGAGATAGCATCATTGAACGATATGGCAATTAAGTCTCAGCTAGATGAAGAAATAAATAAATTGAAAAAAATAATAGAGGAGAAACCTACATCGACTGAACTTCCTGAACCAATGGAATTAAAAGACCCGATTCCTTTAGACTATTTTCAAAAGAATGTAACAAGTATTCTTGTGCTTTATGGAACTTTAAAAGATGATGGAAAATTTGAATTCTTTGGTATTCCCTTTTTTGAAGCTATGTATAACGGATGGGTGACAAGTATATCAACAAACATTCCTAGAAGTGATTTGCAAATTTATGTAAAGAAACCTGAAACATTAAAAAGAAGTCTTGATCATTTTAATCCTTTTAAAGTTTATTTCCAGAAAGGTGATCGGTTGTATGTTACTATTAAAGAGGGTAAAGGATATAAGGCTGGTTACAAGTTAATTGTTCATGCGACTGTAATTGTTAAAACTGAAGAGTGAAGAATGAAAATGTCTTTTTATGGATAAATATTCATAAAAAATTAAAATATATTTATAATAAATGGAGAAGGTAGAAAGTTTTGAATTCCAGTCATTTCCACCAAATGACCGAACAAAAGGAAATATCAATTTGTACAATCAAAACATTGACTTTGACATAAATATTGGCGATGGCTTTTGTTATCCTCACCACGCTCATTGTTATATGCAATTTGAAGTTGTTCATAAAGATGATGGGTCAAATTTTACTACTTATCCTTCAAATATTAAACTGGTTGAAAATTTCTTTCCTCATATGTTTTCAGATATAACGATTAGGAAACACGGTACAATTATTGAAAGAATTGATCATCCAGGAATTGTTTCAACTACTATGGTTAGATCCTATTATTCGTCAGATGACACAAAAGAGTTAAACATGTGTTTCTTTACTGGTGAAAAAGTTCAAAGAAAGGAAAATGAAATTCTCTATCCGCTTAAATTGTTATTTGGTTTCTTTCAAGATTACCAGGAAATAATGTGGAAAGGAGGTTTACAGATATCTTTTAGACGCGGTGCGAATGATGATAATTGTTTATTCAGATGGGGCGACGCATCAACGACACCAAAAGGAGGAAAAATTGTAATTAAAAACATTTCAGTAAAAATACCTATTGTTGTTTATCAATCTAACTACGCTGATCAAATAAGAGGAACGATGCTGAAGAACCGTAAAACATCGATAACATTTGGAACTAATCAGTGTATTGAATTTTCAGGTTTAAACGGTAAACAATTTGAACTAGATTTAACAACGCAATTCAACTCTAAGGAATTTGATATGCCTGATTTTGTATTCGTCATATTTCAAACCAATCGAAAAGAAAATCAAAATCCTGACTCTAGTCTATTCGATCATTGTAAACTAGAAAATTTGTATTTGAAAAACAGTAAGAATGAGGTTTTTCCTCTTGAATTTTGGAATTTAGATATTAATAAGAAATGTATTTAAATGCTTATGAGGCATACACAGCGTTTCAAAGAGTTGTTAGAAATCGTACTAAAATGTTATTAGATCCTGAAACATCTATTGATAAAAGCCCTATTTTTGTGATAAATTCCAGCAAGAGGAAACGAGAAACAATTAATTTTAGAAATAATATTAAACTTTGTGGAACACTTTCGAATAATATGCCTGCTAATACTCATTGTTATGTAAACCTACTTGGAGACAAAACATTGATTTATGATTTGGAAAATGAGAAAATAATTGAAAAGTTTTAGATAAGTCGCAATTCTAATTATATAGTTGTTTTATGGGTAGGCTCATAAAACTTATCAGACGTGTTTAAATCGCGGTAGATTTTCTTAATTTTTCAACATTTTTGTTATTTCATTTTTATTATGTATATGCGGCGTTTTACCAGGTCTGATCATTTAAACATTTTGTCTTGTGGATTAACAATTGGTCATTTCATTTAGTCACGGTTCTTTAATCATTTTGTCTTATGGGCTGACTGATGGACAACTTGTTTTTGTTCACTTCATTTTGTCTAAATTTTGTGACTGCCTAAAATTGTCCTGACCCATATACTACTCCGTTGGAACGTGGAAGAACCGCCGACCTACAAGTCGGCATGTAGGGGATTCCAGCCTTCTGGTATCCCCCCAGCGGGGTACCACCTCTGCCGGGCGATCTCTAGGGCCCCGACTGCTCCCCCGTCAGGGGTGGTAGTGTATTGCATGTAAGTATGTATGTAAAAGAAGAAGATAGAACCATTAAGCGGTAGACAAGACCATGGACCATGTTTGTTATGGTACGATTCTAACGTTTTCCGCATATTGATAGGAGAGACCACGGAAAACAACCGATTAGAGCAGCAGGCCACTAGAATTCTCCCTCAGACAACGGCTGCATTGGACTTGCCTATACATGGTGACCAGAGATCTGGCTTTTTGGAATTCAAGGCTTTTTCCCGGTTTTCCGAGTCTGAGAATATAAATTTTTAATGTTCTGTTTCGCACATTACAACATTTTTTTCTGTTTATTACTTAACCGTACTATGTTACTCACGCACTCTTCTTTCGCAACCGAGTACTAGAGTGTAGAATTTTGTACAAAAACGTGCTTTAAAGAAATTATTCTGTCGATCATATCACAGTACACTGAGAGCCAAAGAACTGGCATTTATTTCTTTAGTGGGACCCATATTAGAATATGGCGCGATTTGTTGGAATCCATACATAATTTTGCAGCAAAGGAATCTAGAAAAGATCCAGCACAGAGCATCAAAATTTACTTTCAGGGGTACAAAGAATAAAGGAGTATGGGAGTCGCTCGAAAAAAAAGAAGGAGAATTAATTCGCGTCTCTGTGCTATATATATAGCATTCACAGGCTTTCCAGCGTGGAAAGAAATTCAAAGTCGATTAGGGAAACCTACATATATCGGCAGAGCGGATCACAAACAGAGCGGCACAGCGGATCAACAAAATTCAGTCAAGTACTCAGAAAACGGACGTTGGGAAATATTCATTCGCGACTATTAGAGACTGGAACGGTTTTCCTGCGACAATCTTCGATCCCTTTCCTCCAAGACTGAATAAATTTAAAAATAAATTAGTTTCCTAGATGGTGATATGTGTATTATAAATATGTTTAATACTATTAATTTACTAGTCTGTTATATAAAGTAAGTTGTATTATTATTATTATTATTATTATTATTATTATTATTTTTTCATTACATCACGACTAAAGATGTTATGAGTCGGCTGAATATAAAATCTACTCCAGGTTGCAACCAGCTACCTAAGGAGCAGATCCGGTGACTATCAGTGTCTCTACAATACTTTGCGAAAAAGGTGGGCTGTTCCAAATAAAGCAATTCCTTTCACTTCTCAGTCTTTTGAATTACCAAGGAGTTTAGACAAGTTCTTACTCAAATTTTGCGGAACAAATCCCTGAGCTCCGATAACTATCGGGACGACCTGTGCTTTTACGCCCCACATTCGGCTGATCTCGATATCCAAACTCTTGTATTTAAGTCGTTTCTCTGCCTCCTTGGTAACGACGTTTTGATCGCAAGGTACAGCAACATCGATAAGTAAACACGATTTTTTCGCCAAATTCCGTATAACTATATCCGGTTTGTTTGCCGCTATCGTGCGTTCAGTTTGAATTTGTTCGTTGTACAATATCGTACACAATCCAACAGACGTCACCGGTTTCGGTGAGTGTTCGTACCACTTGGGGCAAGTGTTTGGAACTTCGAGGGCAGTACAGATCTGCCAGTGGAGGTAGCTACACAAACTGTCATGTCGTTTCAGGTATTCGGTCTTTGCTAGGATTGGACAAGCTGCGACAATATGATCAATGGTTTCTACTTGCTCCTGGCAAATGCGGCATTTATCATCTTGGGGAATTTTCAGAACAGTTTTATCATAATGTCATGTTCTCAAGGCCTGATCTTGGGCAGCTATTACAAGTGCTTCCGATTCTGGCTTCATTCTTCCCCTTTTAAGCCACATAAATGATTGATCTGTATTGATCTGCACCTTGTCCATTCTTTTTAGGTATTGTCCGTGGAGTGGTTTGTCTCTCCATGATTTCTTTAGCATTTTTTGTGTCTCACACTTCATATTTAGCAGCATCAGAAGTTCAGTGTCTGTGTTATTCGACGTGTCTTGCCTAGTTTTCTTCGCAATGCTTCTTGCTACACTAACAATGCCTCTGTTTCCCATTCTTCGGTCAGATTTCATGACCTGCCTCATTAGAGTGTCATCTTGATGGCTGACTACATACTTCCCCAACACGACTATTGCGTTGTCCAGGAGGCCTCAATTTGTCTGAGGCCTCTTCCTCCTTCCTTACGTGACACATAAAGTCTATGTATATCAGCTCGAGGATGCATTGTTAGCAGTTTTCTGGTTTTTCGATCCATGGTGCGAATTTCTTGCTCAGTCCAGTCCACTAGTCCAAAACTGTATTCATCTACAGGTACCGCTAAACTACCTATTGCAGATATTTTATTCCTGGAATTCAGAGCGGACTGCAGGACCAGTCTCACTCTTCTATAATACTCCCTACGAATTCTGTTCATTGCATTTCGTTGATTTTGTTATTTTATTATTTTGCTGTTTAAGTGCCGTGCCGTGCGTAATTTATGAAATACGTGCACGTTTCCTTGAACTGTGGCATACTAACCCCCACATCTTTGCTAACATTAGTTAAAACGCTTAACACTTAAAAACGGCTCCAAATTTGCCAAAGAAAATTACCAATTTGGTCGAGGTTTTAGTGTTCTTTAATATTCTTTAATATTAATTAATATTAATTAATATTTCGTTCTACCACTAGGAAACCGAAAAATTAAGAAAATGTCAAAAAAATTTAGTGTGGGCGGCGATAGATTGCAGATGGCAGGAGTATGTAGCAAGTATGAATAGCTAGCCGAGACCCAAAGAAAACTAACACGGGGAAGTCTGTGCCATTCTGTAGCACCACTAGTTACAATTTTCCCCAATGAACACCGCTCCCCGGAACACCGCAAGGCTTAATCCTGTCCTGAACCCTTCAAATGCTTTTGTTGTAATGCATGAAGCAATGTAGCATTTGCTAAAGCCCCCCTGAACGTTGTTCCTTACGAACGTAACATCGTTAGTGACGTGAGCAATAGAGTTCATGGATATCACCTTATGCCTAGCGCTAAAACATGGTTTCAAGAATTGTTGTTCATTAACGAACGTTAAGGGCAGGCGTTTCGGGAAGATTTGAAGCCGCAGATGCAACACCTACCCACTGACGGCCGTAAGATGCCCACGGGCAGGCGGTCCGAGTAGTGATCCACGATGTGCTCCGCCAGGTTCTTTGTAAATGTGTACGTGTTGCAGTGAGGACCGAGAATCCTGTGACCACAAAAAAAGAGACGTGTTTTATATAGTATAAACGTAGAACCTAGTAAATCTTTTATAACAACTTAACAGGTTAATCAAATGAGTCATTAGTATGTCATATTTCATTATATTTTTCATGAAAGTTACAAATCGAAAGTGGGTGCAATTTCATTAAATATATAATATAAAGCTATCTAATAGAAAAGTTGAATGAATTTCAATTTTACTTTCGTCAAGGAACATGTATGTGACAAAAGTATAATCTGCGGTTATGTTTTTGAGTTTCAGTATCCGTACCTCACCCTTTTACTATAGAACATAGATGAATGGAGGAAAGTACCAACAAAGAGTGGTTGTCAACATTCGAAAACTGGAAATGCTCGCAAGTAACAGAAAACGTATTTGCATCGTAATTTTACAGAACTGCTAACAAAATAAACCCAAACACTCGGTTCAAGTCCTACTAGCAAAAGGAGAGATGAACAAAACATGTCCTTAGTGAAGCTGTATCAGACCGAGTTTGTGGAGTTTTAAAATCTTAAAATAGGGGACAAAAATATGGAAGTGATAAGCAACTCAGGGGAAACAAATGTAGTTGTAGAAGATTTTGTGTCAGAGTTTTCGGAACTAATGGAGAATGATATATTAGCATTAGAGAATAAGGCAGAACAACAGCTTACAGGTGATCATTTATGTTCGTATTACAAAACAAAACGTAAAAAATATAGCTGTGCTGTCACATCATTCATATACCTGTAAGTATTTTTTACAGGGATTATAATTTTGAAATAGCAATATAACCAGTTCATTTCCCGTTTGGAGTTAATATAAGGCCATTGAGTGGTGGGAATTTTTGAATTGGAACATTAACAAATACTACGATTCAGTGGTAAGCCCAATGCCAGATACTCTAATATCATATTTAGGATATTTAACTCGAGAAATGAAAAAATAATTAACACTTTTAATTATAATTTAAATATTTTTCATTTACCAATAACATTTCTGTCACTTTGATCAATTAGAGCACAGAAAACTGATCCAGTAAAAGTAATAATAGCTCGCATACTTCATGTAATTTATTGGTTGAAAGTTAGAAAAATTTGACGTAAGTTCACGACACAGCAAAATATAAATGTGTGTCCTCATACTTTAATAATAAGAGCACTATCAGAGCCAATGATTTTCAAAATTGTCCAATTCATATGATTTCGAACCCAGTAGAATTGGCATAAGTTATAAAATGGAAAACAATGATCTGTATTAAAAATATAATAGGAAAGAGAAAAATCTATCAATTTACAGACTCGTAATGAACAACAGTTGACAGTTGTTCTTTGCTGATTACATCAAGGGTTTTATATAGTACGGCGGACGCAAAAGAGGCTTTAGAAATTTCATTTTTAATTTCATGGGACATAACCGTGCTCACACTTGAAATCCAATGAATCTGAATTTCTTGGTTAGATTGCACGAAACACTGGAATTTTCATATTATCCTTGTCAGTTTTATCATATTTCATTATTTCACTTATATAATCCATGAAATTGTCTCTATTTGATGATCCCCTATTTTCATTATGGCTAGAAAATACAAGCCCTTGTCTCCCAAAAAACATACAACTCGAATGAAGTGTGACAGAATTTCCCTAATTTCCCTTATATCACCGTTGTGTTTATCCCTTGTATCACCGTTTTGTTTATTTCCAATGTCTTTGGTTGTATTGCTCAACATAGCCTGTATTGGCAGTTTAAATCAAATTCTACCCTCTCATATTTTTTTCAAATATTTTTTACTGTTTCACATGTGCTATAATTCGTCCACTGCACAAAAATACGACTCCATAATTATGTAGGCACTTTGGATCGCGTGGTGTTCGCGATTCCAGGGCACAGATGTGGATTGAACAGTTACATACCCTTGTGCATTCAACCAGAGCAATCCCTAACCTAAGTTGGCTACAAATATGTAGTGTCTAAATGCATTAAAATAAGGTAATAAAACTTAAATAAAACGACAATGTTCATTAATTAACCTCGTTCTCTTACAAACACCAAAGAGAACAATGCGGTTCCGTAAAAGTACAGCTTTTTCGTAGGCATCACGGTAGGTACCCTGGATGTAATGGGTCAGTGTGCATCTGATTGTCAGCTAGGCGATATTTCCGTCTGATTCGTTCATCCTTGTGAAGCATCGAATTCTCAACGGCGCAATGTTTGAAATATAATGAAATATATTGTAGTAGAAAAAGAAAATAACAAATTGACAATTTACAATCATTTTAAAATATAATAGCTGATATTGTCAGGGTATGTAACACATCATCCACATCCATGGACGCTACGCCCCTGATTACATGACATTCTCTATTTTACGTATGGTTATACTCTTTGGTATGGTATTGCGTAAATGCGTACATACGTGACAAAGTAAAATAAGGAAACGATTTCGATTCTCACTGAAAAATGCAAATATTTGATTGCCTGATTCCGCCTGTTATCATACTGCTCGTTCCTATTGAATTTTCCTATTCATTGCGTCTGTTTACTACACAGCTGTCGAAATGCGAGAGGAAAGCTCCAAGGAAGTGACCATCCTTTATTCACGTGTTGCATTGTGGATCGGTAAATTTTTTTGATACTATTGGCAAGAAAAGAATGAAAATATTGTCACTTCGTTTGCAGTAGACTATGTTACTGTAGTTTTTGTGAAGACTATTTTTGTTAAAATATTTAAATACTTGCAATGTACGAGGGTATTTTATTTGTTGTTGTTGTGCATTGTGTGAGTTTTATTTTGGAAAACCGTTTGTGTTGTTGGTTCAGCATCATTTTTCTCCAGTAGAGCGCTCCTTCGTAATAAAGGAGAAAGACTCACTTGGTGGTGAGCGCGCGCAGGGCCACCGGGTCATTCTGGCCCTGCGTCTCCACCAGCGCCAGGATGGAGCGCCAGTCGCCCGCCACCGGGTACAGCTCCTCTTCGAACTCGCGCTCGCCCACGTTGCAGAAGGTGGTCGACACCTGCACCAACGCCTGCGACACACAATTGACTGATGTTTATGGGAGCGTCAACTGATAAGTTCGTTAACCCCATAACTGTAGTTTACTCCCAAAGCCTAGGGTTCGTTCAAATGGATCGGGGAATATCAATTTTGGAGAAAATCGGCTGAACGGTTTAGGGACTATCGGTGTCCAGACAATCACACTGGCGGACGGACGGGCAGACGTTTTGACGTCCATAGATTTTTCGGCATCCAAGAACCACAAAACATGGATTCCAGCTACACCGCGTGTTAGAGGAAGTAACGTTTTGTATGTTGGAACGGGATTCATCCACTTTTTCGTTACCACGACACGACAATATGAGTTTTTCTTCCAAAAATTAACGGTTTTTCGACGCACGAACCATCTTTTCTTACGAAGTAAGTGTCCGAAAGTAAAAATATCTGTCTTTAATATTGTAGTTGAGCTGTAAGGCATCGAAAAATATTTCAACTTTTGAAATTTCTAGAGCATTCGGAAAGATCACAGAAAATGAGACCTGCGCCACTTCTTCAACAGTATTTAGCATTATGCAAGAAAAAATAAAGAGCAATTTTTTGAAAATTTTGGAAGTGTTTTTAAGGCTTAATGTAAAATACTACCCAAAAATTAAACTTTCCTTTTCATATTCTCAGAACCGTTCGAATGGATTAATCGGGGAACGCAAATTTCGCAGAACGGTTTAGGTGCTTAGTGGTGACCACAGACGGACGGACGGGCGGACACACTGACAGATGAATAATTCAGTTTTTCGGGATCATGGACTCACAAAACGTGGATTCTGACCATATAACATGTAAGAGAAATAAGATTTAACCACATTTTTCCTATCAAGGCCCAATGCGAGTTTTTCTGACGAAATATCCCCACTATGTGCATTGCAATACTTCTTTTCTCGGGTGCACGAGCGGAACGGGAGGCGGATGCGGTACCTTGAGCTTGGTCATGCGCGTGGCGAGCTCGAGCAGGTCGCGCGTGGCGCACGCGTTGGTGCGCACGGCCGTGACGAGCGGGTCGTCGAAGCGCACGCTGGCCGCCAGGTGGAGCACCACGGACACGCGCTCCGCCAGCACGCGCGCGTCCGCCTCCGCCAGCCCCAGCCCGGGTTGCATCGTGTCGCCCTCCACCACCTGCAGGCGCCCCAACGCCTCCGGCCGCTGCGCGCGCACCCGGTCCAACAGCTGCGCAACACCCGCACAGCGCGCGCCTCACCCACTCGCACCCGCTCGGCGCTGCTGCTGCTGCCAGAGCACTCAGTCAGCGAATACGGAAAAAAGGGGGGGTTGCCTCGGAACAGGTCTTTCCATGGTTTTCTTTGGCTGTGTTCTACGTACGCAAGCATAAGTTAAAATCTGAACTTTTCGACATCTCAGACACTGTGCCGACTCCAGGAGACCAGAATAATTGTATTTTTCTGACTTTTTCTTTATATCTATCTGTCCTTAAGTTCTGTGGAAAAATAATTCCAATCAAATTTTAAGAGAATAAATTTTCTACAACTTTTCTGTAAAATATGTTCTTTAAATCTCGTTATCAGGCGATCCAAGCGACCTACTAACTTAAAGTAAAAATAATAATTATTAAATATAATACTATTTTTTATTTCACCGTCTGTGTAAACATTGCCTCACAAACCCTTTGCCGGAAATATTAATACACAAATGAATTGATGAATATGTGTATGTGCATTTTTGTATTACAGCTAAACTGTTCAACACGGGACAATGCATTTTCATCAAAACTTGGTACACATTATTACTGGCAAATTACAATTAGGGAAATAATATTGCGGATGTAAGATTCCTAGAAGGGTTGGTGACAATAAAGTGTTATTTTCAATGAAAATCATTATGCAACCCGCAATGCACATACCAGGGATAATGTGCACTGAAGAGCACAGTGGCCGTGACGGGCAAGGCTGTTTAACAGATGATTGTAATAATTAAATATACTGAATTTTATGGGAAATTAATGTTTCAACAATTGTATTTTTTTTAAAGGTAGTACTAAGAACACTTTATATCCCTGGTGGGGAAATGTTATCATTTTAAATGCAATTTTTTAAATATTTTATAATATTTTTCAAGGTAAACTGTAAATATGTACAGGATAATTAATTTAATTGGCAATATTCACTCTTGCGGCTAAAATAAAACAGGAAACTTGCACCATTCTCTTAAAAGTTGTTTTCACTTTCCAAGAAGTAAAAAAACTTTAAAAATTTTGTTGAAAATTTTTAAAATGTCACAGAGGCTTGATTTAAAATTAAAATGTCGGTTTCAAATTTAGTGTTTTGATAAAATGTACATGACCTTAATGAAATAATTAACTTTGGAGAACAAATTTAATTTTGAAGGAAGTATGTCTATCTTGAATATACTAGTTGCAGAAAGACGCCGAAACAATTCAAACTTTTGCAATTTTCGATAATTCAGAGTTTAATCAGATAATTCAGAGCATTAAAATTAGACCTATGCCACCAACTTCACCAGAGATCGTGCGCACCTACGTGCTCATGATCCCCCTCCCCTGCGGGGTAATTAAAGACGTGTTTCACAAATGTTATTCCATAATTCGATATATCCTACTTCATTGGCAAAAAGCTATAATTTTAGATCCCCCAACTAGAATTAGTGCTGCTAAAAACATTATTGTGAGAGAGGAGTGCTGACCGGGACGTCGAGCAGCTTGTGCAGGCGCTCCTGCGCCGAGAGGCCCTTGCGCGGGCGCAGCAGCAGGTAGACGGTGTCGATGTCGGGGCAGCTGAACAGCAGCTTCTCCAGCAGCACGCGCCCCAAGAAGCCCGAGCCGCCCGTCAGCAGCACGCTCTGCCCGCGGTAGAACTCGGCCACCGTCCACGGCAGCACGTCCCCCTCGGCCTCGCTGCTCCGGCGCGCCTGCTCCTCCGGCATCTGCGCACACGCTCACGCTCAACAAACACTTGGCAAGTGAAGCTCTGCGCTGTGCTATTCCAAGGGATACGGGCTTCATCGTAACATACCTGAACTCGAACACCAGACGAAGCTGTGAAAGTTATACGTACCAGGTGACATTTGCACCTTAGGGAACACATTATGCACCAATGTACGACAGGTAAACAAAAACCCTTTGACTGCGCCAAAAAGGGGCTTGCCAAACATCAGTGCTTAATATGGCAAATGTACATGTGTAACTTCGATACATGTCTTACAAATTTGCAACATTTATTCGGAGACTACATACAATTTCCGTGTTAATTATATATTTTGTATCGATTTCGATAATTGGTTGAGTTTAAATTTCCGTTCACCCTCATTTGGACTCCTACGTTAATATACAATCTTAAATATACATGTTTTAACACCATTTTAACGTTTAGACTAATACTTGCGGATTCTATGCAGGAAGCCAACACTAACTTCGGAAATAGAATAGAGGAGATGTTGCGTTTTATTCATACAGGCAATATAAAATTAAGAGTAATACACAAGATTTGTGTAAAACAATTTTTTTATTTAGTTCATTCGAATGAATTCCTGGAGCAGGTTTCGCAAATTTTGTTAGTAAATGGTTTTAGACATTTATCCTATATAAAAAAGAATAGTAAAATACCTTATACAGAAATAAGGAATACATATAAAGACAATTATTTTCTTCTTAAAATTTTTAATTACAAAAAGAAGTAAGAGCCAATAGGTCTCTTATTACCTACCAAGACATACATTCGAATACTGTGGAGATTTCAAGAAAATACATAAAAGATTGGAACATGTGTACACATGACAAATGAAAGACATTAAATTTAAAATGCGCATAAAATGAATATTAACGTGTGACTTGTTAAAAATTCAAACCTTTCATTTTTGAAAATTGAAAATTTTCTTGAAAATAACACTTCTGGCCATAAATCAATAACAGTCATAAAAAGGTTATAGAATAAAGAGGGTCCCGGATTACAAAATCCTTGTTCATTCATTTTTGGAAAATTCTGATGAGTTCACGCAAAACTACTTCAATAAACTATTATTTAATATTTTTTATAAAAAGAGTACAAGAAGTGAATTAGATTCAAATGATGAAAAATAATGGACTTGAGGAAGAAAGCACTAAACCACCATTCCCGTGCAAGAAGAAAGGCTCCACAACACGTGAGCAAATGTGAAATTATCCATTTTCATGATGGCCAACCACTACGCTCTTTCCTGCTAATTGGGATTAGTATTGCAAATTTATGACGTTGATATTTGCATGAAAATATTTAGTCTTCGCACCAAATGCTGTACCATTTGTAGTGAGTAGAGTATTTTTGCATTATTTTAGAATAATGTTTTTTAATCATGGCCCTATGAAATGCATTACTATATTGTCCGGGTTATCAGGCTTCTTTTTCCCATAACAGTTGACAACATTTTTGTATTATATTTTATACAGTTGTAGAATTCACATAGTTCTGACAAAACTGCGATGGAAACTGTGAGTTGTTCGCTTCTTGGTTGAATTAGATGTTTTCAAATAATAACTAAGATATTAGTAGCGCAGAAAGTGCAATATTTCAAAACTACGTAGCTGTTTCCAATAAGAATGTGCCGTTGTAGCACCACTTGCTTAAAAATCTTTTGGTTTACCTAAACTTAATTCTTTTAAGCCAGTTATTTATCTGTCAGGCCTTTCTCCACTGTATTTTTTCTTAGTTCTTTTTCAGTCAAATATAACATCGCGAAGGCTTTTTCTCAAGAATTTTTGACAAAGTATTTGCTCTAATGTAAGAAAATGTATTTTCAAGGGCAAATCAACTATGGATTTGGGCTCTTGTTCCTCATCATGTGCTTCGTGAAGCAATATCCTTCCTGCCGAGGCAATATTGAGAACGATAATTTGAGTAACTGCATTTCCCACTGAATTCAAGAAGACATGCACAGGTAATGTGAGTGACATAATGAGTTACATTTATGTCCCGAAGCAAAACAGGATGATATTTCAGGATTTTCTCAAAGGATCAAGGAAATTGGACAAAATACCTGATTGAGTTGGGAGTCATCGACCCAGAAGCTGAGGTACAAAACTTGTTAGAAGTTGATTAGAATTATACAGTCCAAATAGTAAGCAATACATTAAATATCATTGTTAAAATGAAGGTTGTTAAAATGAAGGTTATTTCCTTTTTGATGCTTGGTGTAGTCTCTAATTGTATAGAAACAGTTATGCAGCAGAAAATATTTTACCTGGGACTTAAACTTTTGTACCAATTTTAATCTTTAATGTCAACTGGCAAAGTGTTGCAAAAGAATGTACATGTATTGTATGTTAATTTCTTAGTGAGCTGTGGATACTGTGATGAATATGATTACGAGTCAAGAGTCATAAAGATCGGCTTTTCATGTTAAATTTTTTTATTCGTTTCATTTGAAATGTTTTAATGTCACGAGCTTTTGCTGCAGCTCTTGACATCATTTGCTATGAACCTTTATTGTTTAGTAAACAAGAGCATACTCAGGAGACTGTTAATTTTCTGATTTTTTAACTTTATGCTTTGGTAGAATATATGTTATGCTCTTGTGTATTTATAATATCAAAGTTGCAATGGACCATGACCATCTACTACAGAGGGACAATCTTGAGGGGGCGGGCGGAAGCGACGCCGCGCAAACAATGGCAGGTTTCCCTTAGGCCTCATTCATAATGCAAACTTAAACGTAAACGTAACGTAGCCGCAAAACCTAGAAATGTGTTGTTAACAGAGACCATTCATAATGCCTCGACGTAACCATTGGCGTAAAACCGTAAACTTAAGAGTTTTCAAGCTCCAAGCTTTTACGTTAAGTTTACGTTGGAATTCTACCGAAGACCAATCAGAGAGCAGCATGGAAATTTGATTTCAGATTGTGTTCAAGTAGTTTGTGGTTATGTCATTGTTATTGTAATGTAGAGAACTAGTATACGAACACTTGATGCGTGTAGTGAATTCAATGTAAGAATTCGGACAATTTATATTGTGACTTTAACCTGAGATGGCGAATAAGCTAATTATGTCCGACGAATTACTCATGAATTTGGTTCATGAGAATTTTTGTTTATAAGATGAAGGATATGTGAGCACTATTACAAAATCTACTCGCATGTACATAAAGACAGATTGATAGGACTCTCGAAGAAAAAGCTAGAAACCATGGTGGAAAGATCTTTTCACCATGTTAGAGAAGAATCAATCAAGTTTCAATACATTGAATTCTGATTGGTTCAGGCGAAACTTACGTTCTTCATTGTGAACTTTTGTTTTTACGTGTAAATTTTGCGGCTAAGCTTACAGCATTACATTATGTTTAAGTTTGCATTGTGAATGAGGCCTTACGTAGTTTCGGTGGAACGGGCGGCTGAAAGAATCGGGCAGGTCAGAACCGCTGAAGAAGTTCCCGAAAGTGAAGCGTCCGAGGTAGCACCCCACAGCAGGTAGAAACTACCCAAACCACATCGTCGGAAAAGTTTGAATCTGTTCGTGATTTTGCTAAACAAATTAGAGCAACCATTATGTCAACTGAATAAGAAATTAGAGCAACAAACATGTGAAATAAATAACAAATTACAGCATCAATAATGTGAAATAAATAACAAATTAGAGCAACTATCATGTAAAATAAATTAAAAATTAGAGCCACAATAATATGAAATAAATAAAAAAGTACACCAACAATCATCTAATTTTAAGCAACAATCGTCTAAAGTAAATAGAAAATTAGAGCAGCATTTGACAGGGTTTAGGGAACGTTTAAGTATTATTAAACAAAATGAAGCTAAATTACAAAACAGTAGATTGAAATTAGGGAAAAATGTTGTAAACTTTAAGCAGGACACTCATGAAAAGGTTGCAAAACACGCCACGGCGTTAGAGATCAAGTTAGAGATTTACAAAGCAGAAACTAAACAGATATTAAGTACTACTCTTCAAAGTGTTGATGTTCGTTTATACACATAAGTTGAGAATAGACAAGATATTCAGAGTAATCTTTGTGCCCACATTTTTGCAAGTAAAGAGTCATTCAATCAATTTTCAAAGGGTAGAAATGAAATTACAGGATCATGAAAATGAAATGTATGGTATACACATTATATACGGAGTAATATACATAGTATAGGGAACGTTATGTAATACTGTTGAAAATCAATTTCGAGATTTCAACGGAAATATACGTTTTGAGATCCCTTGTTACCGAAAAAGTGTTGTTTTTTTTTTTTCAAAACTTCCGTCCGTCTGTCCGTCTCTGGTGTATCTGAACAACACTAGCGCGTAAACTATTGTAACGGTTATTTCACTTAATCTTCTCTTTACCCTCTCACCAAAATCACTACAATTTATTTGTTACGTGGTTACAGTAAATTTCTTTGGTGGCAGGTCGTGGCTGGCCCCCACGGGAATTACCTGTAAACTAACGTTCAATACTGCAGCATACCCAGGCTTCTATTTAATTCAAAATAATGACAGATTTTCTGTGAGAGAAAGGAGAACTTCGGAAATTCCGTTCTCATTAATTTATTTCTTTTCAAAAATAAGTATTCACATGGAATTCTCTTCGCTTTCGTAAAGCCCTTACCCAGTAACTAGACAACATGTAAATACAACAATACAAAGACACACACATACACACTCGCTTTGCAACATCAACAATACAAGATGATACAATAACACTTAAAAATCCAAATGACAAAACCAACTGACTGACTATTTAATTTATGTAGGAATTCCCTTTGTTGTAAAAATATTTATCTATTTTTTTCTGTACTTACGTTGACCATTTGTTAATAACATTTATTTTTTATAACTTTGCTCAGCGACAACTCGCATGCATTATGTTTTGTAAAATACTTCACAACATCTCTCTCAACTAATTTGCAAAGAATTTAAATTATTTTGTCTTAAACATTCTTGGTCTTGTACAGATTTTAACTGGGAATACTACACAAAACAAATGCAGACACTTTTGTTTGTCGAAATGCAGCTAGCACGTCGTCGTTGCCCCAAATACGGTCACCAGTTTTGCGTGCCCAATTGCACGCGTCGACAGATCCGCTTACACCAAAACTGCATTCTCCAACTTCCAAAAGAAAACCATAGCCTCCAAGAATTTCTTAATTACTCTGCGACTGCATTTTTGCGAAGCACATACAAAATAAACTTCTTCATTAAGTATTTGCCGCGTCAGTATCAAATTCTTACGACAACAATGGACGCCGTCGCTGCCTCGCGAAAATAAAGTTCACTATGTAAAAATGAAATTACAATTCGTTCGATAAAACTTTCGACCGTGTCTCACAGAAATAATTGCAGTTTTTTTTTTCATGTTCATGTTAAAACATATTTGCCGCGTCGATTAGCTGCGAATGCACTAAGTCCGAAATCGTTCACGTTTTTCCGACAAAAATTCTATGTCCATTAGCACTGCACTGTTCGATAACAAATATTCTAAGTCCGGCTTGCACACAAAATCTTAAAACAGCCTAACATGAATTCGGTGTCTTGCCTACACGAGCTCTGACTCAAAAGTGACGCAAATTCAGCGTTGATTCACCACTTAAGTTCGTGTCTACTGTTTTTTACAAATGCCGGCGAATTCCATTCTTGCATCCTCTATTGTTATTTCATACAATTTTCTAACATCTAAAATATTAGTTATTTTGACATGCCATTACGTTTCTTTATTACTACTTGTGCTCAACGTCCGAGTTTTATTGCCAAAATAGACGTTTTTAACGCTTAATATGCCGAAAATAATGAATTTCTATGTCGAAATTATGCACTACTTCGGCAATTGTTTTCGACATTATTAACATACAAGATTTCTTGAAAATAAAAAATTCCGACGTTCTACAAGTCTTTTAAGCATTCCATAATTTCGCTAATTTTAAATTATGCTGATTAGCAACGCCTTTCGTCGCCCACATCAAGGTTTCTTCATAAAATCTTGACATTTATGCTATTGTATTTGAACGTCTCAATGACCTTTTTCTTCCATTTCTACATATTCAAAATTTATGCGAACCCGTCGTCCGATCGCGTCCAAACAAACTCCAAAATGTTTATTTATTCCATATCTAATTCGCTATTTTGTCAGACTTTATTTCTGTACGCGTTTTTAAAAATTATAAAATATGATTATTCCGCGGCGCGTCATTCTTTTGTCTTGTCACTATCGATTCAAGTACAGGCCGGCCGCTTAGCTATGGTTCATGTATAGTTGGGCCGCTTCCTGCTATAGACTACTCAATGTTTACATTTATTTCGAAACCGTTTATGGGGAATTTCGGGGTTTCTATGCAGTAGAAGAAATCATTACACTATGCGTAGGATTTTTGCCAAACTGAAAAAGAAACAACTGTCGATCTGGCCTGAGACGAAGCTCTGAGATTTTGACATTCATTAATTTTTAGGGGGACTTTGCATGAAGCCCTACTGACATTTCAAAAAAATTGTCAAAAATACCTCCAAATTTTTTCTTAAAATTTAACTTTTATTATCTTATATTAAAATCTAACACTTATAAAGATGGCACAGATCCGTTTTTCACGATTAACTCTAAATTTTCGAAAATTGGAAAACTTAAAAAGGTTTTCGCCGACTTCCTCCAACTAGAAAATTGAAGATACAGAGTTTTTCTGCAAATAAATATATATATATATAATATATATTATATATACAATATATATTATATATACAATATATATATATATATATATATAATATATTTTATATTGCAACGGGTCTTCCCTCGATTTCACTTATTTATTTATTTCCCCTTCTCCTATTTGCTCTTTACACGGGGGTCAATGCAACTGTACCTCTCTTACTCAATTTATCAATATTATTATTTAATGGCGTTGCATAAAATTTGTTTTGGTCGTAGGTCGTGGACGGCCCCGTACGGGAATTACCTGTAAACAACGTTTAACAAAGCAGCATGCACAGGGCTACTAAATACTGAAATAAAACATATATTCTCAAACAGGAAAGCAAGAATTTTAATTTCTTATCTATTTGTTTCTTTCGGCAACAATGCACAGCGCGTAACCATTTACTTATGCTTGGCAATATTGTTATGATTTTCTTTAAAATGCTATTGCCCAATTGCATGAATCACAATTAATTAGAACACGAAATGGCCATTAATTAACCGTTTTACAATTTACTAATATTTAGGAATTCCTTTCTTCAAAACAAATCAATGTTATTACCAACACTATGTACGTACGTACTTCTAAGGCAACAATGAAAAATGAAAAACTAACAAATACTAGATCCTAGCTGACAAATTATTATATTACATTAATTCCGCCTATAAAATTTCGTAAAATTTTAAGATTCTCATGAACGTTTATTTACGTCTTGAATATGCGCAAGTTCAGATCTGATTTTTTTTGTTGATTATTTCGCGAATGCATCACTTTCCTTTTTTCTGCATCGTCGAAAAACAGCGCCGTTGCCGGTTCGGTGGTCCTATGCGCGCTCACTCGCACGCATTCGATGTCCTCGCACGTTCCAATCGTGCACGGGCCGGTTCTCTTCAAATATTTCTCCCCAAGAATTCCATAAAATAGTCCAAACACCTTGCGCCACAAATTCACTACAGAAAATAATACTTCTTCTCTCTTCAAAATGTTTACTGCATTAACAATGTCTGCACAGTTATATGTCCATTATTCACTTTCTATCCGCCGCCCAAAAATGTCTAAGTCGGAAAGAATTTAAAATCATGAAACCATGTCCTTTCAACCGCTGACTAGACCGAAGTGAAGTCAAAAATCATGTCGATTTAACATGTTAACCCGGATTATGAAAAAATGCCGGCGAAATCCATTTCGCTTTTTCATTGTTGTTTCCATAAATTTTTTTAAAAATGTGCCATATTCTTCGTTTTGACTTGTTTTCGTGTTTATTCGTTTCAGCTTTTCCCCAATGTTAAGATTTTCTTGTCAAGACGGCTGTTCTCTATTTATTTCACGTCGAAAATGCTAATTTTTCTGTCGACATTCCACAGCAATAATTCGTCGCTTGTTTTCTGGTATTATTAGTTTGTAATATTTATTTATTTAGGGCGTTCAATGTTTTTATAAACTCTCGAAACTATTTATAAATTTTGCTAAATTCATATTACGACGATTCCCGCCGCCTCTCGTTGTTTAATTAGCATTTCTTCGCGAAATCTTGATAATTCAAGTCATGCTATTTAACATGTTCGACTGGGCTTTTCCTCTAAATTTTCTAATTACAATTTTAAGAGAACCCGTCGTCCGATCTCGTTCAAACAAAAATTACAGCGTTCATTTAATTCTTCTTCAACTAACTGGATCGTCAAAATTTCTTTCCGAATTTATTGAACCCCTTAAAATTCTCCAGAAGGATCGAAATACACCTTCCGCGGCGCGCTGTTCTTTTGTCTTGTTCATCGATTCATCATACACGTTGTTTACTTCATAGACTATAGATCCTAAATATTTACTCTTTTGTCCACAATTGTTTTGGGGAATGCCTAAGAATAATGAAATCATTACAATATACACAATATTATATATATATATATATATATAATTTCAAATAAGACACGTACTTTTTTAAACTAATGGTGCTACAACAGCACATGCTTTCCCGCGTTATTGGAAACAGCTACTTACTATTGACATATTGCACTTTCTGCGCTACTAACATTTTAGCAATTCATTGAAAACGTCCATTTCAACCGAGAAGCGAACAACTCACTGTTTCCATCGTGTTGTCAAATCTATGTGAATTCTACAACTGCATAAAAAATTAATACAAAAGTTATGTAAACGTGAATTGGAAAAAGAAGCCTGATACCCCGGACAATATAGAAATCCATTTCATAGGGCCATGATAAGAGAAGAGTATTCTAAAACCATGCAAAAAATACTCTATTCAGAACAAATGGTACAGCATTTTTTGCAAAAAAACTAAATATTTTCATGCAAATATCAACATAAATTTGGCAATTATAACTCTTTTGCATACAGCTGTATCAAGTCACAACAATGAGACGTAATTCATAGAAAATCGCGAGCACTATTGTTGCATTCACTTCTTTATTGATTATCACTTCTTTATTGATACAGGGAATGCACCGATTCCATTGTTGCATTCCCTGCATTATTGATATTTCTGAGAGCTATGGCGCATCCGAGATGCTGAAGATCTACAAGATAACCCTACAGGTCAAGGTATTCTGTCACTTAAAAAAATATTATATGCCATTATCAATGTTGAACATTGATTAGTTCAATTCCCATTCAATGCAAAAGATGTCAAAGATTTGGTCACTCACACGCAAAGTTTCTTTTAACACCTCGTTGTGTTAAATCTAATGCTAATCATCATTATTATTTATGCAAAACGTCCAAAGAAACTCCTCCTACCTGCGTTTACTTTGGATACTGTTAATTAACTGTGTAAACTGTTAACTATAGAGGTTGCTCAATTTTCCAATAAGCTTTACAAAATAAATCATTCTTTTAAATACATTCCAATAACTCGACCACAAATATCTCCCCTCACACCTTCACACACACTACTACTCCTTCCACTCTGAATACATATAATATTTCAGCCCTAATACCACAAATTCAAAACATAATTCAAACTACATTATCACAAAATCTTCATGAATAATAAATTAAATAATATTAACATATTAAACTGGAATGCAAATGGAATTAAACGACAATCATACATCTTTGAAATATTTTTGCATATTTTGCACTTAGCCTGTATCACAGAAACATACCTTACAACAAATGAGAAACTTTATTTTTCAGGTTATAAAATTTACAGAAACGATAGACCCTCCAATATAACTTCAGGAAGTGTAGCAATAATTATATCCAACAAAATCAAACACTATCAAATCACCAGCCCTAATTCACCACAATTAGAAACCATAGCTGTAAAAATAATACTAAACTCTGAAAACGTATATATATATATATATATATATATATATATATATATATATGTAGCATATAGACCTCCTAAATATAAATTTCCGTTAATTTCTTATAAACATTTAAAAAAATTCTTAAATAATACTAATACAAAAATACTCCTATTCGGAAATTTAAACAGCAAAAATCACATTAGGGGGTGCAATACTACATCACCACAAGGAATCACAATACATTCCTTTATTCAATCAAATAATTTCAAAATAATATCACCAAATGAACATACCTACTATTCATACAAAGACAACATTATTCCTGATATTCTAGATATTTGTATTAAGACAAAAATATAAATATACCAATATCACAATATGTACTTCCAGACTTAGACTCACATCACTGTCCTATAATTCTTACACTTCGTATTATCATAAATAACAACAATTCTCCTCAATCACACTCCGCAATTATAAATAAAATTTACTGGATTAAGTTTCAACAAACTGTTGAAGGAAACTTTACATATCCCGCTCATATATTAGATAATAAATTAACAGAATTTACAACTATCAAAAATGCATTACAACAATCTGCCTTTACTGTTAATAACACGTACACTTATCCACACACACCAATACCATAATTAATTCTGAATTTAATAAAATCGAAAAGAAATCTTAGACGAATTTGGTAGAACATTAGAAGACGTGATACTAAAACAAAAATTAATAAATTAGCAAAAATTATTAAATATAAACTATAATATACAGGTGCCAACCAAAAGAATAAAGACACCCCTCTCCTTCACATTTCTTTGTGTTCCTATGCATTTCTTTAGTATTGTTATCTTTATAGCTTTTATCTCTTCTTCTATTTTATTTCGGATTATTTTGCTGTAGAGTCTACCTATAGATCCAATAACTGCTATTCCTCTGTAGTTTGTTTCATCTCCTCTAGATCCTTTCTTATAGATCGGTGTCAGGTAAGACGTTCGCCACTCCTGAGGACGATCTTCTCCATTCATGCACCTTGAAAACATGTGTTTGAGCATTTGGTGCAGTTTATAGGGATCATATTTAAGAAGTTCTGCCGGTATATCTCCCGGTCCTGATGACTTATTAGATTTCATGGTCTTAAGCGCTTTTTCTAAATCTTCAATTGTCAGATCTACATTTGCTCAAATTTCACTTCCTTGTTTGACTGGAAGTTCCTGTTTTCTAGAAGCAGTCTTCCAAATATTCTTTCCATTTATTGATGCTGATGTTTGATAATGCGATATTGTTTTTTTCATTAGTTTTATAGATTTAATTAATCTCCAGGCTTCAGAGCTCTGTGCTCCACCTAAAGCAGTACCGGAGAAATTCCCTCCGCTTCTTCGGCATCAGTGAGTCCAATAATGAAAACACTGACTCTAAAGTTATACAGGTGGCTAGGGATATTGGTGTAAATATTACTTTGGAAGACATTGATAGGAGCCATAGAGTAGGTCCTGGGGCTGATGGCAAGTGTCGCCCTATTATAGTAAAATTCGTTTCCTATAGGAAAAGGTCTGAAGTATTTCGAAATAAAAGAAAACTTGTAGGTAGTGGAAAAGTAATCAGGGAAGATTTAACAGCACGTAGGTTAGAAATACTAAGAAAATGTATAGCAAAGTTTCATCTGAAAAATGTATGGTCTCTTGATGGTGCAATATTTGTAAATACCGCACAAGGGAAAAGACGCATCACCAGAATGTGTGAAGTTGACTCGCTACCTGCAAATGGCGCTCGATCTTAAAATTTGTTTTTAAAATTGTCTCTTACGTTTAATTTATTATTATTATTTAATTTTTTACTTTTAAAATATTATTTTTAATTTCTTTCTCCTGTGAAGTACACGCTTTCAAATACAATGTCAGAACTTTGGCAACCTGTAGATGACGAAGTCTTGCCGGAAACCGCGCCCCTTGACATTCCTGCCCGTGGCATTGGCCCCAGGCCGGCGTTAATCTCTTTACCTACCCGTCATAGCCCTGCTACACTCTCAGGTCTCAACGCGTCCATTTCGGAATTTCCTCGTGGCTTGTCTGCCTTTCACATTCTGCCCAATCTTTAAAGAGACATCACTCAGAAATTGTTCATGTTCTTTCTGAAGCTAGCGCACATGTATTATTAATTAGTGAAACGTGGTTGAAATCTAACGCATCCTCTGATATTATATCGATACCTAAATATAAACTCCTATGAAATGACAGGAATATAATAAAAGTTAATTTTAAAGAGAAATCCGATGGGGGTGTTGCTATGTTTGTTCGTGATGATATCATTTGCAAATTAATCAAAACATCTACTACAAACTCACCGAGCCTGGAATATATGTTTGTTGATATGATGATTGGCACAAAACATTTACTTGTCGGGGTTGTCTATTGGCCTCTAAATACGGGAATGTTGTTAGAATTAGAGGAATCACTTTCAGAACTCACAGATAAGTATCAAGATATTATAATGGGGGATTTTAATTGTGACTTAAGAAATCCTATCACAAAATCTGCCACTAATTTTATTCATACCTTCAATTCATATAATCTTCAAATATTGAAATTCAATCCTACTCATAGCTCATCTAAAATGGAATCGTGGATTTTATTTTTTTATTTATTTATTTAGTCAAAAAACAGTAAAAACTGTATATGACGTGTGGGGAAAGAAATTTATCTGCGCACATTTTCTTGAGGGCCAGAATTTTATTTTAAAAAAAATTGATCACTTGATTGTCTCAGATATTTCTAAAGTATTACTCTATGGTCAGTATGGTATGTTCCGGGTATTTCAAACCATGACTTACTCTTTGTTGTATACTCGGCTAAGTGCACTAAATACAAAAATAAGACAATCCATTATCGTGATTACAAAAATCTTGATCTTACAGCATTTCAAGTCGACAGTGAGCGGGCACCTTGGCACGAGGTTTACCAACAATATTCATTAGACTCTAAAGTAAATGTGTTTAATGGTATCATAACGGGCATTTTTAACAAGCACGCTCCTTGGAAAACTTCTCGTGTCACGCGGCCTGCTGCTCCATGGCTTACAAATGAATTAAAAGTTCTTATGAAAGATAGAAATTCTGCATACAGTCGTTTTAGAGCTACTAAAACCGATGAAAATGAAAAAGAGTACAAAAAACTTAAAAATTATGTAAAACAACAAGTCAGAAACGCTACGATTCGTTATTATCATAATCTGATCCAAAAAATTCCAGTACAAAGGGAGTATGGAACACGCTGAAAAACCTAGGAATTTGCAAACGTAAGTCAAATGACAGTTCATTAGAAATTCCATTAGATGACCTAAATGATTATTTTGCTTCCGGTTGCACATACAATAGATCCTATTATTAAAGTAAAGGCACTACACTTTATGGAATCACAACGGGATGATAGCTTCTATCATCGGCGATCTGAGCCGCGATGGCCTACACCTCAACAGGAGGGGTGCCTCAAAGCTGGGACGCCTATTTACGAAGGTCAGCGCGCACGCCGCCACAGCAGATCCCGGGAGCAGCTGAGAAGAAAAAGCGGTGGACATAGATGAGGGCAGGTCTCTGGTATTGCTGCAGGTAAACTGTAGGAGTATTGTAAATAAAAGTTTAAACCTTTGGAATCTGGTGGAAATATACGATGCCGATATTGTTATAGGAACGGAATCATGGCTTAGCGTGGACATCTCAAATGCGGAGATATTTAGGGGAGACTACGTAGTGTTTAGAAGAGATCGGGGAAGTCGCGGAGGGGGCGTGTTTATTTGTGTAAAAAATTGCTTTAAATCCGTAGAATTGTGGTCGGATCTAGAGTGTGAAATGATTGCAGTTGAAGTTCATGGTAAAAACGATCGAGATATATGGGAAATAATAGGAATGTATCGACCTCCAGGGGAAAATATGAGCATCTTGCAGAAACTTGTAGAAAGAACGCGCGTTGGTATCAGAGAGAACAGACAGTTAATTATCGGCGGAGATCTAAATTTACCCCAAATTCAGTGGGAAGGTGAAGTGACGGAGGGGTGAGGGGCGCAGACGATGGTAAACGAACTAGTTTGGACTAATAACCTAGTGCAGGTAGTAAAGCAGCCAACGAGAGAAAATGCCGTTTTAGATATATTTTTAACGCGTCCGGAGGGTTCCGTTACTAGTTGCGAGGTAGTTCCAGGTATAAGCGACCACTCGGCTGTGTGTCTAAAAGTGAAAGGGAACTGCACACCGCACAGAACTGAGCGTAAGAAAATTTACTTGTACCGTAAGGCTGACGTGGCCAATTTACAAAAGTATTTAGTCGATAATTACTCCACATGGGCGGGAATTGGTAGTTCTGTAGAGGAGGTTTGGAATAATTTTAAGAAAATCATTGATACGTGTATAGATCTCTATGTACCGTTTAAAATCGTAACAAGAAATCCCGATCCAGAATATTATAATAATCGGATACGAACGTTAAAAAGCAAAGCAAGGCGGGCATATGGGAAAAGAAAAATCAGTGACCAACATTATGAGAAATCTAAGAAACTAACGAGAGAACTATTGGAGGCGAAAGTATTAGCACAGGAAGGATATTTGGAAACGATCCTTACTGATGAAAATAAAAGTTGGAGCAACTATTTTAAATACGTACGTAGGCGTAAGGGAAATCGCGAAGAAATCCCGTCGTTAAGAAACGGTAGTAATAACTTGGTGGTAGACGAAAAACAAAAAGTAAATATATTTAATCAATTTTTCGCGTCAGTGTATACAGGTAAAAGGAAGATCGTCGTAAACGAATGCGAAGGAGAACATTTTGTACTAAATCCGAGCGCACTTAGGAAAAGAATTGCCAAAATAGGTAATAATAAATCAACAGGGCCGGACGGAATTTCGGGGTAAATTCTCAAATTAGGAGGAGAAGCTATGGTATCATACCTATTACAGCTTTTCGAGATATCAATGAACAATTCATGTATTCCTCGGGATTGGAAAGATGCCATAGTGGTCCCAATTTTCAAAGGAGGCTCGCGTCAAAACGTCGAAAATTATCGCCCAGTAAGTCTAACGTCTGTAGTATGTAAGCAAATGGAACATTTGGTGGCAGAATACTTACGCGGAATTTGGGATAAGAATAATATAATTTACGAAGGCCAACACGGTTTTAGAAAAAGATATTCGTGTGAGAGTCAGGTAGTCACAGTCAGTCAGGACATTGCTGATTCTCTCGATAAAGGTTCCATTGTTCATGCAATTATCATAGATTTCACCAAAGCGTTCGACCTCGTTCCCCATGATAAATTAATACAAAAAATAGTAAGCTTAACATAGACAGAAGAATTGCCCTATGGATTCGAGAATTTCTCAGCTCGCGTACTCAACGGGTGCGAATTGGAACAAATTTCTCATCGAGGGCAGAAGTAACGTCCGGAGTGCCACAGGGAAGTGTGCTAGGTCCATCGTTATTTATAGCGTATGTTAATGATATTTGGCAGGGAATTGAATCAAAAATACGTCTTTTTGCAGATGATTGTATAATTTATCGGGAAATTAATAACACAATTGATACAGATATATTGCAGGCTGATTTAGATAAGCTAGAAGCATGGGCAACCTCAAATGAAATGACATTAAATCCCTGTAAGTGCAAGTTTATCAGATTCGCGCGTTTTAGAAAGACAGACGACGTGAAATATAAATTAGGAAATCAGGATATTCCGAGAACTAAATGCTGTAAATATTTGGGAATTGTACAGTTGCCAACACATAAAATGGGTAACGGCCAAATTCAGAAGTGCCTGTCTTTCCGCGCATTCTGGCACACTGTACGGACGATAACGCCATCTGGTTCTTTCATAGTTAACTGTTACAAAAGAACATTCGGAACCAACTGCCAACGAGTGAGAAGCTGATAGGCTAGATTTCCCGCAATCATCTAATTTGAACGTTGTCTATGATACGCGTGTTTATCCGAATGATTGAGAGTATTGGCGTAGAAGGCACAGGGGAGCGGGGATAGTCTCCATCGCGTCGTGATGCAAGCCATTCGATCGTCTACAAGAAATATATCAATAAAGATAATATAATACAATACGACATAAAAAGTTCAGCACATGCAATAGAATTAGTGGATTTGAAAAGGAAATTTGGAAATTTTAAATTCTGATTTACCTGCAAAAAAATCAATTGAATATCCCCTCTTTTAACGCAAAACAACTTCAGTGGGTGAACGAATATTACGGATCCGAGACGAAGAAATGAGTGTGCGAAGGCGGCTCCAGGATCGGAAAAGTAATTTAGAGTGGGAAGTTTTGGCGAAGTAAATAGTGTTCAAATACCAGTGTTTACGAAATTTAAGGTTTTTGCAACAATTAAACTAGGTATTCAGTAATAATTTTGCATCGCTTGTCAAAATTGTTATTTTGCAATATTCACCTCAAAGACAATTTGAGGACCCTTCCTCCGTATAGCGCACGTTTCGGAATTGTTTATAAAATTGTTAATTGTTGAAAAATGCTTAATTCGCAGTTTTCGGTTCTGGAATATATGGGACCCCTTTCCTCTTCAGTACTGCAAAATTTGGAAATTGTTTATAAATTTACAAATTTTGCGAAATTATTTTATTATCTTTTCTAAACTGCCTTTAAATGAGATGCAAAATTCCGCAATCCAATCGGCGCTACCGCCTTTCGTTTTCGAGATATGTAATTGTTTCTAAGAAATTAGCATGTCATGACAACTCCCATTTCTTTGGAAGTCAATGGCAGTTCTCTCACAAATCTACCCTTCAAGCCGTTTTCCAAATGCAACGTGCATTGAGCGACACTCTTTTCTCATGCGACCCCGACACCAGAATGGTATTTGAAACTACCTGCAGAACGCAAGTCGATTGCTTTGCGAGTCAAAATCATGGAAACATGAGTTGTTACAAATGTTCCCTAAATACGTAAATGCCAGGAAGGTCATCTTTTGGCAGGCCTGTCCATGCTTTCTGCTCCGCTCATGCTCCGGAGCACCAAGTTCGCTTCGACAGATGACGAAGCGCGCTTCGGTCCGGTTGTTTTACGCCCCGCCCAACGGGAGTCCCCTGCTGCCAATTACTCAGCCCTACCGTAAAACTTTTCTGGCGGAGCGGCCACACTAGCTCGTTTCGTATAGATCAAACACGACAATGTTTTAATTCGGGCCTAGTTCATGTAAAATCAAATGGGATTTGATTTAGTTTTATTCCAATGAGTAAGTTTCCTTTCTATTTTCTTGTTTGAAACATAATTAAAGAGCAAAACGAAATATCCTGGATAAGTACGTTCAGTTAAAACAAATAAAAGGAATTTCATTGTAACAATTTCAATTGTGGATTTTTTGTTTACAATTCGTTCGCTGTGGGTCACAAAATTCCTTGTCGCCATCAAACGCAAGGAATTGCGAAGTCTCTCGTCACTCAAACACCCTCGAAACTTCGATTTTGTTAACTGCTTATGAAAAGAAGCTCTCATATACATACGTGGACCCAAACATAGAAATTACTTTGGCTGCTTTCATATGTAGTTTTGAGAAATCATGTTGTGGAAAATATTCATAATACTTCAAAGAGTTTGCCGTTTGAAATCTTTCTGTCTTTTAGATTGATGGTCAGAATATAAGTCCTATAGAACCACTATGAAACAAAATGTCAATACTATTCAATGTCGCCATTGAGATAAAGCGCAACAGCTAGCCAGCAGCAGGTTGTCAGTTCTCTTATCGCACGGACTGAAGGAATGCTCCACTCCCTCGGTGACTAACTTGCGCCGGCGCGCTGCGTGGGACACGGGCGGAGCAAAATTGCACCGGAGCACGGTTTTGGACAGGTCTGTCTTATGGGAACTCACAAATTCTCAGAAAATATGAAAGAATCAGTCATTTCAACCGCGAAGCTACTACCTTATAATAGTAATAACATCCACAATTTCTTTAATTTATTGTTATTTAGATGCAGCCCGTGTCTCAGAAAAGCAAACATTAATACTGTTATTTAAACTAATAATATCAATATTTAGGATGAATAAGTTTCTTTTTAAATTTGTTTTGCGTTCGGTATGATCCTCCTTAAAATCCTGTTTTTAATGTAGTCATTCATCGTCAGTCATTTTCTTGTATCCTTTAGGCCACGGCATTTTCACATCTCTTTTTAATCGTTTGTAGAAAATCATGTGAATTTGGTATTATTATATTATTGAATTGAATTTTATTGAATTTCAGATAACTGCTTGGATATCATCGAGTTTAATAAACGAAATATAGCGACCTGATTTTTACGCTATGAAAAGTAAACGAAAAATGAGACATATATCAGTATATCATCAACATTTGTGAAAAATCTTACGAATATTGAAATTAAATGAAGTTCTACACATGCATTGAAAATAATTCACATATAAAATGTATAGTGACGACTTCTCCTTCCACTCAAACAATACCATTTTTAAATTCCCCAATTTAAAGAAGCACACTCATTCACAGAAAAATATCATTTATTGCCCACCTCTTCACATATTCAATAATCCGATACACACCACTTCCATATAGTCTCATTTCTGCCCAAATAGACATGTGCCAAGAAATTGAAAATTCCTTCCGAAGATATAAAAACATTCTAAAACAGAAATTATAACAAATAGAATCGCTGCTAAGTCATAAAATTATACTATGGAACGCGAATGGATTAATACGACACCACAGAGAAGTAATAACTACTCGTATACTGAATATTTTTCGTAGATTCAAAACTAAAACATAGTTCGTGACAAACAGGACTTTATACAGAGACGTTGGCATAATTCCACTGCATGACCTTATCACCACAAGAAGCCAAATATATTAGAAGAGATTGTGACAGCGCACGAATCACCTTCCAATTAATCTACTAGTAAGTCAACGCATACGCAGGCGCACACGAAAAAAAACACTTATGAAACCTACAAAAAATGTAATAGTAGTGATTTATTTCTGATTTTTTATTGTACTGTATACCATTTGATTAATGTGCAAAAATGAACTGATTATAAATTTGCAGACGAGAAATAATTTTAAAATACGAAAATGAAATTGAGATTTCCTCTGTGAGACATCGTTCCTATTCATTCGCTCAGAATATTACAATCAATTTCGAGATTTTAATGAAAGCGCACGTTTTGGTTTTTTGATACGAAAGCAGTAGTTTTTCTCGAAACATCCGTCCATCGGTCCACTTGTCGTTCTGTGAACACACTAGTGCCTAAACTATTCGTAGAATGTTTGCTAAAAACATTGCATTATTGATCTGGCCCGACTCGAGATCCTGCAATTTGAAAATAATTCTTTAAATATTGTAGTGATTTAGTTGACGCGATTTTCTCTTCAAGTGAAATTAGTTCTTGACAATCAGTTCTTTATAAAATATCATGTCAACTTTTCTGAATATATTACTTGTTTTTGCACAATCTTGATTGAAATATGAGCAACATTAAACAATATTAAATTTAAGATTTTCTCCAAACTGCATCAATATTGTGTTCTTTAATCGTTTTGCATGGATAGTGCTATATTCACTGAGTAAAATGAAATGAACTTCATTTTAATTTAATATTCTTCACTTAGGTGTTCTTTACGCTATTCGACGCCAAAGTTTAATCAAAATTTTTGGAGTCATTTTGAGAAAATTTTAAAATATTTACAAAGAACTTCCAAAATCAAAATGTTTCTGGCAAACTCAGAGTGCCTCGAAATCATTTAAATCGATCGAGAAATATCAATTTTGAAGAAAATCGGCAGTACAGTTTAAGCGCTAGCATTAACCAAGATGGACGAACGGACAGACACACAGGCAGACAGACGTTTTGCCGTCGTAATTAATTTTTATTGTTATATGTGTTAATATTTTAATGTTTTAATACAGGACTCAAAAAAGGAATCATTTCAGCAAATATTGAAAATGTAAAAAAACAATGTTACGTAACAATTAATATCCCCTTACTCCCATGTAACGCAGAGTAACACAGGCTCAGACCCCCTCCCCCTTTTTACCGTTTCGTAATTTATGGACGTTCCCTTACACATCGTGTTAGAGGAAATAATTTGCTATATTCTCGTAAACAAACACGATTTACTCAGTTTTTCGTTAATAGGACCTGGCAATAAAAAATAATTTTCTATCGAAAATTCACCGGCACACGATTACAAAATTTTCTCTTGTAACGAAGTAAGTATGAAAAAGTAAAAATATGTTACTGGCACCAATAGATAGTTGCTGTGAAGAGGGTGAAAAAAAAACAACGAAAAGCTAACTCAGACTAAACGTATTAAGAGACTAACAAATACGAGAAAATCGTGCTAATTTGGAGTAGGACTAGATAATTTAGCCTTTTTATCTCAGAAATGGGATTTTATATAACAAGTAAAGCTGGAAAAATAGCGAGTTGCTGTAATGTCAAACTGCGATACTGCGAGTATTAAACTTTTTATTTCAAAACAGCAAAATTTTAGCGACTCTGAAATAGACAGGTCTTTCACTAATGAGATAATTAGCTCTTATGTGGCTTTGCTACTCTGAGAATGAATGAATAGAAGAATGAATAGGAAATACGAATAGTTCAGTTTGCTTTGGCGTGAGTGAAAATATTGATTTTTCTTTGGCAACGCTGTGTAGCCTCTTATCTGATTTCACCCGGAGTCGAAAGTGCTTCCCCAGGAAAATTGGGAAGTCGGTGGTAGCTTGAGGCTTATGAGAGAAAATTGATAATCCCTCTAAAGAAAGATTATTTTATTCAACTCTTTTCTTAACTATAATATCGAATCAAGCAGAGAGATATCACTAATATTGTCGCCCGGTGTATAAGTGGAAGCAGTCATTTTTGCGTTAATTTTTGGTAAAAATATTTTCTGGATATCAAAAAAAATTCTATTCATCTTTTTACTCAAAATCTGCATAATCTTTGTTGTCTTTTAAAAAATAGAAGGCATAAAATATATTTCTGCATACATCTGAAATCGTTAGATTGTATAATATTGTAATTAACTCCAATAGCATAATCAATGTCCAAAAACATTTCCACCTTCAAAAAATTTTCGACAAATTTAATTTTGAAATTTATTTTATTTTACTTTAAAGCTATGAAATTTCAACACACAACTAAAAGACGTCCCATAAATATTCATCAGAACTACCTTCTGGAAAACTGGTTAATTTCAAAGTAGAGATTGCAATTCGAAGTATTGACACACTTAAGAATAACTGTAATTGCTGATCATCAGCAATTCCATCATCTTTATTCACATTCTCTATGAAAGCGTTTGTGAGTCAGTGCATGCATTTACTACTTTGTTTCTAAGTAAAGGAGACAAACAATATACATAGTAGGAATATAACTCATATCAAGGCAAACAGGAAAAGTCAAGAGGAGTTTTAGTGAATTACTCAGAGACACAAAAAAACGTCCTCTTTCTTGTCGATATATCGCTAAAATTCTGCAAGATTTCTCACGACTTACGATTACAAGATTACTAAACGACTCTCTTTCCTAAGTACGTCACTTCGAGGTATCCGAAGTATTAAGACCGCAATTCCATTGTCCTTTTTGTGTTCTAAGACATACAAAGAGTTTTGTTTGTGCAAAAAAGAAAATAACAGAACAATATTTTAAAATTCGTTATATTCCCGATTTAAAATCGTGTTATTTATTTTACTACAAGAAAATCGTGTTATTATCTCAATGCCGCACGTCTATTACAATTTTTTTTTAATTCCTTGTTCGCTATCACGAATTTTGCCCGTTTCATGCAAAACATTGTCAAGACAAAAGTATAATTTTGTAAATTAGTGGAATTTTACTTTCCCGTATACATACGTATATACGAAACGTGAATGAGTTCCATTTTTCTCTCCCCACTTAGCAATGTCCTGACATTGCTATTGTAATACATCTCTTTGATTGTTTCTTTTTTGTTTTTTTCACGAATTGTTCTTTATTATATGGTTTCTTGGATGCAGTCGTGTGTTCTTTAGCGTTGATGCTTTTTTCCAGTAACTTTTTCTTAGTTTTTTTAGTTTTTGTTCATGGTGTTGTCCCAATACTCCCATTTTACATTTATTTCTATTTTTTATAGCCGATCTTCATTATTTTCCTCTCTTCTCTTTCTTGTATTGCTACTTGCCAGACTGCAGCATAGATCACTCTTTCCTGTCTTGTGAGAACATTTTCTATATAAGTGACATTTTATCACATTATTTCTGTATAATTGACATTTTATCACATTATTCCTCCTGTTTTTTTCTCCCATAAAGAATGCTTCAACATAGTTTATATTCCCAACTACGTTTTCCTGGATGTTTTTTGTTTTTTCTTTTTGTATGTGGCTGGGTTTCCTAGTCGTGAATCCTTTTCATTTTCATCACTATGTTATTTCTTTTCTCCTTTTTTATTATTTTAACTTTCCCTATTACGTACATATATACGGAGTATATATGTAGTGTAGGGAAAGTTATGTTATGCTGCACGAGAAAACGGCGGATTTTCTGCGGAAAAAAGTCATTTTTGGGCCACGATCACGAAAAAGTGGATAAATCCTGAGCTAAATTAAGAAAAAATCCTCTAACACGTGGTTTATCCAGAATACATGTGTTGTGGGTCCTTGATACTGAAAAACCAATTGACGGCAAAACGTCGGTCTGTCCGGTGTATGTGAACAACACTAGCGCCTAAGCCCTGCGTAGAATTTTTTCCAAATTGAAGAAACCCCTGTCCATTTGGCCTGCGTTGCCCCGCGATTTTGAAAAGCATTCATTAATTTTTGGGGGCACTTTACATGAAGCCTCCGAACATTTTCAAAATTTTCTCAAAAACGGATCAACATTTTTAATCGAAAATTATGATATAGGATTAGGTTTAACTTACGTAATATTCTTAATATCACATTTGTCTATTTTAAATTGCCTGAAAAATTGAGAAAACGTTAAATAAAAAATGTCAGCCATGGATGACAGCTGGAAAGTAGGTAATGAAAAACCAAAAAACCAGTCTAGATTAAACAAATCAGAAGAGAGCTAGTAGGAGAAACTCTGTGCCATTCTATTGCAACACTAGTTTCTTTTTATATGACAACGAAAACGCTCCAACACTTGCGAGGTTTGGCATACAGGCAGTCCCACCAACTATGGGCCTCCCCCGTAACATGTAAACGGTTTCCGATATAGAAATGTAGATTTCGCCCAACAATGCGGAATCATAGGGCAAGTAATGTGCCGTAAGGATATTGTCTGAAAAATTTTTAGTTTTTGAGAAAATTAATCATCTTTCATTTTTTAAATGGAACCATGATTTTTTCTCACTAGCGAGATCATAAGTAGACGAGTGCTATGACGTAACATGTTATTGTTTTAATAGTATTTTGAGCACAAAATTATACTTTCTGACAAGTGATTTTAAATAAAATTCACGAGATTTCCTGTGTCAATTCTTGCAACTGTTGCCATTCAGGAAGGTTGCATTCCCGGCGCCGGCACTTTTCAAGGAGAGGCCGCGAAGGCCTTCACCAAAAATGACAATAGCGTAAGGCTGTACAGGCTAGTAAGGCTGCTACAGCAAAAAGGGCAGGTTTCATTTACAATCTCTTGCCAGAAAGTATAATTTATTACACAAAATACTATCAAAATATGAACATATGTTACATTATTGCATTCCCCTTTTTATGATTTATCTATTGCTAGTAAGAAAAATATATGCTTCGATTTAAAAAATGAAAGTTGATTTAATTTCTCCAAAACTAAAAGTATTTCAGACAATATCTCTACACAATTTCACTTGCTCCATGACTCCACATTGTTGAGCGAAAACTGTATTTTGATATCGGAAGCCGTTTAGGAGTTATAGGGGTGGCCCATAGTTGGTGAGACTACTTGTAGTATATCACCAGCTGGATTATGTAATGGAATCTCGAAACCTATGCCCTCAAATTCAAATCTCAGTTCGGAGAGTAAATTCGCGAGTGCTAAACACTCCCAAAATGACGTTTTTGGATCAAGGCCGCGATTTTTAATTAAGAGATGAGACGTCATTGGCCGCGACAATATATGCAATCCGGTTGAAATTGTAAAATTTTTGCTCGGGGTTAACATGAATTTTTATATTACATAATTGTTATAAAGAAATCGAGAAAGTATGTCCACCAATAGTTTTGCAATTTAAAGGGGAGACAATATTACACAAGAACTACAAATACATAGTAACACTCGAATGAAACATAGCTTTGCTCGAAATATTCAAATTACGGAAAAATATAAATATTCTATAAAACTATAAACTATAAAATGTAAAGTTCTAAAGTTGAAGAATAGATTTCATTAAAAAATATGGTTTGAATTTTGGTGATGTAGATCAGGTTCACGAAAAATCAAATCAGATTTTCGATTTCAAGAGGATTTACTAATTATCGAACATAATCATAATTGCAAAAGCATTTTACTAAAATTTAGGTAACAATTAAAAAAATTGGAGCAGATTTTGAATAGATTTTAAAGATATACGGGCTTTGCGTGAAGTGACAGCCAAAATATTGTTATGAGAATCAAATTCGGCTCCCAACGAGTTAGGCTACGCATTTTCTCCAAAATGTAGACATCAATATATGGAATATTTATTTCTTTTTTATCACATTCACAGCCGTCCTCTATCCGGTGTTTCAGTCAAATGGTAGAGAACGTAGGATTCTGGTCGTTCAAGTATTCTGAACGTAATCATCCTAACAATGGTTATTTTTAGTTTAAATGATAGTATTAATGTTTGCTTTTCTGCATGGGTTGAACATGGGCTGCATTTAAATAACACAAAAAAATAAAAGAAGTTGTGGATGTTATTACTATTATCAGGTAGTGGTTCCGCTGTTGAAATGACTGATTCATTCATATGCTCAGAGAATTTGTGTGTTCTCATAAAATGACTTTCTTGGCATTTACGTGTTTAGGGAACATTTGTAACAACTCATGTTTCCATGATTTTGACTCGCAAAGCAATCGACTTGCGTTCTGCAGGTAGTTTCAAATACCATTCTGGTGTCGGGGTCGCATGAGAAAAGAGTGTCGCTCAATGCACGTTGCATTTGGAAAACGGCTTGAAGGGTAGATTTGTGAGAGAACTGCCATTGACTTCCAAAGAAATGGGAGTTGTCATGACATGCTAATTTCTTAGAAACAATTACATATCTCGAAAACGAAAGGCGGTAGCGCCGATTGGATTGCGGAATTTTGCATCTCATTTAAAGGCAGTTTAGAAAAGATAATAAAATAATTTCGCAAAATTTGTAAATTTATAAACAATTTCCAAATTTTGCAGTACTGAAGAGGAAAGGGGTCCCATATATTCCAGAACCGAAAACTGCGAATTAAGCATTTTTCAACAATTAACAATTTTATAAACAATTCCGAAACGTGCGCTATACGGAGGAAGGGTCCTCAAATTGTCTTTGAGGTGAATATTGCAAAATAACAATTTTGACAAGCGATGCAAAATTATTACTGAATACCTAGTTTAATTGTTGCAAAAACCTTAAATTTCGTAAACACTGGTATTTGAACACTATTTACTTTGCCAAAACTTCCCACTCTCAATTATTTTTCCGATCCTGGAGCCGCCTTCGCACACTCATTTCTTCGTCTCGGATCCGTAATATTCGTTCACCCACTGAAGTTGTTTTGCGTTAAAAGAGGGGATATTCAATTGATTTTTTTGCAGGTAAATCAGAATTTAAAATTTCCAAATTTCCTTTTCAAATCCACTAATTCTATTGCATGTGCTGAACTTTTTATGTCGTATTGTATTATATTATCTTTATTGATATATTTCTTGTAGACGATCGAATGGCTTGCATCACGACGCGATGGAGACTATCCCCGCTCCCCTGTGCCTTCTACGCCAATACTCTCAATCATTCGGATAAACACGCGTATCATAGACAACGTTCAAATTAGATGATTGCGGGAAATCTAGCCTATCAGCTTCTCACTCGTTGGCAGTTGTTCCGAATGTTCTTTTGTAACAGTTAACTATGAAAGAACCAGATGGCGTTATCGTCCGTACAGTGTGCCAGAATGTGCTGAAAGACGGGCACTTCTGAATTTGGCCGTTACCCATTTTATGTGTCGACAACTGTACTAAATGAGGATCTGGGATGGGCAGAACACGTAAATTATGTAATGAAAAAGGCGTGGAAGGCATTGCATTTTGTGATTAGAGTACGTAGGAAAGGAAGTGGAAAATCAAGGGAATTAGGGTACACATATTTAGTACGTCCGATATTGGAATATGGCTCGATATGTTGGGATCCATATCGTCTAGGGCAAATAAAATCTCTCGAAAAAGTACAAAAATATGCCGCAAAATTTGTTAGAAGGGGACGTTTAAATTATGAATTTATATCGTGGGAACCCTTGGAAAAACGCAGAGAGAAATCGCGTCTTTGTGCGTTATTCAAAGCAATAAGGGGTGATCGGCCGTGGGGTGAAGTTCGGGCAAGACTATCAAAACCAACATACGTCGCGCGGAAAGATCATGGCTTCAAAATTCGGCAAAGAAAACAGAGAACAGATGTAGGTAAATTTTCATTTATAAATAGAACCATACAAAATTGGAACAAATTACCTGCAGCAGTGCTAGAGACTTTCCCTCAGAATGTCAAAAATTTTAAAATTAGATTAAATAAGTTGTAAGTTTTTTTTAGAATATGTTAACATTAAAATTTTTTTTTTGTATTTATCTTGTTATTTTGTATTAAGGTTAGACTGAATGCGTCTTTTATTTATTTATTTATTTATTTACGTCAAAAACAGTTAAAAACTGCGTGTGACGAGCTATGGGGAGAAGTGAATTTTCCCTTGGTACATGTTGTTGTAATTAAAATCGGCCCTAAGCCGTCGTCCTGGCCGGGTGGTTGTGTGCATTCTCATTTATTATTTTTTTTAATGAGTTCTTTAATGGATTGAGATTTTCTTGCTAACGTTTTGACGCGTATGGGTTAATATTTATTTTTCTTTTATAATTTATTTTCGGGCATCTCTTTAATGTTCTCTTGTGTCAGTAAATGTTTTATAAATTATTTTAAATCTTTTGTTTTGTTGCTCAATGTTGAAGAGCATGCACACTTCCTTTGTTTTCCCTGGTTTTCCCCGTTTAAGGTAAATGCTGGGACGTTGTGTTTTTTTTTACTTTCACTTTGTCAGCCCAGGGGCAAGACATATCTAAGTTGTATTTTATTTAATTTACAAAATGTACTGTTAAATTTTTATCTATATATGTATGTATTACGTGGTTAGGCGGAAGAGCGGGCCTGCTGTCCCGACTCTCGCCACATAAATAAAGTCACTATTATTTTATTTATTATTTTATAAAGTAAAAAAACTCAGAGATATTTTACAATAGGAGTACTCTATTCGTTGCGTTCATGACGGTGTTGATTAATTGAATTAATGATTAATTAAACAAATGCTATGGTCAATGATCCCGTAAGTGTAGGGCGTGCTTTTTCCTCGGGGGGTGTCGGAGGTCTTCACCCGCGGGATGACGAGACTTGGACGTACCGTCGGCTGGCGGGGTTTTCCCCAGTTTTCAAGAACTATCTCTCACCAGTGGGGCACCGCCTCAGCGATGACAAGCTCAAAACACCCGACCAGTCTATCGGTATGTGTGGTAGTGTATGCATGTTCGTGTGTGTGTAAGTAAGAGGTGAAGGCAGGACAGAGAAGAGAACGGAGAAATCGTGCGCGGTCCATAGACAGTTTTTATAGTGTAGTGCTCCGCTATTCGCCTGGTGAAGATCGGAGAATCCACGGAAAATTACCGATCAGAGCAGTTGGCCACTAGAATACTAGAATTAGCGACTGATTTCGACCAAGATAATGTCGAAAACCCTGCCACCGTCGGGACTCTCGGTCAGTGGCAGTGCAGTGACTTCACCTAGCCACATCTCAGTAATGTTGAAAAGTATAAAATTTGTCCTATATTTTTCATTTTCTTGGAAAGAGGTGGAGGTGTAACGTTTTGAATATTTGCTCCTCAACTGAACTCCATACTATTTCTAAGTCGCATCAGCGCAACTCACCTTCAGCAAGCACTAGGTGCGAATCCCGATGAGTAGGGCGACGGAGAGTCGGGACCGTAAGCGGTGCGCTCGGACCTCGCTGTAGTGCACCAGTCGGAGAGCTCGAATGTAGTAAAAAAGGCGTTGTCCCTCGCCGCCGGGACCGCTAGCGTCTTCTTTCTCCCATACCGTGGCGCGGGGGGGGGGGGTCGCCTCGAGGTGTGGCGCGGGGCGGCGCGGGGCGGGGCGGCGCGGGGTGGCCGGTCAAGGTCAGCAGCGTGCCCCACAGCCGGTTGCCAATGCACTACGTCACTAGGGCTCAGACGGGCGTGAAGCATGGCCTTTAGTATTGCATTGCGAATATTCACCGTGACTGTGTTATCCTGCCGGTGTTAACATAATGGCGCAATTGGTCGCCAACTTGCACTCGACTCCGTGCGTCTCTGTTTTTCACAAGGCCGTCTGACAGAAATTCGCCCGCCCCTGTTCGTCGCTCGTCCAAGTTCGCGTTCGGGTCGCTTGCGTCGTTACCTTCGCTTGGATCAGGGCTGCGCAACGTCTGCTCAATACGGGAGGCCACGAACCAAAGAAAATTAGAAGTTGGCCGGTTTCGTTCGTGTAAGATTTAAAGGCTGGTTGTGGCCGGACGCTAAGGTCCGTTCACCGTAACTTCACTCCGCATGTAAACAAGCTTTGAGTGTGTCCCTCCGCTCTGTAGTTCGTGATTGGCTACGCCATTCGCGCCACAACCGTACTCAAATGCCGGCATGTGTCACAGCCAGAACTGTCATAGCATATTATTTTCACTAGTACTTCTTTAATACGCTCAAAATACCACCCAAAATTTGCAAACATTTTTCTTAAATATCACAGAACTTGCATTTACGTGTGTTCTTGTAAGGTAACAGTGAAATCCCGCCCGAAGTACGAACTTCAGTAGAACATATAGTGACGTTCTTTTAAAAATTGGCAGTCCCGAATCTTCATTAACCACATCAAGAATTTTATTTTATGTTGAAAATTCGTTTCTACGAAAAAATGTGCACATGAACACGAATGGCAGATTAACAAATACATCGCACTCGCCCTCCACCTGTTTTGCTCTACATCTCTTCTTACGTGGAGAATCTTTCCAAAGACTTAATTCAGTTTTCAAACACTTCTGTCACATACAATTCAGCAGTCATTTCCTCCCCTTTACTGTTCCACTTACTGTGTTCGATATGGGGAAAAATCAACGCAATGTGCAAGCATACCTTTCACTAACCAAACAAAAACACAGCATTCTTTTATATCTTTCTCATTCGAGAACAGAACTAATTAAATTTGGCAGGAGCGGCGCCGACGACATGGCAAACGAACGTTACCTCAAAGAGGTCCGTTGGTAGCTGAAGGTTCGCAGTTAAGGTCACGCTCGGTGTCTGATTTTACTTCAAGGCAAAGGAAAAAATTATTTCGACTGTTTGTGTAGAGAGTCAGGAAATAAATATATTTTGAAAGGGACCTAATTCCTATAGTGGCGACGCCGTGAAGAAGTGTGGTATCCGTCAGCCAATGAGAACAAGTGACGACCACGTGCATTTGTTTACTTGCTGAGTAAAGTTAGAGCGAACGGACCTTAGTGCTAGTTTGGACAAGTAGAACGGATTGGGCGAATCTGTCACGTGTCCCCGAGTGTGCTCTTCATACCCTTCCCTTTTCCTGAAGTGACCCCTGTTCTTGAGAGGTGCTTTGCATTTGCCTTCCTTCATACGAATGATAGTAGGGTGATTACAGTGACTGTTCGTTGCGCGGTTGCTCCACTTACTCATAATCGAAAAAATCTCGTAATATGTTAGGAATTTACATTGTCCTTTCAATGATATTCAATATACTGCAGCAGTATCGATGCACACGAAGTCATTCTGAATCCAAGAAGTGCCCAACGAGCGCTCTCTCCGGCGTCCTGTGCTCTCCCTAGCAATCCACATGTCACGCTCTTATACTTTTGTGTTATTTAAAGTACACAAAATCAGTCAATTACTGATGATATACAATGCGGTATTTATGTGAGGAGCATTTATTTTTCTTTCATGTGGGGTTTGTTGATTCAAAATGTATATTTGATGAGTCTGTTATGTTTCCTTAATGTATCCTTGACCGTTGTCGGACGAAGTTCCCTTCTGCCTCTCACGGTATGTACAATAATTTTTCCAGCCGCAGCAAGGACAGCATCGTTGTGAATACGAATGTAGCTAGACGATCTTTCATTGCAATATACACCAGGATAGTAAAATTTTCGATATATGATTTTATTTCGTCATCATCCCCACTAGTATCAGAAATAACTACCAAGATAATGAAATGAATTAGGGTAAAACGCGTCCAAACAATAGTGCTTGTCGCAAAGTGTTAGAATGTGATCACCGTAGTTTCGAAACAAAGTTATTTTTTCCTTGTGTGTTTTATTCTATTACCAGCATTTGCCTCAAAGCAAAAGTAATGAAAAAACTCGAGTGCCCACTGCAAAAAAGCCAGAACCATGTGTGTGGAAGGCGAATATACCTGTCTCGGACATTACCCCTTATATGAACAGGTAAATATCAGAACGGTATAAGCGACATTTTATAAATTCTGAGAGAACGTTTATTTAAAATCAATATAACTGCATAGTCATTGTGCTTTGGGTCGTCATTAAAACGACAGCAGTTCGGTTGCTCATTAAAACCACGAAACTACATTGGCAATGAAATATAGCCTAATATAAAAAAGTTTTTCTCTTAAATGATAAAATGTCACTTAAACATTTATAATTTTTACCCATTCATATTATGTCAGTAATGTTTCAAAATAGACTTATAATAAACTTACCTTTAATTAATTTACATGAATTGCTATGGTTTATTTTACATCAGTATTTTCAATGTTAGAAATTACATTTCCGTCATTCGATGGAGCTGTAACCCCCAGTTTGTTGGGGCACGTTCCGCCAGTGGGTGACAATGAGGAAGTGGATGTGGAATGAATGATTGTGGATGGGATGATGTTTGATGGGATACATGGGTGTATGAGAATCAATCAAATTGAGAAGACATCCATAGTAAAGACATGAAATTTGAAACCGGTGTTTTGGGCTTCATGCCTCTGGCCCTCGGAAGTCGCATAAACGGAACTATATTATTCTATTAGGAAGAAAAATATTTTTCTATACCACAAAATGTCAGTATTTTTGAAAGCTCTTCTGTCCCTGGCAATGGCAACTGACGAGTTGAGGCTACAAACCACCAACGCTATCGTATGTGAGGAACTTCCGTCTTTGTTCCCTTCTAGTTCATTTCTCTCTTCATCACGTAATATATTGATAAATAATATTTAATGGTAAGTGTTATGTGACGTTTTCCTCATTAATTTTTTTATCTTGTTTCTCTACTAAAGAAAACCAACTATTTCACTGGTGCAAAAAATATAGCTCCTTTTTCGAAGAAATCAGTATTTCTCAGATATCTTACTGCCTATTATCTACGTTCTGTATCGTATCATTATCTTAACTTCCTTGGGAGCATGTGGATCAATTACAATTGTCGAAATTCTAATGAATTATCGCGACATATTTAACATTTTACTGAGACAATGCAGTCAATGAATATTTTATTTGAAGTCAGCCCTAAGACCGTGTGCTCTCGAGAGGCAGATTTAAAATCAGGAGAACCAACACATGGAATGAAAGGGAAAGCGAGCGTTGACAGCTGATATTAAATACTTCCCTCATTTCATTATGCCTCTCTTCCTTTCATTTTTTCTGTTTCCTCGCCCAACTTGATTCCTTCTTTCATTAAAACGATAAATAATGATCAAAATTATTATTGATCCGACAATTTTTCCCATTCACACAATTTTCTCCATTGTGGCTTAAGCCCATGAATAACTGTCCTCTGTTGATGAACCATCCCCATTTAAGACGGAGTTAAACGATCAGTAAAATGGTTTGCTGCTTACAGGCTCTGCTGTTTACATAGGCAATTTTCATTTAGTTAACCCTAATGCCCAAGGTAATTTTGTGCGCACAGCGCTCGCCATTGTTGTCGCATTCGTGCGCGCACAGGAGTCGTTAGAGCCCTCCATAGCGCGTCCGAGGTTAAGAATGAAGTACAAGGCCCCATGGGCTTTTCCGGTAAACAGACATGTTCATGCCACCCCCGTTCTTTACTTTCCCGTATACGTACGTATATACGGAGTAATGTACGTAGTATAGAGAAAGTGATGTAATGCTGCGGAAAAGCGATATCGAGATTTTAACGGAAATACACGTTGTGGGGTCCCCTGATATCGAAAAAGTGTTCTTTTCAAAACGTCCGTCGGTCCATCCGTCTGTCCGTCCGTCCGTCTGCCCGTCTGTCAGTCTGTGAACAACACTAGCGTCTAAACCAAACATACGATTTCTTCCAAAATGGATATTCCCCTGTCGATCTGCTTCCACTACAGGCGCCGCGATTTTAAAAGAACTTTCTTCAAAATTTGGAGGTACATTACACGAAACCCCCGGACATTTTCAAAATTTTCTCAAAAATTGCTCTAATTTTTTGCTTAAAATTTCTTGTAAGAATAGAGTAAAATACACTTATTAAGGTGGCATAGGTCCGTTTCTCAGGGTTAATTCTGAATTTTCGAAAATCGGGAAAGTTTAATTTTTATTCGGCATCTTCCTACAACTACAAAAATTGCAGATAGAGATTTTTCCTTCAATTAAAATTTATTCTTCATAGTCCTTTCTTTAAGGTCATGTACTTATTTTTGAAAATTTTAGTAGTTTTCGCACAATGTTGCGTGCAATATGTTGAATTTAAAAATATGCAAAAACAAACAAACAAACAAACAAAATTTTCTCAAAAACGGCTCATATTTTTTTCTTTAATGTTTTGGTAGTAATAATGCTAAATGTACTATATGGGATGACATAAACGTTACATTGGATTATTCTTTTGAGTTGAAAAATTACAAAAATATATTTTTTGACTTGTCTCTCACGTCGGTAATATATTAGCGGCGATTTGTTCATATTACTATCCTTTGCAAGTATACGTTAATAATAATGTACAGTTTCTCGAGAACGCATCCGTTTTCTGTGAAAACTAGCTCAAAATTCCGCATTTTGAGAAACGCTGAAACGCCATTTTCTTATAAATGACTTCAAATTTTTCTTCAAACTTTTCGAATGGATAGTACTAATTGCACTATGTAATATGACGCCAAGTTCATTTTTAAATATTTTTTTGTTTTTGCAAAAATTAGACAAATGTAATTTTTTCAAAAGATCTTTCGCACCTTTAATATGCACATTAATAGCAATTTGGTAACACTATTGTATTTGAAAGTTAAATTACTTTAAGTGACTTCTAATGAAGGGTTTTGAAAACTCAAACATTTTTTGTAAAATAGAGCTTCAAAATTCGCATTTTCCGTACTGCTTAAAAAGCCATTTTTTAAAAAATTGCTTTAAATTCGAAGAAAATTGCCATTTAGGACGAGGTTTTAATGTTTTTTAATATTCTAAAATTAATATTTCCGTTTTGCCATTAGGCAACCGGAAAATTAAGAAAATTTAAAAAAATGTAGTTCTGGCGGTGATAGATGCTGGCACGAGTATGTAGTGATTCTGAAGCGCAGCCGCAAGGAAATAGAAAACGAATACGGGAAAGTCTGTGCCATTCTGTAGCACCACTAGTTAGATTTCAAAACTGTTTTAAATACTCATTAACAGAATTTTTCGTAACAACAGTTTCATTAGTAAAATAATAGCTCGAATACATTATACATTTACACAACTCGTGGTGAATGTATTTAGAATTTATTAACCTTCTGGCAGCCACGCGGCAGCACTCAGTGCTGCCTTTGTTCTTTTATTGTTCTAAAATGAGTACGTCCATTCGACATGTCAGAGGGCTTCAGTGTTCTCACTTGGCAACATTCTAAACGAAACGCGGGAATCTGCGTTCCGTTGCTTTCTCCCTATCACCCGTAAAGCAGATTTGAAAATAAAAATGTCTGACTGCAGAAATCCTTGCTCTATCGCACCCACTCGTGTAAGTATTTTTAGTATTTCAAACGAACATTTAACTTTTCAGATTGTTCGTTTACATGTATTTTCGATCACTGTAAGCAATGTGAAGGAAGTTGAAGGTTGTTTATTGTTGATTTTTTCCTATTACTTGTAATCTTATTTTTGTTTTTCTTTGCTGAAAGATATCAGGCATATTCTTAAATTATTGGAAACGGCTTGCTAAAAACCAATAGATGCCTTTCTAAAATTTAAGGACAGTAGACTTTTTCATTTAATGACAATATTCTAGTCATTTTTTCTTTGTTATATTTTGTTTTATAAGGTTTTCTGAAACAATGTGTTATTTACTATTTTATACTTAAAAATAGCCACATTTCTGTGATATATAAAATGGATTAACATTAAAAATGTCATGAATAGTTGTGAGTTTTTATTCTTCCTTCTTCATTTAAATAATAGAAGTTTTGAGAGTGCAGAAGACTGTTTTGTCGAGGCAGCCTGCAGTCGTGAGTAAAGTAGGCGCGGCCACCGGAAGGCTAGTTTGTGTAGGAAGGGATACTTTCGGCTGTTGGATCAGCCACAGCTGCGGTGCCACGTGCTTCGGTTGCATATCATACTGTGCTCAGTAAGTTTGTGTTCGATTGTGTTTACTCGCCTATGTTTAGTTTTTGAGATTTATAGTTTTAAACATGTGAAAGTTAAATGTAATTACGTTTGCTTTCCCGTATACATATGTATATACGGAGTAATATACGTAGCATAGGGAAAGTTATGTAATGTGGTGCGAAAACCCGGCGAATTTTCGGCAGAAATAAATTCATTGCCTGGCCGCGATAACGTAAAAGTTGCTAAATTAAGAAACACCAATCCTCTAACACTTGGTGTACCCAGAATCCCTGTTTTGTGGGTCTTTGATACCACAAAAGCAATTGAAAGCAAAACATCCGTCCGTCCATCAGTCTGTCCGGAGGATGGGAATAACACTAGCGCCAAAAAATGCGTAAAATTTTCCAAATAGAAGAAACCCCTGTCGATCTTGCGATTTTGAAAAACATTTTTTAATTTTTGGGGGTACTTTACGTGAATCCCCGAACATTTTCAAAATTTTCTCAAAAACAGCTCAAATTTTTCCTTTGAATTTCTTGTAAAAATAAAATAAAATACACTTATAAAGGTGGAATATGTTCTATTTTCACGCTTAGCTCTGAATTTTCGAAAATTGCATAAATTAAAATGTTTTTCGACTCTTCCCACAACTACGAAACTAAAGATAGAGATTTTTCTTTCAAATAAAATTTGTTCTCCATAGTGAGCTCTTTCATTAACGTCGTATACATTTTTTTGAAAATTTTAGTAGTTTTCGCCTAATATTGCGTGCAATATGTGCAATTAAAAAAACACAAAAATAAGATTTTCTCAAAAATAGCTTCAAATTTTTTCTTTAAATTTTTGGCAAGGATAGTGCGTAATGTACTCCGTGAGATGACATAAAATCCATATTGCTCCATTCTTTTTTTTTTCAAAAATTGAAAATATAATTTATTGACTTGTCTCTTACGTCGTTAATGTTTACATTACCGGCGATTTGCTTACATTATTATATTGAGGAGTAAGTAAGCTTTCAATAATGGCATATACAGTTTCTCGAAAATTCAAACGTTTCTGTGGAAACCAGCTTAAATATCCGCATTTTCAGAAAAGCTCAAACGCCACTTTCTCATAACTGTCTCCAAATTTTTTCTTCAAAGTTTTCGAATGGATAGTGGAACTTGTACTTTTTAATATGTAAAGTTTATTTTGGAGTATATTTCTTTTTATCGGAATTACAGTAATGTAATTTTTTTTAAAGGTCTCTCGCGTCCTTAAAATGCACATTAAAAGCAATTTGTAAACACTATTCTATTTATGAGTTAACGTACTTAAAATGACTTCCAATAATGTCTTTCGAAAACTCAAAAATTTTCAGTAAAAAAGAGCTTCAAATTTGCAATTTTAGTAACAAACGTTGTCTGTTGCTCAGTATATTTTTGTTTAACGCATATTCTGAATTTAAGTGCGTTTGGCTTTGTAAGGGCATACATTGCCAATTTTAAATGCAGGTTTGCATGTATAATTTTAACTTTTTCAGTGCATGAAGTTCCAGAGTCTGACATTTCGAAGCACATAGGAGGTAAGGAGCTTAACAAAAACGTTTCCGTATCGCAGTCTCATAGGAATAGTTTTAGATTTGTGGACAGGAAAGAAAATTCGCTTTCATAAAATTGAAAATGTTCGAGACAAACTATTTGAATGCTAAACTAGCGCCCCGCCCGTTTGTGGGATTCCTCGTGACCATCGAGCGCGGAACTTACGATTCATACAGTACAACAGCAAAGCGACACGTTTAGCATCATTCGTCTTAAGAGAATGAACTTCATTCTTAACCTCTGTCGCGCCATAGCAGAATGTTTTTGCTACATTTAGTGCTGTCCCATATTTACTATTCGAGCGCTTCAAAGAACAAAAATACAGAAAGTGCGTCAGAAATGGGACAAATACCATATTTTTTACTGCCCAGAGGTGCTACGGAAAGCACAGACTTTCCTGGGTTAGTTTTCTATTTCCATTGGTCTCGGCTAGCTATTCGGACATGCCACATACTCTTGCCAGCTTCCATCTATCGCCGCTAAAATTACATTTTTTTGATTCGGTTACAACTTTTAATTTGCCGGTTGAAATGGTAACATATGGATAGATACGTGACCTTTCGTTCAGTGAATACATGTATGCTGTATATTTTGCAACACGGACAAAAATTATTATCAAATACATTTTGAATAATTTCTAAAATATAATTTGTAGACACAAATTCTACTCAATAAAACATCTTTATCTTATCACTGCCAGTATCTCGTAGTTCACCAACAATGTAGTTTTCACATCTCTCTTGCGGTATTGTTGCGCAAATTTCAATAAATTTTTGTGGATTGATTGATAGAAATACATCTTACATTGAGAACACAAATTGTAAATTTAACAAATATTTTTGATAATTTATTATAAAACACTACTTTTGTTCGATGTATTAATCTCGTCGAAACCTATTTCCTTTATAACTACCACTTTAATAAAACACTTCCCTACAAAAATTCATCTACCCGTCACAGTTTCAGCAAAACATGTAAATCACTCATAATATGTTTTCGCTCGCACTGCCGCACGTGCAACTGGCAAATACATGGTAATCATGCCTAATTTACTAAAACTAAGCATGTGTGCATTCATACCTTTTTACGACAATACTGAGACAACCGATCAAAATATGATTTCTTTCCATCATTTCATATTTCTGATTCACTGAATACGTTAATGCCTAAACGCATTTAGAATCAATATATAAATTACTTTTATAAATTTGAGCAGATAAAATCTCAGAATTATTTCAGACAGAGAAAATTAACTGTATTCTCCTATAAATACGAAATTTATGACCAACTTGTCTCCTTTGACCACACTTGTCTCGTTGTTGATCTCGTCTCGTCGTTCTTCTGGCATGTTGTGATGGTGAAAGAAGATGTTTGTTGAACAAATTTTGTTTTCTATATTTTTCAGTAAATCGTGTGGGACTGTTGTGTTTTTGTTCGAATAATCAATACTTTCCTCGTTGGGAAGAATAAGTTGGGGGGTTACTTCCAAAAACGGCTGCAAATTTTTTCTTTAAACTTTTCTTAAAATAGTGCCTAATGTCCTCTAAATGTCGATGTACACGGTACAGTTTCGTGCAGATTTTCATACAGTTTCTGTACAGAAACTTCAAGATCCCAAACTAGAAGAATAAAAGCCAAAAGTTGAGCATACAGGATAAGCACGTTTCCTGCATGAATCGCCACGTGACGCCGCTAGGAGGTCTACCGGGTAACAACTGAATTGCGCCGTCCGAGTACCTTCAGTGGTGGTACTTCTGTGCAAGCGTTAGGCTGTGTGATTTTTATTAAGTATTAATTAACCATTTGGCGCATAGAGAAGAAAAATAGGAAGCAGGAATTGGGGAAAATCACAATATATCACTTCATGCAATCGCACTTTGTCACATCTAACCTAAAATTGACATGGCCGATAACAGTTCGTGAACGATTCTGCCGCTAGAGGTGCTGAAGTCAAACAGTATGTTTTCTATACGAAAAATTACGATTATACCAGCAGGATTATAATTTTTTCATACAGAAAGCGTAAAATCTGGACTGTAAGAAGAATCTGCACGAAAACTTTACCGTGTATATCGAGCTTAGGAGATGACATAAACACCACACTGCTCTATTCCTTTGCTTTTTCAAAAATTGCAAAAATGTAATTTTTTGACTTGTCTCTCACGTCGTTAATATTTATATTAACGGCGAATGTTCTCATTATTATATTAATGAGTACATGTACTTCAAATAACGTCAAGTAAAGTTTCTCGAAAACTCACCCATGTTTTGCGAAAATTGGCTCAAAATTCCGCATCTTCAGAAATGCTCGAACGCCATTTTCTCATATATGGATTCAAACTTTCGAATGGATAGCGCTAATTGCAATCTTGAAAATGACGTAAAGCTCATTTGGGGTTAGTTATTTGTTTTTTCAAAGTTACACAAATATACTTTTTTGAAAGATCTCTTACACCTTTAATATGCACATTTTTAGCAATTTGTAAACACTATTGTATTTGTGAGTTAAAGTGCTTCAAATGACTTAAGTTTTTTGAAAACTCAAAATTTTTCTCTTAGAAAGAGATTCCAATTTTGAATTTGCAGTACTGGTCTAATGCCATTTTCTTAAAAACGGTCCCAAATTTTCCAAAGAAAATTGCCAGAACTAGGTTTTACTGTTCTTTAATATCATTACATGAATATTTTGGATCTATTATTAGGAAAGGGAAAAACAAAGAAAAGGACAAAAAAGGTAGTTTGGGCGGCGATAGATGGCAGCCGGCAATATATGGCAAGTCTAAACAGCTAGCCGAGACCAAATTAAATAGAAAACTAATACGGGCAAGACTGTCCCACGCTGTTCCATCTCTAATTACTAACAACAGCAAGGGGTAAAGAATGAGGGTACATAAGGAAAAATTATATTATTTATTAATGTCACGGATGCAGATTATAAACTATCGAAATAAACTGTGTATTTAATCTTTTATGGTAACCATCTACTTTTTATTTCAGGAAAATTATTCTTTTAAGAAACAAGATCCAGGCATTCCCGTTTAAATCGTGGAATTGTGATGTAGTTGATTTCCTTTGTTCGAAGCACCAGCATCATTCGGCAAACAAGTAGGTAGTCAGATCGCAGAGCTTGGATAAAATCATCCAGGTAATCGAGGCATAAAACAGAGTCTTCAGAGTCAGATGAATTAAGCGTTTCCTGTGAAAATATAATGAAATTAGTAGTGACAATTAAAATAAGTGTTCTTAGAAGTACTACAAGAGTATTATTATATTTTTCGATTAGTAAACTAAATATGCTCATTAATTCCATGAAAAATAGTATATTATCTCTATATTTATGGCATGTGTGCAATTAAAATCCCATAGTGCAATTAACACTCAACACCCACCAATCAGAATTTAGAAAAGGAGCCAAATCGTTTAATTAAGAATCTGTAACACAGACATAGCCAAGATATTTCCAGTTGGCCATGAAACATGAACAAAAATTCACATCACAGTTTGCATACCTACAACAACTGTATATAAACAACGAATGAATAAAACTAAATTGGCGAAGTAAATGCTAATATAGTTAACTAATGGAACAATATAAAATATTTAACGTGTATAAATTGAATGTTGTACATGTAAAACTTTTGGCCTTGGGATTACGAATGTGCAAAATGTACACATCAGTTGTATTTACCCGTTCTAAAACGTGCACTATATCAAACCTGTGTCACAAGTAACTAGTTGTTTTTACTTCCTAATACTTATCTGTACATGTATTCTCTCATTCTCTAAACGTTTAGTGGGAAGTAATGTTTTCATGACTTTGTCAGTTTCTTCTAATATTTTAACCGCAATATATTCAGTACCTTCCATTTCTAATATGTTTTGCAAACAAACATTGCAAGGCCTACCAAAATATCTTTTTCAGAAGCAATACGTCATCAAACATAAGCCTCGAAGGGTAAAGATGTGCTTGAATTTTTCAAAATTTAAATCATTCTTAAATGGAAACCAACAAATATTGAATGTAACATGTGTATAAAGGGGCATAATTGCACTCGTGGTATATAAGAAAACTCGCTCCTATCGTCGCTCGTTTTCTTGAACATACCACTCATGCAATTATGTCCCTCTTTATACACTCGTTATTAATTACTATAACAGCACATGTGCTTTAAATAATGTCAAGTAGAGTTTCTCGAAAACAACCGTTTTCTGTGAAAATTAGCTCAAAATTCCGCATTTTCAGAAATGCTCAAACGCCATTTTCTCATAAATGGCTCCAAATTTTTTTCTTGGTGGAGCCAGAATCTCTGTTTTGTGGGTCCTTGATACCACAAACCCAATTGAAAGCGAAACGTCTGTCCGTCTGTGAACAACGCTAGCGACTAAACCTTTGAGCCGATTTTCTCCAAAATTGATATTGCCCGATCGATCTGATTGATCTCGCCTTGAATTTGAAACCGATATTTTAATTTTGGGGCTACTGAGACATTTTCAAAAAATGGCGCCAACAATTTTCACTAAATTTGGTTGTTAATTAGAGAATGGCATGTGTGTTGAAAATTCATTTTTCAAAAATAGAAAAAATTCAATTTTTTCGGCGTCTTCCTACAACTACAATTACGAAGATACATTTTTACTTTCCCGTGTACTTTACATACTTACGTACATACGTATTGTATAAGGAAAGTTATGTAATGATGCGCAAAAAAAACGGCAAATTTTCGGTGAAAAACTCTTATTACAGGGCACTGCTAACGAAAAAGTGGATAAATCCAGTTGCCAAATTAAGAGAAAAAATCACCTAACACGTGGTGCAGCTGGAATCCCTATTTTGTGTGTCGTTGATACCGAGAAACCAATTGAAAGCAAAACATCTGTCCGTTCGTCTGTCTGTGAACAACGCTAGCGACTAAACCGTTCAGCCGATTTTCTCCTCTCTCGCGGCCCCTTGAATTTGAAATTGATATTTTATTTTTGGAGGGTACTTTACATGAAGCCCCTGGAACATTTTAAAAATTTTCAAAACAATGGCGCCACAAATTTTAACAAAATTGTATTGTTGGATAGTCCGAAGGACATTTATGAGAATGGGGTAGGTTTAATGTTGGTTGAGAACGCTGAATTTTTGAAAATTGGAAAAATTCAAAATTTTTTCAGCCTCTTCCTACAACTAAACATACAATTTTTGTTCATAATGAAATGTGTTCGTAAAAAACACGTCTTCAAATAACGAGATGTTCAATTTTTCAAAAACGAATATTTTTTCAAAAAATTGTGTCAAACCGACAACATTTTTTAAAAACCGCACAAGGTTTTTTTTATTAAATTGGGACCTGAGATAGCATAAAGGAAGCTTAAGACAATGGTGCGGGATTCATGTTCGTTGAAATGCCTGATTTTGCAAAAATTTCAAAAAATTTTAAAAAATTCGGCGTCTTTCTACAACTACAATTCTGAAGATACGATTGTTTTTCTTAATGAAATATGCTCATCAAAAACATCTTCAAATAAATTCATGTTGAATTTTTTGAAAATATGAGTAGTTCTTCTATAATTTCCGGACAAACATAATAGCCCGTTCGGAATTGACAGCGTTTCGTTTTGTCGTTTTCTTACAACTACATTTTTTTAAATACAATTTTTCTCAATCAAATGTATTCATCAAAACTACATCTTCAAATAAGATCATACTTCATTTTTTCAAAATACGAGTAGTTTTTCTATAATTTTGTGACAAACATAATAGTCCGCTGTAATGTGCTTCGGACATCTGGATGCGTGTGTAAATTAGAATTTGCAATTTTGTATGTTATTTCTTTGTTTGTTTCTTACATTCGACCTTTTTTATTCATTTGCAATAAATTATTTGTTTGAAATATTTGAAATAAAAAGTAAAAAAATTATAGCTCTCAAAATAGCGACAATGCAGGGTCTGTAACAATGGAATTCCGTTTGCGCTTGCAAATTTCTGTGAATTACTTATCATTGCTGTGACCTGACGGAGCTGTACGAAAAGGAGTTATAATTTTTTAATTTATGTTGATATTCGCATGAAAATATGTAGTTTTTTTTAGAGGTTGTACTAATTAACGTATACGAATAAGAGGACGATACTTGAATAAACACATCTATATTTCAATACAGATGATTGTACATTAAACAACACATTTTATAATAGAATCAATACATCCCTTAGCTGTTGCTAAGTTACCCATTGCTATGGCATTTCACTACTACATCGCAGCAGACTGAACTTGAAAATCTTAACATTTCCCCTCGATATGTAGTGAAATGAATTTAATCGATTTTCATTCCTAGAAAATTAACACATTTTTCATGTTTTTCGCGTGATAAAGATTTGGTTAAAATATCTGCAATCACATCTTCTGTAGGCATGTATTCAATTGATATTAGCCCCTTCTTGACAGCATCTCGTATGAAGTGGTGTCTGATATCAATGTGTTTCGTACGAGCATGAAATACGGGATTCGTAACTAGTTTTTGAGCACCCATATTATCATTTTTAATAACAATATTTTTCATATCAAAACCAAAATCCTTGAGAAGTGTCCTCATGTATATAGCTTCTTTAGTTGCATCTGAAAGAGCCATATACTCAGCTTCTCTTGAAGATAAAGCTACAGTACGTTGCTTTCTAGATTCCCAACTTATTGCTGTGCCATTCATAATGAAAACATAATCAGTGTAAGATCTTCGATCTATCTCACAAGTACCCCAGTCAGCATCAACAAACATTTTTGTTTTTTCGTCAGTTTGCTTAAAAACGAGACCCATGTCCAAGGATCCTTTTAGGTAACGCAAAATTCGTTTCGCAGCTTTCCAATGGAGTGACGAATATCAATCCAAAAATTGGCTTAAATAACTGACTGCGTGAGTTATATCTGGTCGGGTACTTACAGATAAATACATCAATGATCCGACTAGTTCACGGTACGGCATATCGTTCTCCTTTTCTTCATGTTCTTCATGATTCAGTTTCTGATTCTTTTCTAATGGAGTAGAAATTGGTTTGCATTCTGTCATCCCGAATCTGTCAAGAATACTGCGAATGTAGGCTTTTTGAGTAATGATGATATTCTTTCCATTTCTTGTAAATTCCAGTCCCAAGCAATATTTTATCTCGCCTAAATCTTTAATCTCAAATTCATCACTGATTTGATTTTTCAGGTTTTCGGTAATAATATTATCACTGGATATAATAAGAATATCATCGACATATACGATGACGAAACTTCTGTTCTCCGTTGGACCGATGTAGTAAACACATGAATCTGCTTCAGATGGAATGAGTCCAATCTTTCTAAGTACTTTGTCTAATCGAAAATACCATGCCCATCCTGCTTGACGTAAACCATAAAGACCTTTCTTCAATAGACAGACATTTTTGCCATTTTTTAAATCCATTAACATCTTAGATGCTTCGTGGCTATAAACATTATCTCCTCCAGTTAAAATGATATATTCTAAGATTTGTTCTAGATATTCAGGAGGATTCATGAATATTTGCTCTTCTAAATCACCATTTAAGTAAGCTGTAACGACATCCAATTGTCTTATTTTCATGTTTCTCTGGCAAGCAACTGCAGTACGGATCGAACTCAACTTCGCTACAGGAGCAAACGTTTGATCAAAATTGATACCAGGCTTTTGAGAAAAACCCTGTGCTACTAATCGAGCTTTCCTTTTCTCAATTTTTCCATTGGAATTATGTTTATTTCGTAAAACGAATATACTTCCTATTATTTGAGAATTATCAGGCGCGGAACGAGTTCCCACACTTTATTTTTAATTAAAGATTTAACCTCGGAAGCCATTGCATCTTTCCATTCAATAGAATTTTCTTCTCTATGTTAGAGGAGATTCCTTCGATTAAAGGAATAGCTTCAGCAAGAAGTACAAAATCGGTAGATGCGTTTACCGCCTCAATTTCATTGTATAGTTTCCTTGGTCTTCCTGCCAAGCCGGTTCTTAATATACGAGGACGTCCAGGTCTCCTTTGAATTTGAATGTTTTTCCTGATTTGTAACTTCCCCTGATCTGGAGTTCTGCAAATTCTCTTCGTTTTCGCATCCTTCGTAGTCCTTTAGCGATATGACATCATCATTTATAATCTGTCCCTTGATGTCTTGTCGTTCTCCTACTAGTTTTAGATTCAATTCGACTTCAGTATCTTTTCTGACGTCTGATATATGTTTCTCATAACATATATCGTCCAATTGAGGTGAGATTCTTATAGTTCTATCATTTTCATTCAAAAATGTCACATCCCTAGTTATTTCAATTTTAGAAAATTTAGGTATCCAGATGCGGTATGCCTTTGATTGATCAGAATATCCGACAAAAATACCTTTCCTGGAACGAGCTTCAAATTTTCCTTTATTTGGATTACGGTTTAAACAAAATACCTCGCATCCAAATTCTTTCAAATAACCAACATATGGAATGCGACCGTTCCAGACCTCAAAAGGAGTCTTACCTTCAAGTTTACTTGTAGGACAACAATTCCTTACAAAATTTGCTGTAGAGATCGCCTCAGCCCAAAAAGATGAAGGTAGGCCAGACTGTAGTAGTAGACATCTGGCAGCTTCGGCTAGAGTCCTGTTTTTTCTTTCTGCTACGCCGTTTTGCTCTGGAGAATAGGCAGCAGATAATCTACGTTGAATACCTTCAGACCTTAAGTGTTCGTCGAATTCTTTATTGATGAACTCTCCACCGTTATCCGATTGTAAATATTTGATTTTTCTTCCTTTTTGCCTCTCAACCAATGTTTTAAACGACTTGAATTCTTTTAGAGCATCATTTTTACACTTTAAGAAACGTATTTCAGTTCATCTGGACTTATCGTCAATGGATGAAATAAAATATTTAGCTCCGCCCTTTGAAGATACGCGCATAGGTCCACATGTATCAGTATGAACAATTTCTAAAGTTTCACTTATAAATGCGGTTCGATTTCTTAGGAAATGATGGTCGCGTCATCTTACCTTGAATACATATTTCACACGTTGTATCGTTTATAGCGTCATCCATCTTAATACCTCGGAGTTCCATTCTTGAAAGCATGAATGAGATCCTTGAAATTCAGATGACCCATACGCCTATGCCAAATGTGGACAGAATCATTTTTCACTTGAAATTCTTCTAATATATTAGGGGTAGGTTCCACAATTCTACTATTTTCGATGGGTAGGCCTTTTATATGATACAAATTCTGAGTACGATGAGCTGTCAGCATTGTATGTCCTCCACGATCTTGCACAATTGCTTCATTCTTATCGAATATAACTTTATATCCTTGATCTGTAATTTTCGCAACGGATAATAAATTTGTTCTCAATGCAGGGACATGTAATGCATCATGTAGAGTAATTGATTTCCTTCTGTCATTCGAAGTGGTAGTCATTTCGACAATTCCTTTTGCACTGATTTCAATATGGGCATCCCTTGCTAATTTCAATTTGCCTGTATCACGATTATCTATTCTAGAAAACATGTTAATATCTTTACATAAATGAGATGTGCATCCACTATCTAAACACCATGTATCTTCTGCAAAACTATCTGCCACTTTATAAGCTTCGTGTCCTAATTGACTATGCTCAGTAGATAAAAAACTCATACCTGATTTTCCAGTCTGCGTTTTCAGGGGACATTCAGAAAATTTGTGTCCTTCTTCATGACATTTATAACATCGAAATTTGAAGGCAGGCTTCCCCTTCTTTGGATTATCTTTGAAGTTCTTGAAGACTTTATTGAAGTATTTATCATTTTTCGAAGTTTTCTTGCATAACAGAGCTCCTTGATCCGACGAAGTAGGAACTTCTAGCTTCTTCTTCTTCTAGCTTCGTATTCTTCAATGATTTTTATTCTCAGGTTTTCAGGTTTCGGCAATTCGTCGCGACATTCTATTGCGATTCTAAAACTTTCAAAACTAGGAGGTAAACTGTACAATAACATAATAATAAGCTGTCTTCATTAATAATAATATTCAAATCGGTTAATTTGTCAACTGTATCGAAAAATACATCGAGATGTTCGCACGTCACCGCCCTCGCTCATTTTATGAAGTGTTAAATTCTTTAAAAGTGTAGCTTTACGCGCGGGACCTTTGATTGAAAATTATTTTCCAATTTCAACCATACCTCTCGTGATGTCGTGCAATTTCTTATATTCTTGAGTTGACTGGGACCAATTGACAAAACTAAATCCGATAATGCTTTTTCATCATTTCTTTTCCATGCTTCTATTGTCGTGACTTTTTCTGTATCTTCAGGTTTCTTAATGTCGCCGTTGACATATCCCCATGCGTCATTTTTTATTAATAATGCTCGCATTTGCATTTTCCATGTATCATAGTTTTCTCGTCCTAGTGCTTCGATACGTACGATACCACCAGCATTCATGATTGCTTTCGGCGTTTCTTCATTCAACTCTAAAACGTTAATGAACTTCGTGTGCCTGGGCTCGTAACCTATTAGAGGGCGCACTAATTAACGTATACGAATAAGAGGACGATACTTGAATAAACACATGTATATTTCAATACAGATGATTGTACATGAAACAACACATTTTATAATAGAATCAATGCATCCCTTAGCTGTTGCTAAGTTACCCATTGCTATGGAATTTCACTACTATATCGCAGGAGACTGAACTTGAAAATCTTAAAAGTTTTTGCACCAAATGCTGTACCATTTGTAGTGAGTAGAGTATTTGTTGCATGGTTTTAAAATACTCTTCTCTAATCATGACCTTATGGAATGCATTTCTATATTGTCCAGGGTATCAGGCTTCTTTTTCCAATACAGGTTTACAAAACTTTTGTATTCTATTTTTGTGTAGTTGTAGAATTCACATAGTTCTGAAAACACTTCGATGGAAACAATGAGTTGTTTGCTTCTTGGTTGAATTGGACGTTTACAAATAATAGCTAAGATGTTAGTAGCGCATAAAGAGCAATATTTCAGTACTACGTAGCTGTTTCCAATAACGCGGGAAAGTATGTGCTATTGTAGCACCACTAGTTTTCTTAATGAAATGTGTTCATATAAAACAGATATTCAAATAAGTTCATGTTCAATGAAACATGAGTATTTTTCTTTAAAACATTGTTTCTTAGAAACTGGACGTTTTTTTTATTAATTTGGGACATAAGATAGCATAACGGAAGCTTAAGAGAATGTTCATGTACGTTCAAGTGCCTTATCTTGCCAGAATTTAAGAATTAAAGATAATTGGCCTCTTCCTACAACTACAATTGTGAAGATACAATTGTTTTTCTTAAGGAAATATGATCATCAAAAACAGACCTTCAAATAATGCCAAGTTGAATTTTTCCAATATATGCGTATTTGTGGAGTAATTGAGAGTCAGAATTGGTCGTCCGCCTAGGCTAAGAGAACTTCAACCTAAAAGAATTTTATAGTGCTAAAAATTGTTTGGTAACCTACTTTCGGATCCTGAAATTTAAAGAATAAATAACGAAAATGCATTATTTTAAATACATAAAATGTTATAAAATATAAAATAACAGGATATCGTAGCTCAAATAAAAAAGAATATTATTCTTTGTATTTACGACGATTATAAAACAAAGAGAATTCGACGAGTTCGATTCGAATATCGAACAAAAATAGTATTTTATAATATATAATTGTAATTATTTATATACAATTATTTCTTTGAACCAATTAGCAAAGCTTTTTTGAAATTTGCGCAACAGTGAGCCAATGGATATTTAAAAAGTACATTGTTGGTAAACTAAGAGATGGTGGCAGTGATAACCTTATGTTGTTTTTCTACTCCCGTTGTATAATGCTGTCATTGGTTGGCTGCAACCAGTTGCATAATGATAGCCATTTCGATACAGTTTTCAATATGATACAGGTTCTTGACCAATAACTGAGACGCTTACAAACCAAGTATTGGCACTTCATTAATCATTAAGAATCGGTGCAGTAAATGTTTCCTTCGAGTGTGTACTTAAAAATTGCATTTAATATTATATAATGCTTCTCAGTTTCAATTTCTTTTATCAGTAGTAATTTTTACGTGACATTTTATTTAAAATAAATTGGATCGTAATTTCACTTTAATCCTATTTCACTAGCGCAGTGGTTGTTATTGCAGAGAACATTTGAGTGACGTTATGATCTGAACGCAACCCGTTTTGTGTTATTTGCTGCTGCCGTGTGGCTGTCCTTAAAAGCCGGCCAATTCTTTAGTTTAAAATATTTAGTGAATGGTAGTTCTTTCTGGTGGTGCTGACGTTTCCAGAAATGAGAGAAAATGCGAAAATGGTGAATCGTCGGAATATTATTGCCGCAACCTTTGTAATCGCTCGCAAGCGCGGTGGTGAAACAAAGCCAACTGCGGGTGTAGGGTAGTGAGATGTCCGCCAGGTGGCCTTGGCTGAATCTTGCATGTCGACAGCCACGAAACGATTCAGTGGAGACGTTTAACTTATAAAAGTTCCCATAAGTCGTAGAAAAAGTACCGTATGAAACTCGATGTAATGGGTATTAATACACTCGTGTGAAGTTTACGATACTCGCTCGTATCTCGCTCGTATCGTAATATCACACTCTTGTATTAATACCCATTATTACATCATCGTTTCATAATGTACTATTTATTTACTAGAGCTTGTGTTAACAAATTAGACTTTTAGAAATTATTCGAAACATATTTGATGATTAATATTTTTTTCCGCGTTGCAAGGTAAAGAACGTCCGATATTTACTAAACAAAAGGTCACTTATCTATGCATAAGTTAGCATTTCATCAGCACAACATGAAAGTGAATGTATGTAAATGACTGAATGTATGAAATGTTACGAAATTGCATTTTATATTTGGCTAGCTCATATAAAAGATTATGCACAGAAATCGTTGCAATTTATAATGACTAGGTAAATGTTGGATTCATTTTTCGAAAATATTTTAAATAAAACTTGTTCAATTGCTAATAAATGTGTCTAGAAGTCTTGTAATGAGCACACTAGTTTAAGCTGGCGTAAGTTTTCTTTGAAAAAATTAACATTATTTAGTACAAGTAAATAGTATGGTAATGTTTATAGTTCCTTTTATTAATTATTTGATGTCAAAAACTATTAAAAGCTTTGTGAGTTAAAATGCTTATATTAACTTCTAATGACATTTTTCGAAAACTCAAAAGATTTCTGTGAAAAAGAGCTTCAAATTTTGAATTTACAGAAGCGCTTAAACGCTATTTTCATAAAAAGGCTGCAATTTTTTCAAAGAAAATTGGCATTTAGGACGAAGTCTCTAATATTCTTAAAATAATATTTCCAATCTGCTACCGCATTACGCAACGGGAAAATTAAAAAACTTTAAAAAATGTACTTTGGGCGGCAATAGATGGCAGCTGGCAAGAATGTGTGGCAATTCCGAACAGCTAGCCGAGATCGAAGGAAATAAAGACTAATAGGCAGGCGCGCATCCAGACTTCTCTTTTGGGGGGGTCAGGTTAAGACTCACATGCATTTATCTCGGAAAGAGGGCAGGGGACCGAATGTAATAACAAATTTGACGTATGTTATTCGTATATCAGATTGACTTTATTATACTATAAATGTATTAGAAATTCAATATACCAGTAATCACATATCAGATATCAAGCAGGTTACAATTGTTACAATCCTCACCATATTCGCTGGGAGTGAGGCGGGGGTAACTTTGGAATTTTGACTGGTAACCTCCAATTTTTGTTGCAGATTAGAATTCTGCCTACAAAAATATGTCAATTTTATTCGGTACATTTGTTTAAAAAAAATGAAAATTTATAAATTTATCAACAATAAATTTCAAGTTATCAAAAATAACTTTCATTTGATGCAATATAAAAATTTGTGAAGAAACGTATGTGAGAGAGACATGTAAATGTGTGTAATGAAAAAAGTATTTTTTAATAAATTATTATAAGTAATAAATGCATGCCTATAATATATAAATAAAGTAAATTATACTTTTATTTTTTCTCACAATTATTTTTCTCATTTTAAATTTTCCTTTTTTACATTTTTTCGTTTACATTGCTCTTTCGTACATTAATAAATTTGCACCATATTTGAATCTCCTTGCATGGCGATTCTTCTATAACAATGTTGTAAACTTCATTATAAGTTTGGCGACAACTACCCCGAAATAATAAATTATAATCTAATAAATTTAATGCAACAGTTAATATTTTTCAATTAACTGATCTGATTCGTTTTGCATTGCCTTGGGGCTTTGTTTAATTAAAACCCAAATAAAGTAACATCATTGCAATACTGTTCATGAAGAATGAGTGCTGTCAAAAGATACTTTTGATACTGGATTCGGACTCAGCGACAGCTAAACTTTCAAATAAGATATTTTAGGCGTCAGACTCTATTCTCGCTCAATAGCCGAACTAAAATTCTCTAGCCGGATTCGGACTCAGCGACAGCAAAATATTCAAATAAGGTCGTTTAGCAGTGGCGAAGCTGAAGTGTAATCTGGGAGCCTTATAACACCCAATTTTTTTCCAATAAATTCTGTCGTTTTGTACCATTTTTCAATATTTTTGTTACTGAATCGTTGCAGAAAATTAAATGTGTTCGACTTCTTTTCTTCGCCTACGCGCGAGGGAATAAGCAGGGCCGCAAAAATATACACTTTGGGGCCGGTAGCTGAGTGAGGAGTCTGCCAGTGGATAGACACCGGCTGGCTCTGCCGCGCACGCGCAAAAGAGAGCGTACTCTATCTCCCTTTCAATTGCATTCACTGGGCAGAGTTCCCAGTTGCAGCCTAGGCTCTCGGTTGGCATGAACTTGTACAGCAATGCACACCCACGTCTCAGAGGCAAATTCACCTCATCACCTGACGTTGTGGGAAAATAGAGTTGTTTATGTCCCGTTTGTGTGATTTTTGTTAGTGTTTTCTTTACGAAACAATTAATGAAGCTAAAAATATAGTGTTGCTCACAATGTCCCATTGATTATGCGCCAGTCTCATAACTTCTAAACTATTCACGATATCGAAATGCAGTTTTCGCTCAACAATGCGGAATCACGAGTTAAGTACTACGCCATAGAGATAGAAATAGTAGCGATACGTAGTAATATACCGTGTTAGATATGAAGAGACTATTGAAATCCTCATCAAAGTAGACATGACTATGAATGAATTTTCAGGGTGAGAATTATTTGAAAGATACAAAATTGTATCTTTTAAAATTATTGATACAGAAGTGACTCAGATGGACTACATGTTTCAAGATTTCGAAAACTTTCATTTTATTGAATTTCTTGACGAAAAGCAGTTTTCCACCTACAAAGCGTTCTTTCGTTGAGAAAAGTTTTCTTTTCTAATAAAACAATATCCATTCCTTGACACTGAGCAGCCTCGAAATGAACTGACAAATGTTTACATTAATAATGCAAAATACATGCCTGCAGTTTTTTTTCTGAAGTATTTGTTAGACAAGTTGGTACAGAAAAATATCAAGAGACGGTTCGATTTGTACAACTCAAACCAACTTTCCCTTTATATACAGCATTATGTGAAAGGAATACGATTACATTAAAGAGTTAAGACATTCTTGAGAAATTCCTTTGGAAATTAACTGTGCAGAAACAATAGCTTTAAAGAACATTTTATCGATGTTTTTGTTGAATAAAAAAAAGATGAATGGAACTAATTTACAAAAAAAATGCAAGATAAGATTTTCAGAATACTTAACTGCATGACTCTAGCTTCGCCACTGTATTTTAGGCGTCAGACACTATCCTCGCTCATCAGCCATACTAAAATTCTCTTACACTAAATCTTTTCGACTAAACTTTACCACTAACCCCTGTTGATAGCCTTAACTTACGTTCTTACAAAACCAGAACCGACCTCAGACTTCAATGATCAAATTAGGTTCGCCGTTACAGATTACTTTACGTATTTTAAGGTTAAATAAACATTGAGTTTGATAGGAGTTCCGATACTGAATTGGATTGTATCATCGAAACTGAATTCTAACAAACACCTGAAAGCAAGTTTGTTGCCAATTTTATATTCATACCATTATTATTACGTAGTTTAGCTAGTTCTATTCCCTTTGAATAACAATTGTGACTTTTAAGACGAGTCCATGTGTTGACATCCATGTTTCGCACAATTCTCTCGTACAATTAGTGACAAATATTCACATTAAGTTAGCAACACTAGTAACGCGCAGTGTATTTGATTCCGACTTTAGATATGTTACTTGTTTAGATATATTTCTTTGTATTAAAAATATTTTCAAAGTGATCTTGTATGATCTTGATGAAGTATGTTTTTATACAAATTAAATTCCAATTTCTATATACATTCATTAGTTTTAGCACTGCTAAACTTTTAGAAATTTCTAGAATTGTTTGAAAATAACTGAAAATGTCTCGGCCAGTCCCTATTCTGTAGGGACCCTGGAAAGGTTACCATTTTTTTTATATGTTGCAGTTTCTCACAAAATTTTGACGGTTCATCATTTGGGGGGGTCATGACCCCCATGACCCCCCCCTTGGATCCGCGCCTGCTAATAGGGGGATGTCTGTGCTATTCCGTAGCACCAATAGTTGGACAAAGTTGACGTGCTTCTAGAATAATTCTTTTTTGCCTAAGGTGAACTTTGCGGATCCCTCTCCGGATCAAAACACGTTTTTATGTTCGGAAAACATTTAAATTCGCAGCGCGCGCGCTCTTTTAGAGCATCTGGAGTAGCAGTGCGCACGAGACACGATGCAGTGGAGCGAGCCTCAGCGAGGAGCAGCGCCTGCTAATAAATGGACCAGCAGACACCACGAAAGGCAGCCAAGTTCTTGCAAAGGTTCGTCCGTGGTGAGCGCCTTGTGAAGCTGAATGGTTAGGCGGACAGAAGATGCGCCATCAGGATTGTACCCATTGGTATCTGGTGACCAAGCTGCGTTTAAGGACATCTTCTGGTTAACGACTATTAAGAACTGGACTTGATTTTTATCTCCCGGCGATCTCACAATTAAAGGCAAAGTATTGGCACGAGTTGGAACTTGGAAATTGTGAACGCGGACAAGAAACATTGGTTATTATTTACTTCTTTTGTTTTGGAACAACAATTTTTTGTAATGAAACTCTCTTATTGCATTTCGCGCTGTATTTTGTTTGGAAGAAGTATTAAAATTGCTTTTTATTTATACGTTTAAGTTTAATTTCGTAATCTTTGACGAGTTACTGCTAGTTTTACCACCTGACCTCTCCTGTAAGAGCTGTGAGAAATCTGCTTGTGCGTGCTTTGGCGATACTCAGCACAATGGCCAACAACCGATACGCTCCCACGCGGAGCACGAGGAAGTTAATTGGGAATTGTCCCTAGGGGACCGATAGTTACCATTATTCGTTTCAATTATTCATTCATATCGTTCTTAATTCATTTCATTCATTATCATCCCTTTCATTTCCTTCGTTCATCCCTTCCATTCATACCAACAGAGCATACCTCTTATATGAGCGAAGTGCTTGCGGTAAGTTGCTGTCGGGTTCCTTCATGAGGTAGCGCCGCGTGCCGCGCGTCGCCTCCAGGAAGAATTTCCCAAGTACGATGTCGTCCAAATGGTAGGAGAATGCCTCGCGGTCCTCTGGCCGCAGCCGCTTCTCCAGATCCAGGAATCGTTTGTTCGAAAAGTCCCAGTTTTGCAGGGCGAAAAACGCAAGCGCCAGGTTGGCCGAGTAGATTCGGCGCTGCAGGCGAACCAACCTGCGACACAGTGGGGCACCGTTGCGATAGTGGGAATAGACACGCCTTAAGATAAAATTATACAAGCTCTAAGGCATTACGAAGTAGGGTTGTACCTTATGAGAAACCTCAGGCGGTTGATGAAACAAGCAATAGACCCGATCCCCGAATTAGCAACCCTCCCGACTTCTCTTGGATAGTGCAACAAACCACTACCACTAAAACCGATAAACCCACAGTACTTCTACAAGAAACACAGAAACAATAGTTCCAGGAGAGAGTTTTTTCAACCTGAAAATACATTAGTGCCATTTTCATTTACATTTTTGATTTTTTCAAAATGTCACAAATGTATATTTTTAAATATGTATTCAGTCGTTAATACTTACAATACCGACGTTTTATTCATTATTACATGTACGATTAAAATTGTTTAAATGATTTCCAATCAAGCTCATGATTACGCATTTTCAGTAACGCTCACACGTTATCTTCTCAAATACGGTTGAAAATATTTCAATGCGGAAACAATGTTATTTCAACAAAAATTGGCATAATTTTATGACTGGGCAATTTCAATGGGAAAAAAATGTACCGGGAGTAAAACACCTCTAGATGAGTGGGAATCTCCGGACTGCATCCCGCGGTCATTTTTCCTTCAGACCCACTTCCAGCTAATACGCTTTCAGATTGATTGATATTATTTCGTGCGCGTTGATAGCTGAGGTCAACAGTTCCGTATGTGTAGTGCATTTTAATCGCGTGTTGTGGTGGAGGTGGTAGTGGTGGTGATGGTGGCGGTGAGCTTCCCGCGCTGGATGGCGAGATCCTGCGCCGACCTACCCGAGAGCTTGTGGGGGTTTCCCCAGCCAGGTATCTCCCAATAGAGGGGAACCGCCCATTCCGGGACGAGCTCTAAAGTTCCGACTGGTGTCCCAGTCAGAGGCACTGCAGTGACGTCAGTTGATGTCCTGAACCACCTACGTCGGAAATCCGCTTTCAGTTTTCCTTATCGGCGAAGCTACAGGCGTTTCGTCCATGCATTAATTCGGAAGAAAGAAACATTTTTCTTCAGTTTCTATTAATAAGTAGCGCAAATAGATGTTGTCGCACCATCATGTGAAGTCAGATGAGTAAGAAAATGGATGTTTTGGTTTTAGTTTCGACAACACTTTCAACTTTCGCAATGCTCTACAAGAATGTGCAAATGTTTCTTGAAAACAGGTTGAAGTGGATCAGTTATATTCGATCAATATGAAATTAAGCAGACCACGGTGAACGTAGAAATCGATCCTTTTACTAAGGGGGAAAATCGATAGGGATGCAGTCGGGCTTTGCCTTTGGGAAAGGCATGTAAACGGAGTAGGAAGTGTTGACCGCGGGATGCAGTCAGCGACGGGGCACGAGTTGTCACCCAGTCACGGAAAGCCGCCCCGACGACGGCGGAGGTGGTAATAAATGCCTCTGACGGCGCCGGCGCCGGGTCGGTCCGCAAGTAGGATAATCTCACGTAGGGTGCTGGCTTGCCGGCACTCGCATCCGGCGCTGGAACCAGTGCTGCACTCACATGGGTTTGCGGCCGATGATGGGCAGCAGGGCGTCGACGATCACCGCCGGCAGCAGTTGGTAGAAGAAGAAGTGCATGAGGAAGAGCAGGTAGTTGCCGGTGCAACCGCCGCACGGATGGTACAGAGCGCCCGATAAGGGCAACGTAGTGCCGATCTCTAACGCGGTTTGGAGGACGCGGCCCTGGGTGATGTGCTGCAGCCCCGTCTGCGCGGCGTTGTACACGAGCGGCGGCCCCAGCCTGCGCAGCCACGCACAGCACATCCTTCACTCAGCACGCAATTGACCGAAGGGTTGGTGGATTATTATTTCGTGTTCCCGGAAGCGGCAACTTCTAAGGTCAGGTAAATGTAGTGCATGTTTTTTCCTCGGGAGACATGGGATCTTCCCCAGCTGGGTAGTGAGATACGGCGCTCAACTGCACGTCAGCTAGCGGGATTTTCCACATCCAGTTATCTCCCACTATCGGGACATCACCCCTGCCGCAACAACTTCTAAGCTCCCAACTGGTATTCTGATATATGTGGATAGTGCGATTTTTCTAACTCTGCCCCTCAAGCCCCCATGGCCACGATGGAATATCACACGGCATTTCGCGTCTTTCTCCATCGTACCGCTAGAATTCGCATGATCGCAAGCACTACTTGATACGGTCGCGATCATACGATACAGGGCGGCACGACCGAGAACGTCGCGAAATACCGTGACAAACTTCATCGCAAAGACTGGCCTTGAGGGACAAAGACAGAAAAATCGCATAATAGTGTAGTTCACGTGTGTAAGTACGGTTTGAGGATAGGACAAGGAATAGAAAGGTACGATCGCGCGCGGATCTTAGCCTCTTTGTTAGGGCACTGCTCCGGTATCCGCCTGATGTTGATCGGGGAAACCACGGAAACCACCGATGACAGCAGCCGGCCGCTAGACGGCTAATGAGTACACAGCTAATTCTTGTTTTATATTGTTTATTCACGTTGCTAAAGACGTTAAAACCCGTTGCTAAGGATGTTAAATTACTTAACATGCAGGTATGTACACGCCTGTAGGGTTGGATGTTAAAACGGGCTAGAGACGCATATGACCGATAAATTGTTAAAAATACTACTACTAAGTACTACATTAATAATTATTGAAAACAATTAATAAAAAATAATAAAATATAATATATCTTAAAATGACAAAAAACTGACAGTCGAGTAAATGCTCAAAGTGACCACCGTTTATGAAGAGACAGGCGTTTACTCTTTCCAGTCTAGTGGCTGCAGTACGTTGAAGAGTAACGAGGACAGAATACGTGCTTTCTCTTTCTTCCAACTAAAATTAGACACATTCTCTCAGCCCGAAATCTGAGGGCACGAGGCCGGGGGGGTCGTTAAAAGTGAAAGGGTGTCGAAGGTATTTCCCGCGTTGCCAAATTGTCAAAAGAAGAGTTGGTGTTTCCAGACCTGGGTATATATATATATATATATATATATATATATATATATATATATATATATATATATACCAACGGGACATGACCCCTGGCGCCATAACATCCATGGTCTCTACAGGTATTCTGATGTATGTGGTAGTATAGTTCACGTTGTGTAAACTACACTACCACATGGAGATAGGACTTGGAAGAGAAAGGTATGATCGCGCTCGGACGGTATCTCCCACCAGCCTGTTAGTGAGCCTCATTGAAATATTATAATATGAGCTGCATATATGAGCACCATTGAAATATTATAATAAACCTGGATTAGATACTCTATTATGAATTATGTAAAGAATGAATGTAAGGGTATTCATAGATATGGCCTTGAACTCAAAGAATTAGGCGGTATTTTGGACCTTCCATAGGAATCTGTCCTTAATTGATAATATACGATTTATGTGATTTGATTTTTCAGTTTGATTCATTGATTTCATCATGTCAGTTTGATGATTCGTTTGTGATTGATCAGTTTATAGAACATCGCCGTCAGTAAGATTATCTTGAGGATATTATAAAATTTTATTTTATTTAAATTTATATTATGTCATGTCAAGTTTTAGCAAATATATATGTATAGAAGCATTACAATGAAATTATTTAAACGAAAAGTAATCATTGAAATTTACTATTATGAAAAGTAATTTGAATACTTTATTTGAAAGTAGATTTGATTGTAAATTAATTTAGATTAGTTAATAGATTCGGGCTATAGAATACGTATTGTGCCCGTCGCTCTCGTTTTAAGATAAATCGTAACAAAATAGACGTACCGGGAGGTGCATCTGGGATGACAAAGCGGAGCTTGGAAGTGAGTGTTCCATTAACGCTGGAGAGTTTTTGTACAAATCAGATATTTTGATATTATTATTACTGTTGTTGTTAAGCAAAAGTGGTTTTATTTTTTGTTTTAGTGGTAATTTCAATTTATCTTCATTATTATAGTTTAATATTACAGTGATGGATTTATGAATACATTCAAATATTTATGGGTACGTTGAAATATTTATTTTGGAACAGAAGAGCATTTGTATGATTTATTTCGAGAAAAAATTGGCCTTTTACAAAATCGAAAATTCAGACATTTAAACGAAAAAGTTACCTACTGCACTTTTAAGCATTTTCTACGTTATTCGATTACAAAGTTTAATACAAACATTTGGAGCCATATTTCAGAAAATTTTGAAAATGCTGAGGCTTCATGTAAAGGATCTCCCAAAATCAAAATATTCGTTTCAAACTCGCTGGACCTGGAATTCGTTCAAATCGATTGGAGAATATCAATTTTAGAGAAAATTGTCTGAACGGATTAAATGCTACTGCTCTGAACGGATTATGTGCACAGGCGGACGTACAGAGACAGACGTCTTGCCGTTAATCGATTGTTCGGTATCAAGAACCCACAAAACGTGCATTCTGACCACACAACGTGTTAGAGGAAGGGATTTGTTATTTCTATAGGAACAGGATTTATTTGCTTTTTCGATAACAGGGATTTTCCACAATAAGACTTTGTAGAAAATCGGCGTTTTTGCTGCAGCTTTACAATACTTTGTGAGTACTGCGTAAGTAGTATACGATGACGTAACACCCTGCGTATTCTAAGGAATCTTACCCCTTCCTGGCGACCTCGCAGCTGCACATGATAATCCCCTTGACGACGACGTCGCAGGGAACGTAGTCGAGGTAGCTGTCGGGGTCGCTGTAGCCGGTGTGCACCACGCCCTTTCCAGCGCCCACTAACATACCCATAGGGCCGTTGAAGTTGTCGATCCAACCTGGGAACGGGTCAACGGCGGTAGGCACCACTGCAACAAGAACACAACAGTAAGCACAATTCAGGAATTATGATTGTTTCCGGACACGTCATTTGTCCCGTTAGAGTAGTGCTTCTGCTGTCTCCGAAGATTGTGTTGTTTCCGTTGGAACGTGGAAGAACCGCCGACCGACAAGTCGGCATGTAGGGGATTCCAGCCTTCTGGTATCCCCCCCAGCGTGGTACCACCTGCCGGGCGATCTCTAGGGCCCCGACTGCTCCCCCGTCAGGGGTGGTAGTGTATTGCATGTAAATATGTATGTAAAAGGAGAAGATAGAACCATTAAGCGGTAGAAAAGACCATGGACCTTGTTTGTTATGGTACGATTCTAACGTTTTCCGCATATTGATCGGAGAAACCACGGAAAACAACCGATTAGAGCAGCAGTCCGCTAGAATTCTCCCTCAGACACCGACTGCATTGGACCTGCCTCTACGGGAAGTGTCGAAAATTTGTCACAGGACTCGAGTCCTATTGTCGCTGCAGGTACAGCGGCAATACTGGCTCTAAGCTAATTCAGCCGATGCAGGACCTCTCAGAAACGATAAGTTGTAGGTTGAGCGCTGCTCTTGGAAATTCGTATGCACATTCACGCTAATGAAGAATGATGACGCAGTCAATGGCGACATCATTTTGGATACTCACTGCGAAAGATCGTAATGTGGGCGGTAAGTAGGAGATTAGGGCTGTAGGGCTGTAGGCATCATATATATTATTTCTGTAAAAAGGCCGATTTTGATGTCCCTCCTATTCGCCTCTCAGTGAACGGTTTTAAACAAATGAGGTACCAAAAAAGAGAAAAAAATGAGGAGTGGAGGAAATTATATATTGAATAGATCGCAGCTTTCCTTTATTAATTAAAAGCTACGAAATTTGCGTTGTTTGAAGTTCCCGGCTAGAATCGAAACGGGAAGTTGGCTTCATGCGCATCTTGGCAAATTGGCGGGAAGTGGTAGAGTAAGATGGCGGAGCTTCGAGAACGTATTGCATTGCGTTGGAGATCCTGCTTGATCTCTAATTGTTAATACCAATGAAATTACAGTTATTACCAATGTAAGTATTTAATGAACTTTCTTGTATACTAGCTGAACCCGTGCGATTACATTGCATGGAAGTAGAGTGTAGAAAAGTTACCACAAAAAGTAGTTCATTTCAAGATCTTTACGCATACATGGATAACATACTATACGCGCACTTTTTCTTGATACTCCAGTGGGGGGTGCGAGGGGAGGCGGGTTCTGTCTACGTCACGGCAGTGCAGTGCTGTCAACGTCCACAGAACACTCAGCGTAAAAGCGCTTCTTGGACCAGATAACAATGAGAAACAATGCAAGGTTTTTTTAAAATTCTGATGAAATAATGAATAATTGTAGAAATTATTGAGTAACAAGAAGGAGCGCAGTACGCAGAGGTCATTAGAAAGAGAGAGCGATAACTGAGAAGTCCGAATTGTAAAGAAAGAAGGTGAGCAGCACTGCAAACTGAGCCGTGTTGTTCCGAGTGGAGCTCATGTTTTCTTCCGAGCCGTGCTGTACCATAGAGTAAAGATGCATATAGAGGGCTCACCAGGCGTGTTTTTAGTTACATCCTTTGAATAGTTCCCCGTCCACTGCTAGGATGCGCCAACGTCGGGAAGTGTGAAGGGCTGTCTGACTTGAACATCAAATACAGTTAAAAACTGTATGTGACCTGCTGTGGAGAGAAGTGTATTGTGTGGAGGTTTTTTGAAATTCTGGGATACCTACTAAAATGTGCATTTTGGCAAGCAGGGCCATCTTTAGGCACAGGTAGACGAGGCTCGTGCCTCAGAGCCCTCATGATCAAAGGACCCCCACAGATAAGAAAAAATATATAACAGCACGTACTTTCCCGAATTATAAAAAACAGCTACGCAATATTAAGATATTGCATTTTCTGCGCTACTAACATCTTAGCTATTGAGTTTTTCATTCATATCGCACAAATAATTATATCCATCAAATTTCAGTATTGCTGAATGGCTGGTTAATATCAAAGGCAATGTTTTCCAGGAGTGAGGTTTTTTTATTTGCTCCCAGAAGACACACAGCAATGTACGAACTCGTGGTGGCTAATCGCGCGTTGTCGCCAAGTTGCGCGCCTCTAGCTGATATCGCAACTCGTAACAATGACATGTACTTAATTCCCAGGAATTCGCGAGCGCTAAGCGGAATTCCATTGTAGCCTCCGCATTGTCGATAAGTTAAAATGTGAGGAAGCAAAAATTGAATTAATATTGGCATTTCCAATAACAAAATAAATTTAAATAAATTATTTTTAATTTCCTTATACATACGTATATACATAGTATATTTTACTTTTCCGTATATGCACTTATATACGGAGTATTGTAAGAAGTGGCCGACATTTTTGTTTTAATTTTTGCAAAACCAGGCATTTTAACGAACATGAGACATGCACAATTCTCTTAAGCTACCTTTATGCTATCTAAGGTCCCAATTTAATTAAAATTTGTTGTGAGGTGTCTAAGAAAAAATGGTTTAAAGGAAATAAAAATTGCACATGTTTGACACAGAATATCGCAAAAAATACTCATTTTTTCGAAAATTTGAACATGACGTTATTTAAAGATCTGTTTATAGGAACATATTTCATTAAGGAAAAAAATTGTATCTTTACAATTGTAGCTGTAGGAAGATTCCGGAAAAATTTGATTTTTTTCAATTTTCGAAAAAACAGAGTTTTCAACCAACATGAGACCTATACCAATCTCTTAAACGACCTTTAGACTACCTGACAAAAAAAAATAGTCAAATCGTCTGGAGTCGATTTTTTGAAAATGTCTCCGGGGCTTCATGTAAAGTACCCCCCAAAATTAAAATATCGGTTTCAAATTTCAGGGGCCACGACATCAGTTAGATCGATCGGGGAATATCAATTTTGGAGTAAATCGGGTGAACAGTTTAGTCACTAGCGTTGTTCACAGACGGACAGATAGACGGACCAACAGACGTTTTGCCGTCCATCGATTTTTCGGTATGAAGAAGCTATTAAACGTGGATTTTGACTACACCAAGTGTTAGAGGATTTTTGTTTCTTAATTTGGCAACTGGATTTATCCACTTGTCGAAAATCCGCCGTTTTTTCGCGCAGCATTACATAACTTTCCCTATACGTATACGTATTCGGGAAAGTAAAAATTGTAATATTTACTACATGTATATTGATTACATTGAAGCCACTTTTGGAAGTGATATACGGTTATATTTCTGTATTATAAGTTTTTGTGTGCACTATGACGTATTCGGAAAGGGTTTATTTACCATTAGATTCATTGGGTACTCGACAATTTGAGCATAAGTAGTCTTTTTGAAATTTTTTTTCTCGGTGAGTAGTTGTTCACTCCGGGAGTGCTTGTCGCCCTACTTTGATTTTTTTGTGGTTGTTAATTACTTTAATTGAATGGGGTTCTTTGTGGTTTAAAAGTGAAGTTTTTTGTAAGAACTGAATTATTTGGAATCTAGTTTCTGTTTATAGTTGTAATTTTAAAGAGGGATTTTTGGACTTTGCATACCTGCAAAGGTGCACGTAAATTTGCATTGAGCCTCCAGTGGTCGCGGTGTTGTACTGAGAACACTCAATGAGATTGTTGCTCTTGGCCAACCTTTCGAGAAGATATCTTTCGTGAGATCATTCTATTCTTGTCTCATCTCTTCCACTGAAATCTGGAAGCCTGGCCGCTTCCTTATTGCCGACAATGTACGTTTTTGCCAGATGATAAGTAAATGTCATAAGGAGTATAAAGCTCGAGAAGTTGTATTATATGTCGTGCCGCGACATCAGGAGTGTTTTTGGAGATTACGTATTGTGTTCGAATTTATTTGATTTTTACTAATTTTCATGATGTAAAAAATGTAATCATGAAAAATAGTAAAAATCAAATAAATTATATGTATATTGTCAAGCCGCGCGGGCCCTCGCGTGTGACGTCGGGGCTCGATCGGGCGATCGAGATCCCCCCCTTTCTTTCACTCACCTGGGTAGTTGCCGGGCTAACTCAGGAGCAGTGATTCTCTACGAGAAATGGGGGCCTATGGATGGACACTACTTGGTTGCCAAAATGAAATACATTGAGTTTTTAAAAAAAATAAAATTTAATAAGCTAAAATAAAAGAAATATAAAATAAATCCTATTACTAATAACCCTTCCCTCTTAAACCCACAGACATCCCTCCCCTCTTTCTTATTTATTCCGCAACTCCAAAAAAACAGCTTGAATTTACCCCCTCTTTCCCATATTCCCCTTTTACTTAAATAACTTTCTTACTTACTAGAAGACAATACAATGAAGATACTATTTACAGAGGAAGAAGCAAAATACAATTTAGGAAGTTTTTTTTAAAAAAAAAACACAGCGCGGCTCTCTTATGATGGGGCACAGGTCTGTAATCCGGGCCATTCACAAGAGTCTAGGGGACAACAGACCGTGTTTTGGGAGACTTCGTAGGGTCGATGCCCGACCTTCGTGTGACGTCACAGAGCTCCTTCTTCGGCGGTGAAAACTGTGCCAACAGTGGGTCACAGCTGACGAGGCAGGGTCCTCGCCGGGGGGCGGGAGGCAGGCACTCGTACTCGCAGCCGGCGAGGTGAGGTGGACGGAGACTCCAGTACGAAATATAGCTCTGCGGCGGTCGCGGGCGTAGTGGCGTAAGCCGAATTGAATATTTTTGATTCGCGCGCGGCACAAGATTGCTCCGCACAAGCAGCGATTGTCTCTTTCAGGCGACCGAACGAGATTACTTTGCGCCAAACGAAAGTAACGGCGCACTAGCCACAATAATAGTCCTTTAATAATTCAAAGCCCCACACGCGTGATAGCGAACATCCGTCAGGAGCAATTCCGCGTTCCGCATCACACACAGCGCACCAAAAAAATATAACAGTTCTGTCTCTCACACTGCGGAGGCGTCCACGCCAGCGGCGTTTGCTCCCCGAACGACGCACCGCCGAGGTGCGCGTTCCTCGCTCCTCCCCGAACTCTCTCTCAAGACCGTCTCCTCCCTTCTTTTTTGATTTTCACTTGATCACTTCTCGCGAAGCCTCTGTAACCCCCTCTCCTTACTCCTTCGTCGAAAATTCTGGAATGATTTCGGTTTAAATTTTGAAAGGTTCCTCTCTATTAGCAAAAGGCTACTGCGTCTTAGGTTAATTTCGACCAATGTCCGGAAGCGTTTTCTGACCTTAGTCGATGGAAAAATTTCGCTCAACCCTCTCACTCTAACGTCGGGTGGGGCCGCGGGTCGCCTGGGGGGTGGCGGCGCCAGAGGGACGCCGGTCGGGTCATAATTCTTGTACACGCTGGCCCTGCCGGACAAGGGGCGCGAGGGACCTCTGCCTGCACGTGTGCATCGCGAATCGGCCCGACCGAGCGCGCACAAAGAAAGAGGTTCTGGGTAAGCCCGCGACAGGCTACTACGACCTATGTTTTAAATCAATTTTCCTATCAAATATTCGGTATCGTCACTATATATATATAAATGAATAGATAAAATATAATATGATAACGAATAAAATTATTATGGATTATTATTATAAACCTTTCTGCAAGCACTTTGTTATATGTGTCATATTCACTATTCCACAATATTGCTGCATGCAAAGGCAAAATGTATAACTTAACGCGCATCTTTGCATATATGCAAAGAAGCAAAAAATTCAATTTTACGACACAGATGTAAATTACAATTTTTTATCTATTTTTCCTGATATCTCCACAATCCAAATTATTCCCCAAAAAAGTTTGACCTTAAAAGAAAAAATCGTGCAACGAAGGGTTAATATATTTTTCAATTATTGATGTCCCTGTTGGTGAGAAGTAAAACGGAAATTATGTTAATTTAATATAGATTACGATAACTTATATTCAGTCCCTGAATAATAAATGCTTGAGCAACGCAGGACAATTCACCACTATATGATAAATAATATTGTTTTTAAAAAGCGTTGCAATGAATGGATAAGAGAAGTGCTCGCATGATTATAATAATTATGGTCACAGGATCACGTCATTGTTGGGGTGCAGTTAATTGGTAGAGTGAAGGCGGAAGGTCCCGCGTGCTTACGCTTAGGGCAACAGCCCACCATGTGCTCCCTAAATGTAAATGCCGTAGAAAGATCTTGTGGCAGTAATAGTTTCAATAATTTGAAAATACCGCCAGTGAATGGTGGAGGGGTGAAATCGGTAGTGGGGGCAGAGTCGCGACCTGTGCGCACTCTACTCGGTTACATTTTACGGAACTAAGATGCGACGGTGGTGCCATCTCTGAATGAGTTACCTTCCAAGCATAACCTCCCCGCTGCCGGCAGTGAGCTGTCTATACATCCTTAGTCTATGGCTGTACCGTGCTGAGCGAGAACTAGGGAGCTGGAGGATCAAGAAAAAGTGCGAGCATAGTACACTTATTTTATCGTAATGATTGTGATGTTTAATGTCATCACTGAAATTTTAATGTTAAGTATGTAATGTATGTACATTTTGTTTGTTTGTTTTCAGATTACTAATCATAATTGGACTACGGGACGTTTGTAAATTTTTGTTATTTTGAACTCACAGGTAAAATTTATTGATATTCATGTTGTTTAATGATATTGATTTGATAATAATATTATTGATGAAACAGAGATGAGTTGTATGTCATTTTATTTTGATGTAAACTGAATTATTTGTGTAATTAATGTTCCATAAGTTGTTGATAATACTTAGATGGTAAGTTCTATCTGTGTTTGATTTATAGAATTTTCGGTGTCGGAACGCACCCCAAAAATAATTATTAATTTAATTGATATAGTTATAATATCTATATCATAATGTAATGATCATAATACCTATTAACAGTAACTAATAGAACTGGCTCCATGTGAATGAAATGATTATAAAAGGAAATACAAAATCAGGGTTTATAATGATATTTTATCGTTTTCAATTATAATTTCATTACATCCGTAAAAATGATATAGTTAAGTGCAGAATTATTAAATTTTGGGTTTAGGAAAGTTGGTAGAAATCGGTGTTGCCAAGTGTTTTTCTTCGTGTCTTTGCTATTTTTCTTTGCGAGGCACGGGAACAATGTTGCTAGAGGTACCGCATTTTCGACGCAGGGTTGTCAGCTTGGGCGGAATTCTGCTTTTAGAGCTGGAAAACGACTCTGTTTCTCTCGTGGGACAAAAATTAACTTTGCGGAATACCGCCCAATGAGCGGAAATGCATCAAAACATGTGCGGCTTTAGGCGGGTTTCCAGATTAGAGCGAAATTTTCAAAAACAACCACAACGACGTTGATTGTGAGTTTAATTGTTTAGTATTTTCACTATACCTGCTATTTTATTAATCATTGGTTAGTTCATTGAAATTTACCTTGACAAGTAAGTAATATTAGTTTTTAGACCTTTAATATAGGATGTATTATAAAAGTCATAGCGTCTTTGTCGTGCACAACATGAGTAAATTATGTATAATAATTTTGTCACACGGTATATATAGTTTCCGTGCATATTCTCAAACAGTTTCTGTACAGAAACATCAGGATCTCAGACTAAGAGGATAAAAGCCCAGAGTCTTGCGTACTTGGTCTACGATTTCTGTATGAATTGTGCACGAATCCTCACAAGATTCTGCTGGGGTCTATCGTGAAACAAGTGAATTGCGCCTAAAAAAGTAACTGTGCGCATTAGGGATGCGACATCGATTTTTCTATAAAAATATCAATGTTTTAAACCTCGATTTTTTGATACCAAACTTTCAGTGGCAATATTTCTGTCACTGTGTGTCACTCTTTATAAAGTATTAATTAACCATGAGGAGCATAGATAAGAAAAATAGGCGAGAATGGGGAAAGAGGTTATTTATCATAATATCATTTGACACAATCGCACTTTGACACACATCGTCTCCTGTGTTATTTCAGTAGTATACCTTTCCGTTGCGGTTCTCGCACGCAACCAATCTTTATAAATAAGGTCTCTAAAGAAAGAGAATTTCACGAAGACTTGACGAATTGACGGCGAAAACGCATCTAAATATTGAACTCAAATGCAACCTGCAACACTTGCCATAGGTTTCGTCAAATAACTCTTAAACCAAGCGTTTTAGGGCCTTAAAAACTAAACTGGCCTCAAAGAAACGTTTTTCACACTATAATCTATAAGATGAGACATTCCTCGACATTCAATTAAATTTTCTGTTCAGCGCTTCAATACCATCAAGGCCACCTCAATATTTCAGCCCTTGATGGTGGTAGCCATTTTATGACGACACACTTAGAAGGCTTAGATTCCTCAATCTTATATTTACACTTTCTGTATACACCATGGTTTGTGTAGTCTGATTAGGTTCATTTGCATAATCATTAATTCAAGATTTGCTCTTCAGCAACAACTAGAAATACTATTATAGTTGCTTGATACCTATGAATATTGTTTCTTATGCATGTAGTGAAACCATTCAATTAACGTTTTGCCGTGGTCTATAAGTGCTGTGTACCTAATTGTGGAGGGATGTGGGTGTACATGAAGAGTGAAGACTGTGTTTGTGTTTGACCTGTACCGATATTTTCGTTTTCATTTGATGAAATTTTGAAGTCAGCGGGTTCAGACACGTAGCTTTCTCAAAACTAAAAATCTAATATTTTTGTGACTATCACGAAAAGCTAAATGCTAACTGATAAAGAATATTGAATAATTACTTCAAATGTCTTTTAGGATGTATTGGGAGTTTTTCCAAGAAAACTCTGCATGATATTGAATAAATATTAATTGAAAATTTGTTTTACATATCAATTGCATTGTTTTTTATTTTCATTTGTTATTGTGTTGGTACATTGCAAGTAATCTTTATAGATTTTTGAACAAATAAACACGTTTCGTTTACTACTTTCCCTCCTAGAATGAAAATAGGATCGGGATGAGTGTGGGGTCTAACATGCGAGAGTTCTCGCACGGGTACGCAGAGGTAGCGGAGGAAAACTGTGCTATGGCACAACACAATGAACTAAACTTTTTAAAGTAGCTAAAGTAAAATAGCTTGAAATAAATGGAAAACAAAAATCAAAACGCGCTAGCCTACAATACTACGTGAAATAATTAAAAAACAACAACTAAATTTAAAATAATAGAAAGAATAGCGCAAGTCACTCGACAACTGCCAACGATCGCAGTCCAATCGCACGATTTAAATGTTGGCGGTATCTGGAAATATGTACATCAACGTCCAGCTGCAACCACGTATTGTAAAAAATACACTGTTTAATATTAAACTCAAGGTGTCGGTTCGTTAAGATATTCAATACGCAAACTTTGTTGGAGCAACATTCCCATGTACCGAAGTGAAGTCTAAGCCTACTGAATTGTTTCTAATGACAACAAATGATATTCAGTACTCAAAGGTGAAAATGTTAGTTTGATTATTTTTTTGGCTCGGAATTGCTTTTCTTGAGGTACGTAAGAGCGCAGAAAATAATCCAATACTTTTTAGTAAACAATTTTTCAATTTTTGCACCCCAGCAAGCTGGCACCCTGACACTCGAAAACCCCCTCGATTCCATATAACAAATCAAGGAAAGTTAAATAATAATGCAAACAGTAGGTTTGTACTTGCACGATACGGTATTTTTGTACTACTTTACTAGGCTTTCTCAAGAGTAAAAACCTTTTCTATTATTTTTGTGACTATCAAGGAAAGCGAAAAGCTAACTCTCAAGGCGGATTGAATAATTTCTTCAAATGTTGTTTTTTAAAGAAATATGAATTGTTTCAAGGACATCTCTTTATAGTGCTGAATAAACCTTTATTGAAAATTTGTTTCTAACATGTGCATCAATTGCATTGTTATTTTGTTTGATATTCTGTAAGTACATTAGTAGTTCCTCTCCTTCTTTATGGAAAGGATGGACGAATGGATAGGGACAGGGTGGGATTTAACATGCGAGAGTTCTCGCACAGGTACGCTAGTAACCACAAAATCGAAATGGCCGATTACCGTCCCGTGGGTTAACAAATCCGTTAGTGAACGATTTTGCCGCTAGAGATACTTGAGTCAAACTAAGCTTTATGCATGAAAAATGATGAAAATGCTCAAAAGTTTTCTGGCAGAAATTGTGCAGCCTGGTATGCATGTGTTCTGTAACTGCACGAAAACTGTACTGTGTATATTTACCGGCCTTGAAGATCTTGGTAAATACGAAACTTAATTATTGTTGTGGATTTGCAGTATTTTGTGTCCTCACTTTCCTACAGCATTTACTGCGGTGCGATGTAATCGCACGGGTTCTGCTAGTTCTTTCATAATGCCGTCCGCATTTCCACCAGAACTGTTCTTTCATATTCGCCACCAACCTTGTTGGTAGATGAACTAAGAGGCAAGTAAACTCATCCATAGAAAAAGAGATAGGGTCATAAAAACCCAGTAATGCATGTTTTCTCTCAAATATCTCTTTCCGAATTCAAATGCTATATTCTTGAAAACTACGAATATATATGTATATCATGCATAGACTTTTGTGGAGTAATTAAATGGCTCTATTTTTTGTCTGTTTAATATACGTTAGCTGAATGCTAAAAAATATTCAAAATAGTGGTTTTACCATTTTACATAGTTAACTTAGTGGTGCTACTATCTCGTACTAGTTAGTTGTCTAATTTCTTTTGTCTGCATTAGCTTTTCGTTCTTGCCATACACTCCTGCCAGCTGTCAATTATCGCCGCCCAAAGTACATCTTTTGAATTTTTCTCAACTTTTCGGTTTCCTAACAGTAGAAGTGAAATGTAACTTTAAACTAGTGGTGCTACAACAGCACATACTTTCCCGTGTTATTGGAAACAGCTACGTAGTACTAAAATATTGCTCTTTATGCGCTACTAACATCTTAGCTATTATTTTTAAACGTCCAATTCAACCAAGAAGCGAACAACTCACTGTTTCCATTGCAGTGTTGTCAGAACAACGTGAATTCTACAGCTGCACAAAATTAGAATACAAAAGTTTTGTAAACTTGTATTGGAAAAAGAAGCCAGATACCCTGGACAATATAAAAATGAATTCCTTAGGGTCATGATTAGAAAAGAGTATTCTAAAACCGTGCAACAAATACTCTACTCACTAACAATTGTACAGCATTTAGTGCGAAAACTAAATGCTTTCATGCAAATTTCTACATAAGTTAGACAATTATAACTCCTTTTCATACAGCTCCATCAGGTCACAACAATGACACGTAATTCACAGAAATTCGTGAGCGCAAATGGAATTCCATTGTTGCAGACCCTACATTGTCGGTATTCTGAAAGCTGTTAATTTTTTACTTTTTATTTCAAATATTTCAAAATAAACAATTTCTAAAATATTAATAAGTAAATGTATAACAAAAGGTCGAATGTAAGAAACAAACAAATAAATAATATACAAAATTGCAAATTCTAATTTACGACGCATCCAGCTGTCCGAAGCACAGTAAATTTACAGAGAGCTATTATGTTTGTCACAAAATTATAGAAAAACTACTCGTATTTTAAAAAATTAAGCATGACCTTATTTGAAGATGTAGTTTTGATAAATACATTTTCTTTATTTATTCTCTATACGTATTTCAGGATCTTAAAATAGGTTACCAATAAAATTTTTACTTTCCCGTATACGTACGTATGAAATGACTTAGATGTATTTTTGATAAATACATTTCATTGAGAAAAAACTTTCACAATTGCAGTAGTATAGAGAAAACTACTCATATTTTCAAAAAATTTAACATGATGTTATTTGAAGATATGTTGTTGATGAGCATATTTCATTAAGAAAAACAATCGTGTCTTTACAATTGTAGTTATAGAGAGACGCCGATTTTTTTAAAAAAAACTTTTGCAAAATCAGGCATTTCAACAAACATGAAACCTGCACCATTCTCTTAAGCTTCCTTTATGCTATCTCCCAATTAAATCAAAAAAAACATTGTGCGATGTTTAAGAAAAAATGGTTTAAAGAAAATAAAAAGCTGTCTATGTTTGGCACAATTTTTCGAAAAAAGTACTTATGTTTTTGAAAAATTGAACATGACGTTATTTGAATACCTGTTTTTTATGAACACATTTCATTAAAAACAAAAATTGTATCTTCACAATTGTCGCTAGCGTTGTTCACAGACTGACAGACGGTCGGACGGACGGACAGACGTTTTGCTTTCAATTGGTTTTTCGGTATCAAGGAGCCACAAAATAGGGATTCTGGCTACACCACGTGTTAGGAGATTTTTTCTTAATTTACCAACTGGATTTTACCTGTTCGTTACCGGAGCATTACATAACTTTCCCTATACTATACGTACGTATAGTATATGGCAGACCTGCACAGTATTTTGCACTTTCACTGACCTCAGGAGCTGCGTGCGGGCAACTCGGGTGCAAATGAGAAAATCGATGAAGGGTGGGGATGAGACCCAATCTAGGAGTGGGGTCCACCAATCAGAATGCGCAATTCGAAAGATAGCGCGTAAATTTAAAGAGCAACCGGCAAGAACATGACGGTCATATACAGTTCAAGTAATATAGTCTTTTGTGTTATATTGCAAATGTTTGTTCTCGATATATGACAGGGCGAAATATGAAACTACAACGAATTATACATATTAGATTTCGACACCAAGAATTATAATTGCTTGTAGGGCTTATAATGTAATTCGCTTTGCTACGATGTAATTACAAATTTAGTGTTGCGCTAAACACAAAATTGTGATACTGAATTGTTTTTGTTTGATGATGACAGCGATAAACTATTTTAATGAATTATGACAGCAATAAACTAATATGAAAATATAAAGCCCTTTGCATTCTATTTAACCAATACCCATGATTATCTTATGATTGTCCGTAACATATCGTGACAGAAGTTTGCTCGTTGATCTCTTTTATTCAGTTTCATAATGGGGAAAAATGGTCACAAATGTGCTATTAAACATTACCCTTCTTGGAATTGCCACATATTCTATTTTTATGTCAATCTTGATGTGAGAGATTTCTCTCATGATTTTGTTCATTTTTCTATGATTTGGAGATTATACCATTCCTGGTGAACAATCAATTATTAAATTGCAATTTTGTGTTAGAATTAAATAATATTTTTATCTTATAAGAGCATATATTTTAAAGCTATTGCTGTAAAATAATGAGAGTCACAAATTTTCTTTGAAAAAGAATTGAAAATGAAAATACATACAGTGGTGGATATACAGTAGTGCACAGAACGTAAGCAGTGAATTATGACCCTGGTAACTTGAAATACTAGATATAATCCATTTAAACAAATGGGCATTTAAGTTTGAAGCATGGATCGTTATTAGACGCCCAGGCATTCAATCTACGCGCCTCGTCGTGCTACATCAGACTTCTCCCCTCCCCGTAAAGCTTCCTACTCCCCACTACTTGCACTTTCGGCGCTGCCACGGGCAGGCGAGCGGCTCCCATGTGCAGTATGCCCGCGGGAGCAGGCGTTGTGCAGGTCTGGTATATGGGAAAGTAAAATATCATAGAAGAGTAAAACCTCGCCCTACAAGAAAATTTTCGTTGAAAACTTTTTTTAAGAAAACTAATTTTAAAAAAAAACTATTTTTAAGAAAATCTCGTTTAAGCGTTACTGAAAATGCGAAATTTTAAGCTCATTTTCAGAGAAATCTTTGGTTTTCGGAAAACGTTTTTTGGAATCATTTGAAACGCTTCCACTCTCAATGTATACAAATCGCTGGAAATGTGCATATCAAATGTGTGAGAGATTTAAAAAAACATATTTGTGTAATTTCTGAAGAAAAAAAAAAAAGAAGACAGCAAGATGACTTATATGTCATCTTAGTGCAATTAGCAAACTCCGTACGGGTTTTGAGAAAATGACGTTTGAGCGTTTCTGAAAATGTGTTGTTTCGAGCTAATTTTCACAGAAAACGTTTGAGTTTTCGACAAACTTTATTCAACATCGTATAAGAGACATGTACTCGTGAATGAAATAATATCAACAAATCACCGTAACTGTATTACTCGTTCACTTTACATTTGCAGACGGAGCGCTGCGATCTGTTTACATGAAGTCACCGCCGACTGAATGAGAAACGCGCATCTGCAGTAAATACTGACCGTTTATAATATGATATAGATGGCGGTGAGCTGCACACAGAACCCTGGCAGGGCAAGAACATAACCATTAAGTAGTAGATAAGTGCAATGAAGAAATAAAAATATTGTACGGGAATGTTGTGAACAGCGAGTGGTGTGATCTATTTTGTTGTATATTACCTTAATTATTTAAGGCTAAATGTACCGACACTAGTTCTATTTGTCGCCACCACGTGGCAGCACCAAGTTTAGTGAATTTTACTTTACCGATTACGTCTGAACAAATGGTCCGATTTTCGATCTGTAAACGGCATTTGACTCCTGTTTATAATAGAATTTACGCTACGAAGCCCTTTTTCCAAAAAAACTAGCAGAAGCTCGATTTTTAAAATTTTTCTCGTACTTCCGGGAACAATTTCAAAAATGTGGGCTTATAGCGCGATGGCGACACGCTTCCAGAATCCAACGCCGTGTCAAACATGCAAATCGGATAAATAGGAGCGACGGTAAGTGAAATTTCGAAAAACACCTCACCCCACTCCCCCTTCCCCTTCCACGCCGCCGGGACATTGTTGGCCGGCGGCGCGGTCAAGCCGGCACGGGCGAGCCGGGCGGCGGCCGCCGCGGCGCGGCGACGGGCAAGAAGACTGAACTTTCGGGGGCAGCAAGCCAGACACCCCGTCACTTCGTTGATGCTTCCGTCACTTCGCATCTCAAGATATTTTATCCCCACATATGAAACTAGTGATGCTGTAATAGGGGTAAACGGTCTCGTATCATCTTTAATAGTAGTATAAAACTATTACCTTATTCATATATTCCATCTTCCTTCGAATACCATCATAAGAATGTCTGAGGTATCACTCAAAACACCGATCCCGCTTTGGTGCTGTTTTCAAAAAGAAAAAATCGAACTAATTGCGTAAATATCACCCATATTCCATCTCCTCACATCGTATTTTAGATATATTGTACTTCTAAGATCTTCCATTACCATTTCACTACCGGAAAAAACAAGCGGAGATAACGCAAGAGCTCTTTTATCCTACGATTCGATTTATCATTTCAAAACGGCGTTTGTCACCTTGATAGAATTCACCTGGTTAATCCTTTTCCCAGTAAAATAGCCGAATCGAATTTTTAAAATGTTTTTATACTTGCGGACATATTTGAAAAAGTGGTAAAATAGCGCGCTGGTGAGATGCACCCTGAATCTAACGCCATATCATACACTGAAATCGGATAAATAGACTTCTCTAGTCATGTAAAAAAATGATCTTCAGTAACGTCAAAATTCTGTTTCGCGGTACTGCTTGTCGATCTCATGGCTAAAGTCCGGGTCTAATGTAATTACATATTGTAACGAAAAACCCCTCTCACTTGTACTGATATCGATCACGCCCACTAAACAGGCGCCAATGCAACGAAAAAACCCCCTTTCCTATTTACTAAAACGCCCTACGAACTGGGCACTAATGTAATGAAAATCTCCCCTCTCAACTCCTATTGTTGATCACGAAAAACTTCCTTGCTGATCACCTGTAATATCTACAATGCACACCACTGTGCCCCCCCTTTTTACTATCCGGAGTTTTCCTGTTTACATAAATTTATCAGGGCGGGCCGTGGTTTGTTCTCTACAGAACACAAGCGCCACGCCAATGCAGGGACCAGGATCAGCTAGCTATGTGATAAAAACACCGGTTACGTAACATCAAAACGAGAACTCAAAATCTCGTTTGTTTATTTTCTTTTAACCAACAGAAACATTAATACCCTCATAAAAGAATCAATACCACACAACATCAACAAAACACGATATCATAAAAATCACAAAAATCAATAAACATATTATACCCAAATGTTATTACGAAATAATGAGCTCAATACTGTGGCCACACCCATTACATTGCAATCCCCCCAAAATGTTTCCAGTTTTGGCTTTGTAAACCATTTATTCTTCCCAAGAGCAAAGAAATCAAAGTCATTGACTTCACTGGAGTGTTGCAAAACAAACAAAAAAAAAAAATATTCCACTTCCCTTGCGTTGTTAACCAAGCGGCGACCAGGTCCACACACACACGATCTCACGCCGTCATGCGTAAGAACTCTGCTCCACTGCTGCCTGCTAGCGCCGAATTACCAGTGCCCCCCAAATTGGCACTGACCACGGCGACGATATGCAAAGACGCGCTCGAGTCTGCTGCACCTCGGCACACCTCGTTCGGCGACACCCGCTTCGATTTTTCAATGGTCGAAGTAACACCAGTTCCAAACATTAGTGGAAAAACTTTCAAAATTCACAAAACTCAAAATTAGGATCGCGCGTGGCATAGCTTTATATATTACCACTAAAATAGTTCACATCACACGGCATACAGTTCCGCCACCTTGCGAATACAAGTCCGAAGGAGCAACACCTTCTCGAAATTTTTATAAGTTCGCGTGTTAAAATAATATCACGAGTGACGCGGAGTACAACTCGCCACGAAGTTATTCACTCCTCTCACAGTTTATAATAGTTCACTAGTACGAGTCCAGAAGAGAACACTTCATCAAAAATTACAAATCCAAATTTTTTTAAAATTATTCTTGCAACAAGCGACGCGGATTCTGCCTCTCGCTACCAAGCTATTCCCTCGTCTCTCTCCCATTGTTGTCCTAAAGCATTTATAGCTTTTTTCCGAACAAAACAATAGCGCCTCTACTGTCTTCTGCTTTATAACTTATAAAAATAGTTTATTATTAATTTCTAACACTTCCTGGATTGTCTTATTATATTGTAAAATTCCCAATTAAAATTTCGTATCCATTCCACTTCTTAGACATCACTTTTCTCGCTTCATTTTGTTAAAAGAATGCTTTTTCGTGCGTCTCATGCCTACAAACATCGCTCGTTTATTTCTCAATTAACTCATGTAACATAATGTTTATCTATTAATGTTCGGCGTCCTAAAATTGTGTCACCACGTTTATAATTTGGCCCGTATTCCACGGAATACTTTGGTATATGCCAAATCTCGGTAGACACACTAGTTTTCGTTTAATTTATTAATATATCCAAACTTTTCTGAAGGGACGTCACGACCATTGTTGTTTTAGTTCTGTAACATGTTAAAATCAATGTCATGATCACAAAACTCGCGATATTATGCGTTTCTGTGACCCGATTTAGCTGAAACAAACTTTATTGTGTTCCTTATAATTTTGTGCGTTGACTAGTAACATGCAACCATTAATTAACCACGGCGTTCACATGCTCGCCTGAAATACTCGTTTTCTCTTAGATCACCTTCACTTGTTTTTCTATATTCCGCTCTGGAAGTTTCTACATAAAGTTCTATACCCGGTTCATAAACCAATGGTCACTTCATGTTATCTACCTATTTCATTTGTAATAGATGGCTAAACTATTACAACTTCCCCTCCCTAGACGTCGGTCACTCGCTGACGTAGTCACGATGTACCGACTTCTACTACTCTAACTCAGCAAACTCGTCATGTCTTGATCAATTGTTGGCCTCAGTGGCACCTGCTACGCTTCACACTTGCGGTTCTAACCCCTGCCTATCGTACGTGCACCTGTTGCACCACCTTGACCGTAGCATTACCTATTGTACATTCACCTGACACAAATTCGCGATTTGTACCTGTCGCACTTTCACTCACTCACTATTCCAATCTTGCTTTCTTACTTATAAACATGACTTACATACTAAAACTACAACTAAAATACACTTACATACTTAACACAACAAAATATACACTTAACAACCGTTCTTCTATCCCCCTTGGCTTCTATCGTTCAACCATTTCTTTATACGGTTTAATATCAAACCAATTTTGGACCCCACAATCATGTCCTTGGTTCGACAAAACAACACTGTTATTGTCTAGTACCTTTTCAATTACGTATGGGCCTTCAAAGATAGGAAAGAACTTCCGGAACAATTTCTGCTCGGACGATGACGAGTGAGGCGACTTCACCAGAACTTTGTCACCTACGCGATACACCCCCCGATAGAACTGCCCTTGAGCCCCTTTTCTACGACTGGCTGCCTTCTTCAATTGGTCATAGATAATTTGATGGTTTCCCGTGATTGTCGTTATACCGCTGATCTCCGGAGGAACAGCGATCTCGTCAAAGGGTCCTTTCTTCTTTTGTCCGAAATGCACCTCCCATGATGTTCGTCCGGTGCTTGAATGTGGTACTGTATTCAGTACTTCGTTTAATATGGGAACTGCTTCAAACCACGCCCGATGGTTCTCCGACGAATAAACTCGGAACAAACGCGACAGCTCCTTCATCACCCTCTCACTGGGGTTGCTTTGGGGATGCCTCACTGCGGTAAAATGAATTTCTATTCCCAAGGTTGTCATTTCCTTGCGCCACCTGTCACTTGTGAATTGGCTTCCTCGGTCATGCAGTACTCGTCTAGGCTTTCCGCCTATATCGATAAAAGCCTTCATCTGCCGGACACAGTTCGCAGCATTCGGTTTTCTAATGGGAAAAGTTCTTACTAATTTTGAAAACACGTCTATAGCTACGAATAAATACTGGTTACCGAACTTAGTTTTCGGCAACGGACCGTACAAATCGACGGCGTACAGATCACGTGGACCCTGCGGTATAATGGCTTGCCACTCGTCCTCCTGACGGCGATTAGGCTGTTTCGTCTTCTGACATACGTCACAGGAGCTTGTTAATTGACGTATTTGCTTCCCCATATTCGGCCAATAACAATAATCCGCCAAAATACGCGTGATCTTTTCTCCCCCGAAATGACCGTAATGCTCGTGTGTAGATATTATCAAGCCCTTCCGTTGCTTCTCCGGTACCCATATACGGAATTGATTATCCGGACCGTTGGTCTTGCGCAATATGATCCCATCGTGACTTTTCCACAAAGCTGCATTCCGTTCTCGTACGCTCTTGAACTTGCTAGAATCGTACTGCTGCCCAGCTACCAATTTCGTTACCTCCCGTGTAAATGGGTCTCCTTGCTGCATGGCAATCACCGCGTGCTTTGTCCATCGTGGATCGATTTCACTCACGCGTATTATTGCTACCAGATTCTGTTCACCCTCTTTCTCCTCCACTCTAATTCGGGATAAATAATCTGGGAGTAAGTTCTTCTTGCCCTCGCAGTATTCGATATCAATCTGAAACTGCTGTAACCACAGAGCCCATCGAAGCAATTTCTCATTATGAGTATGACTTCTCATCAGAAAGATCAATGCCTTATGGTCAGTAATCACCGTAAAAGGTCGGCCCACTAATAATGCCCGAAACTTCCGCGTTGCCCAAACCACGGCAAGCGCTTCCGATTCTGTGGTACCGAAATTTGCCTCGCTTCCCTTCAGGGACCGACTATCTAACGCGATAATCTGATGTTGCCCGTAATCGCCCACTTGAAACAGGACTGCGCCCAGCGCCGATCCGCTACTGTCCGTCTGCAGATACATTCGCCTACGGAAGTCGGGGTAACGTACCACGTACGTCTCTTCAAAAGCCCGTAGCAGCTGTTCGTAAGCTTCCTGGCATTGTTGCGTCCAATTCCACCTGTTCCCCTTGCGAAGCAAGTGTAACAGCGGCACTACCTTCTGTGAGTAGTTCTTAACAAATCGAGAGTAATAGTTTAAAATACCGAACAATCGGCGAAGTCCACGGATATTCTTAGGCGGTGGCAACTTTCGAATCATTTCCTTTTTACATTCCTGAATCTCGATCCCCTCACCGGAAATTTCGTGTCCCATAAATTGTACTTTAAGTTGACAAAACTTACATTTTTCTATATTTAATTTCAGGTTGTAGGTTCGAAAAATCTCAAACAATTGCCTTAAATCTCGCAAATGCGCCTTTAAATCTGGTGAAAATAACACGATGTCATCCACATACGTTATTAACGTCTCCTTCAACTCAGCCGGGATGACGTCATCCAAGTAGCGGATTAACGCCGCCCCCGAGTTCTTCAATCCGAATGGCAACCGTGTAAATGAATATACAGTTCCCTCGAACCTAAAACTGATATATTTCTGGGATCCGGATTCAACTGCAATTTGCCAATACGCTGACGAAAAATCAAGGGCGCTAAGATAGCCGCCCCTCCTAACTTCACGATCATATCATTGATGGTGGGTGGTGCTTCGTAGCGGGGAATCGTTACGGCATTCAACTTTCGTGCGTCGAGGCAAATCCTTATACTGCCATTCTTCTTTGCCACGACTACTAATGGACTTACATATGGAGTGATAGCCCTCTTAATGATGCCCTTCTGTTCCATTTCAGCTATCAATTGTCGCACTTGTGCCCGGTGCGCGTATGGGATAGGGTATTGCTTCGTCACAAACGGTGTAGCATCACTGATCTCCAACCGAAATTTATAACCTCTCACTGCCTCTGATGACTCGTGAAACACGTCTACAAACTTTTCCAAGAGTTGCCGAATTTCTTCCGGGCCGTTCTCTTTGTCAACGACACCTTCCACAGCACGTTCCACGCCCTGGAGAACCTCTTCCATCGAAGCCTGCACTTCGTCCCCATCGACCGCCGCCTCATCATCTTCAGCGACCACTAAGCCACCACCAATACAACCTCGTAACCGTAATGTAATTACACCTGTGCTTACGTCTACGACGGCTTGGTAGGCCCTTAATGCGTCCATTCCGATGATAATCTCGCGTACGAGTCCTCGGACCACTATTGCCGCTACCTCGATGGTCAGTCCCTCCACGCAGAATTCCAACCAAACTTGTCTTCCCGTGGTACTTGCTGCCTTCCGGTTCGCCATCACGACCCTTAGCTTCCGCGTTGGTAATTCAACCAGCTCTTGTCCATCCCTCTTCAACTCCTCACACAATTCTTCAGATATTGCACTGATGCTACTTCCCGTATCTACCAACGCATACACCTGTCTCCCATAGCACGTGCCCTTCAACACTAAACACTTGCTCGGCTTCGCACCTTCCATTGTTTCTTCACGAAGCAATTCATCTCCCGCGACCATTACACTTGTTGTTGCTAGTACCGTAACCTGATTCCCTTCCACGTCATTTGGTTCGGGCCACCCTCCCGCACCAAAGCTATCTAGTTTTCCGGCCTTCTGTCTACATTCCTCTTTGCTTCCGATTCACCTTGGTTCATATCTTGACGACCCCCACCATTTTCTTTTGGTTTTGGTTGCTGTTGTGACGGCCCACCTTGTGGCTTACCTTGTCTTGGCGCTTTCTCTCCCGTGCGCACTTCAACCGCGCATACATTTTCCTGTCGGTACTTCGTGCCGTTATATCCATTCGTACCGCCCCCATTATTACCAAAGCGTGACCTCTCATTTGGGGAATCTTGGTCATTTCCATCATTCGTCTGATCGAACCGACTAACACGCTCGATCAGCTCATCTATTGTTTCCGGCATATTATTCCATAACAAGTTACGGACGTTACCCGGCATCTGTCGTATCAATATTCTAATAATTTCAGCGGGATCGAAATTCTCGCTACAAATCTTGAACGCACTTACTTTGCGCGTCACGAAATCGCACATGCTTTCTGCACTTCCCTTCCGGTACTTTTCCGACATCAAGCGATATCTTAACTCGAACCGATGATGCTGGTTCCAATAACGCTCTAAGAATTTCCCCCTCCACTCTTCATAACTTCTCGGAGTCGGTGTAAGAGCCTGCCACCAATACTGGGCCTTCGAACTTAACGCCTCCTCCACGAATCTTAATTTCATCGTCTCAGGCGTACCGTTCACAAGAAAATAATTTTCTAACGCCGTTAGAAAAGAATACGGCTGTTCCTTGCTTTCTCCGTGGAAGCGTAAATAATTCGGGAGTGCCGCGTGACTGACAACGTTCCCAACATTCGCAGACCTCTGCGCCGCGTACATACGTTCTTCTAACTCAGTTACCTTTTTGGAGAGCATTTCATTGACACTTCTTGTTTGTTCTAATTCATCCGGCCTCAGATTACTGATTTCTCTTTGAACTGTTGACATAATGTTCTCGCCTATCCCGTTCATGGAATCCTCGAGTAATATTAATCGCGCGTCCTGCCGTTGTGTTGTTTCTTTAACGACCTGCAAATTTTTGTTAATGTCATCGAACTGGCGGTGATGTCCGTCTACCACCTGTTGGACGGCTAATACGGACGACTTGACTTTGCCCACTTCTGCGCTAAATCGCATATTAACGGATTCCTGGACTGCGAACCGCGATTCTATCTTTTCTTCAGCGATCTTCGCGTCGTTTTCCAACTTGGAAATCTTCGCAAACGTCTCGGTTCTCAAGCCACTGACGTCGTTCCGGATTGCCAATAATGCAGAATCTAATGACTCCATTCTGCCCTCTAATTTACTCTCCAAACTGATATTATTCTCTACCATTTGCTGGCGCAAATTAACATTACTTTCTTCTATCTTGGCTTGCAAATTGTTTTCTCGACGGGCATTATCCGATTTTATTTCTGCCATTAACAACTGTAACATAGCATTCAGACTCGACTCTGTAACGCCTCGTTCTTCAGCTGTGGTACGCGCTACTTCACCGGGATCATGACCCCCATCCCCACTACCTGACCAACAGCCATTTCATTCGCGACTAACGCGACATTATCTTCCCCTTCGACCTCCAAATTTGGTAACCGCTGATAATCCTCACAATCGTCACAAGCAGATATCGTCTCGGAATCAGATCCTTCCCTGATGCTAATTAGTTTGCCACTTCGTGTTTCCATTTTTGTTATATTTCTTTATCACGTGCTAGCTATTAACAACCTGTCCTGGTTTCCTACCCCGGCGTTGCGTTTGCTAATCACGCCCCACGAATTGGGCGCCAATGTAACGAAAAACCCCTCTCACTTGTACTGATATCGATCACGCCCACTAAACAGGCGCCAATGCAACGAAAAAAACCCCTTTCCTATTTACTAAAACGCCCTACGAACTGGGCACTAATGTAATGAAAATCTCCCCTCTCAACTCCTATTGTTGATCACGAAAAACTTCCTTGCTGATCACCTGTAATATCTACAATGCACACCACTGTGCCCCCCCTTTTTACTATCCGGAGTTTTCCTGTTTACATAAATTTATCAGGGCGGGCCGTGATTTGTTCTCTACAGAACACAAGCGCCACGCCAATGCAGGGACCAGGATCAGCTAGCTATGTGATAAAAACACCGGTTACGTAACATCAAAACGAGAACTCAAAATCTCGTTTGTTTATTTTCTTTTAACCAACAGAAACATTAATACCCTCATAAAAGAATCAATACCACACAACATCAACAAAACACGATATCATAAAAATCACAAAAATCAATAAACATATTATACCCAAATGTTATTACGAAATAATGAGCTCAATACTGTGGCCACACCCATTACATTGCAATCCCCCCAAAATGTTTCCAGTTTTGGCTTTGTAAACCATTTATTCTTCCCAAGAGCAAAGAAATCAAAGTCATTGACTTCACTGGAGTGTTGCAAAACAAACAAAAAAAAAAAATATTCCACTTCCCTTGCGTTGTTAACCAAGCGGCGACCAGGTCCACACACACACGATCTCACGCCGTCATGCGTAAGAACTCTGCTCCACTGCTGCCTGCTAGCGCCGAATTACCAGTGCCCCCCAAATTGGCACTGACCACGGCGACGATATGCAAAGACGCGCTCGAGTCTGCTGCACCTCGGCACACCTCGTTCGGCGACACCCGCTTCGATTTTTCAATGGTCGAAGTAACACCAGTTCCAAACATTAGTGGAAAAACTTTCAAAATTCACAAAACTCAAAATTAGGATCGCGCGTGGCATAGCTTTATATATTACCACTAAAATAGTTCACATCACACGGCATACAGTTCCGCCACCTTGCGAATACAAGTCCGAAGGAGCAACACCTTCTCGAAATTTTTATAAGTTCGCGTGTTAAAATAATATCACGAGTGACGCGGAGTACAACTCGCCACGAAGTTATTCACTCCTCTCACAGTTTATAATAGTTCACTAGTACGAGTCCAGAAGAGAACACTTCATCAAAAATTACAAATCCAAATTTTTTTAAAATTATTCTTGCAACAAGCGACGCGGATTCTGCCTCTCGCTACCAAGCTATTCCCTCGTCTCTCTCCCATTGTTGTCCTAAAGCATTTATAGCTTTTTTCCGAACAAAACAATAGCGCCTCTACTGTCTTCTGCTTTATAACTTATAAAAATAGTTTACTATTAATTTCTAACACTTCCTGGATTGTCTTATTATATTGTAAAATTCCCAATTAAAATTTCGTATCCATTCCACTTCTTAGACATCACTTTTCTCGCTTCATTTGTTAAAAGAATGCTTTTCGTGCGTCTCATGCCTACAAACATCGCTCGTTTATTTCTCAATTAACTCATGTAACATAATGTTTATCTATTAATGTTCGGCGTCCTAAAATTGTGTCACCACGTTTATAATTTGGCCCGTATTCCACGGAATACTTTGGTATATGCCAAATCTCGGTAGACACACTAGTTTTCGTTTAATTTATTAATATATCCAAACTTTTCTGAAGGGACGTCACGACCATTGTTGTTTTAGTTCTGTAACATGTTAAAATCAATGTCATGATCACAAAACTCGCGATATTATGCGTTTCTGTGACCCGATTTAGCTGAAACAAACTTTATTGTGTTCCTTATAATTTTGTGCGTTGACTAGTAACATGCAACCATTAATTAACCACGGCGTTCACATGCTCGCCTGAAATACTCGTTTTCTCTTAGATCACCTTCACTTGTTTTTCTATATTCCGCTCTGGAAGTTTCTACATAAAGTTCTATACCCGGTTCATAAACCAATGGTCACTTCATGTTATCTACCTATTTCATTTGTAATAGATGGCTAAACTATTACA
>JAHLJT010000631.1:37414805-37514448 GCA_031308135.1 Acheta domesticus | reverse complement strand
TTTACATATTTTGCTGATCATTTAATATCTGCTTAACAGTATATTATTTGCTAATTATTAAGGTATTTTCACAAATTACCAAATTTTCTTGAAATTATTTCCGGAAATATATTTAATTAATTTTGAAAAATAGTTTTTATTTAAATGTGTTTATATTTTTGCAATGAGCATATTTTGTCTAATACTAATTCAGAATTGCTGACATTCCTATGTGCTGCACGTAAAGATTTCGAACAGAGTGCTTCAAAGATTCTCTGTTCGTGTCTGCGTTTTCTACGTGCATCTCTTTGTTTTCATAGCTTATAGAAAGAAATTAAAAAAACAGTAGGCAGAAAAAGTAGTTACTTTTAAATTCGATATAATTAATATTTTATTAATGGAATTTCAAATTGTGAACATTTATTTTACTTTATCTCTCTTTTCAATCTTCATTCGAAGAGAAAGTTATATCGTGCGCAGGAAAACTCTCAAAGCAGAGTCCTGATAATGAAAATGTGGATAAATCGTGTTGTTGTATAGTAAATTACTTCCTGTAACTCGTGGTGTAGCCAGAATCCATGTTTTGTGGGTCCTTAATAACGAAAAATTGATTGACGGAAAAACGTCCATCAGTGTCTCTGGTGTATGTGAACAACACTAGCGTTTACACTGCGTACAAATTTTTCCAAAGTGGAAAAAACAACAGCAAAAAACAGCTGTCGATCTACTGTCATTCGAAGCTCTGCAATTTTCAAAAACGTGCATTCCTTTTTGGAGATACATTACACGAACCCCCCCCCCCGGATATTTTAAAAATTTGCTCAAATATGGCTCCAAATTTTTTCTTTATATTTCTCGTAAAAATTGAATAAAATACACATGGCTTAGGTCCGATTTCACTGATAACTGAATTTTCGAAAATTGCAAAAGATTGAATTTTTTCGGCGTTTCCTACAACTACAATATTGACGATAGAGACTTTTCCTTTCTAAGAAATTTGTTGTACATAATTAGTTCTTTCATTAAGATCATGAATTTTTTTTTAAAACAATTTTTGTAGTTATGGCGCAATCTTGTGTGCAATATATGCAACTTTAAAAGATAACAAAGCAAGATTTTTTCAAAATCGGCTCCATTTTTTCCCTTTAAACTATTGGTAGGGATATTGCGAAATGTACTTTAAGAGATGACATAAACGCTATTTTGCTCTATTCTTTTGTTTTTGCGAAAATAACACAAATGAAACTTTTTGAATAGCCTGTCACGTCGTTTATATTTACATTATCGGCGATTTGTTCACATTATTAGATTTATGAGCACACGTACTTTAAATTATATCATTTAAAGTTTTTCGAAAACTAAAAATTTATTTGGGAAATGAACTCGAAATTTCGAATTTTCAGAAACGCTCAAACGCCAATTTTTTCTGAAAAGGTTCCAAATTTTTTGTTCAAAGTTTTTGTACGTATAGTGCGAAATGCACTGTCTAAGGAAACAAAAAAGTTTTGTTGTATTATTTTGTTGTTTTTCTTCAAAATTTACACAAATGTATTTTTTAAATATTTCGCATGCCTTGTATGCACATTTGCAGCGATTTGTAAACATTATTGCATTTGTGAATGGAAGAGCTTAAAATATCTTAAAATAAATTTAAAAAAAACTCTCAAGATTCCTGTGAAAAAGGGCTTCATATTTCACATTGCCACAGACGCTTAAACACCCTTTTCTTAAAAACGGTATCAAGTTTATGAATGAAAATTGTCGTAAAGGACAAGGTTTCAGTCTTCTCTAAAAGCAATATTTTGAATCTACCATTAGGAAACCGAATAATTGAGAAAACCTAAAAAATAAGTTGGGTGCATTAAATGGCAGGTGGCAAGATGAGGCAAGGCCATAAATCTAGCCCATGCCAACAAAATAGTAAATTTTACTACGACAAAGTCCGAATAGCTGGCTGAGACTATAGGAAATTGAAAATTAATACGGGAAAGTCTGTGCCATTCTGTAGCACCACCAGTTACTTTCTCGTGTTAGTTACTCAAAGTTATGTAATGCTGCGGAAAATCTATTTCGAGATATTAACGGAAGTACTCGTTTTGGGGTCCCCTGAGTGATACCGAAAGGGTGTATGTGTGTTTTGACTTTTTAACGTCCGTTCGTCCGTCCATCTGTCTGTGTCTGTCTGTCTGGGCGTATTTGAACACCACTAGTGCCTAAACTATGTGTAGAATTTTTGCTCAACTGAATAAACCCCTGTCGATCTGGTCTGAGTCGAAGTTCTGCGATTTTTAAAAACATTCATTAATTTTTGGAGATACTTTTTATTAAGCCCCAGGGACATTTTCAACATTTTCTCAAAAATGTCAACCAGGATAGGTGGCTCAGTGCATCAACTGATGTCACTGCAATGCCTCTGACCGAGAGGTGCTAGGTTCGAGTCCCGACGGTGGCAGGATTTTCAACACTAGCTTGTCAGTTAGTTGTAGAATTCAACCGATGTCTGGAGGAAAATTCTAGCGACCGGCTGCTCTGATTGGAAGTTTTCCGTAGTTTCTCCGATCAATATCAAACGAATGCCGGAGCAATACCCTAACAAACGGACCTCCCGCGATATTTCCTTCCTCTTCCTTGTCCTACCTTCACACACACACACACACACACACACACACACACACACTAACTTGCACAACACTACCATATATGCTGGGAGACCAGTGGGAGGATTGGAACTTGTCCCGGCTGTGGGCCGTGCACTGCTGGTGGGAGATACCTTGTTAAGAAAGAACCCGGCAAGCCGACAGGTAAATCGGTCGGTGATTTAGAGCTTGTCCCGGCTGGGGTGGTGCCCCGCTGGTGGCAGATACCTGGTTGGGAAGCCCCGCTAGTGGACGGAAGGTCAGTGCCGGATCTCGCCATCGGCATAGCGGGCAACATCTCTTCCACCTCACGATGAAATAAACATGCATTGCACTTACGGGACTAATGACCAAAGCAGTTGACGCGCCCAAAATCACTAACAATCAATCAAAAATTACTCCAAATACTTTCCTTAAATTAATTGTAAGAATAAAGTAAAATACACTCCAGGTGGCATAGCTCTTATTTTCATTGCTGACTGATTTTGGGAAAATTGCAAAAGTTCGAATTTTTTTTCGGCGTCTTCCTACAACTACAAAATTGAAGATAGAGATTTTCCCTTAAAATTATATTTGTTCTCCATACTTAGTTCTTTCAATAAGGTCATGCACATTTTTTTGAAATTTTTAGTAGTTTTCGCGCAATATTGAGGGCAATTTGTGCAATTTTTAAAAATTACAAGAACAAGATTTTCTCAAAATCGACTTCAACTTTTTTCCTTAAACTTTTGGAAAGGATAGTACCTAATGTACTCTGAGATGACATAAACGCCATATTGCTCTATTCCTTTGTTTTTTCAAAACTTACAAAAATGTAATTCTTTGACTAGCCTTTCATTTAGTAAATATTTTCTTTAACGGCGATTTGTTCATATTAGGGAACTTTTGCCACCTCGAACGTTAAGTACTATCGATCTTTTGCGCATGCGCAGATGCACCAAAGTGATGCGAAACTTGCACTGCGAATGAGCAGAAGATCGATAGTACGTAACGTTCAAGGGTGCAAAAACTCCCTACTATTACATTTACGAGTACATGTGCTTTACATTATGTCTTAAAAGTTCCTCGACAACTCAGATGTTTTCTGTGAAAATGAACTGAAACTTCCGAATTTGCACAAATGTTCAAACGCCATTTTCTCAAATTGCTTCTTCAAACTTTTCGTACGAATGCTATTTGCATTCTTTAAGTTAACATAAAATTAATTTGGCTGTATTTTTTTGATTTTTCAAAAAATAAATAAATGTATTTTTAAGTGTCTCTCACGCCATTAATATTCACTTTTCCAGAAATTTTATACATTATTACATTTGTGAGTAGAAGTGCTTTAAATGTCACCAAATGAAGTTGTTCGAAAACTCGAAAGATTCTTGTGAAAATTCCGAAGCTTCCATTTTCGTATCTACAGTAACGCTTAAACGCCATTTTCTTAAGAGCGGCTCCAAATTTATCAATGAAAATTCTTATATAGGACGAAGTTTTACTCTTCTTTAATATCCTAAAAGTAATATTTCGTATCTACCATTAAGAAGCTGAAAAATGAGAAAAGTTCAAAAAATGTATTTTGGGCGGCGATAGATGTCAGCAAGATGTCAGAAGATGGGGAAAGATGGTAAAACTGGCCCAGACCAAAGATATTAGATTACTATGAGAAAGTATGTGCAATTTGTCCTAAAGTACGAAAACGTTTTAAAAATTCGATTCGGTTATTTTACTGGAAAAAGGATTAACCAAGTGAATTCTATCAAGGTGACAAACGCCGTTTTGAAATGATAAATCGAATCGTAGGATAAAAGAGCTCTTGCGTTATCTTCGCTTGTTTTTTTCCGGTAGTGAAATGGTAATGGAAGATCTTAGAAGTACAATATATCTAAAATACGATGTGAGGAGATGGAATATGGGTGATATTTACGCAATTAGTTCGATTTTTTCTTTTTGAAATCAGCACCAAAGCGGGATCGGTGTTTTGAGTGATACCTCAGACATTCTTATGATGGTATTCGAAGGAAGATGGAATATGTGAATAAGGTAATAGTTTTATACTACTATTAAAGATGATACGAGACCGTTTACCCCCTATTACAGCATCACTAGTTTCATATGTGGGGATAAAATATCTTGAGATGCGAAGTGACGGAAGCATCAACGAAGTGACGGGGTGTCTGGCTTGCTGCCCCCGAAAGTTCAGCCTTCTTGCCCGTCGCCGCGCCGCGGCGGCCGCCGCCCGGCTCGCCCGTGCCGGCTTGACCGCGCCGCCGGCCAACAATGTCCCGGCGGCGTGGAAGGGGAAGGGGGAGTGGGGTGAGGTGTTTTTCGAAATTTCACTTACCGTCGCTCCTATTTATCCGATTTGCATGTTTGACACGGCGTTGGATTCTGGAAGCGTGTCGCCATCGCGCTATAAGCCCACATTTTTGAAATTGTTCCCGGAAGTACGAGAAAAATTTTAAAAATCGAGTTTCTGCTAGTTTTTTTTGGAAAAAGGGCTTCGTAGCGTAAATTCTATTATAAACAGGAGTCAAATGCCGTTTACAGATCGAAAATCGGACCATTTGTTCAGACGTTATCGGTAAAGTAAATTCCTGCTGATGGTGCTGCGATCTATTGAATTTTCCTACAAGTTTTTTTCGGTACATTTAGCCTTAAGGGCGCGACTCCAGCTCACTGTCAGAAAGACATAAATCGTCAGATGTGCCCGAAGCGCTTGTTTTGCCTTCGGAGACAGCTGATTGACATCGGCACCATTCGTGTATTCTCGGTTGTGTATTCGGGCCTTCGCTTTCAAAACAACATTAGTTCCTAATTCTGCCGTCTGCAAATGTAAAGTGAACGAGTAATACATATTAACAATGTGAGAGACAAGTAAAGCTATTAGTGCTACAGAATGGCACAGACTTTCCAGTATTCGTTTTATATTTCCTTCGGTCTCGGCAAGATTTTCGGAATTGCCACATACTCGTGCCAGCTACCATCTATCGCCGCCCCAAACTACATTTTTTTTTACATTTTCTTAATTTTTCGATTTCCAATACTAGAACGGAAATGTTAATTTTAGAATATTAAAGAACAGTAAAACCTCGTCCTAAATGGAAATTTTTTTTTAAAAATTTGAAGCCGTTTAAAAAAAACGACGTTTAAGCGCTACTAAAAATGCGAAAATTGAAGCTCTTTTCAACAGGAAATTTTTGAGTTTTCGAAATACTTCAGGGAACGTTTAGGGCAGGCGTTTCGGGAAGATTTGAAGCCGCAGACGCAACACCTACCCACTGACGGCCGTAAGATGCCGACGGGCAGGCGGTCCGAGTAGTGATCCACGATGTGCTCCGCCAGGTTCTTCGTGAATGTGTACGTGTTGCAGTGAGGACCGAGAATCCTGTGACCAAAAAAACAAACACCACGTTTTATAGCGTTTTCCATTCGCCGCACTGGTGCGCACCCAGTGCACACTCAGGGCAGCTTTCGTGTTCCAATCGGCCGCTAGGGCGCACCAGTGCAGAGAAGCCCATGTTCCATTCGCACAATGACACGGAACCAGGGTGCACTCGGGGCGCCCTAACCTGCACTGCCGAGCTCGACGGTGCAGTCCATTGCACTGGGCCATTTTGAGGTTAGGTACGGAAGTTATGAATGCTGAATTGGATTCGTGGTGAAATTGTAAAGGCGCAGGAACACTTTGAATGATGGAGTATACCATGTTTTACAAGAAATGCTTTAAAATAACTTTGTGACATACTCGAAGTTCGGAAAATCAGTTTGTTTTCGTAAAATTCAACCGTGAATTACTGCATGTTAACAAATCCAGTGCTATTCAGTAAACAAACCTATACCCTTACAAAATGATTAAAATATACAATGTGCCAAGAAGAGTTTCTTGGATGCGCAAGCGGAAATGCTCATATTAATATTTTAATAGTTTTCAATAACCAAATAATTCTGCAGAAGCCTTTCGGTTCGAAATGTAGTCTACTGTGTTCGAAATCAATCACTGGCAAATCTCGAGAAACGAGCTTTCGACAGATTCGGTTTTGAAGTTTTTGGTAGCCTTTAAATAAAGAATCACACGTTAATACTCTATGAATTAAGGAGTAAACAATTACCAAAAGACTTCGTACAAGATGTGTTAAAATAATAATTATTATTATAAAAATTATAACGATCACAATTCCAAAATTCTTATTTTTCGAGTTATCAGACCAAGAACAGCTGTCTATAATCTCATTGCGTAGCGTACACGCACTGACTCAGTTCCGGAATCCGATTCATTCGTGGTTGCCCCACGGCTGCCCTTCACGCGTGTGGGGCAGCACTGTTGCGGAGCGATGACGTATTTGCCCTGCACTAGGGTGGGTTTCAGTGCAACGAATGGAAAACGCTATTAGATAGCATAAATGTAAAACTAAGTAAGTCTGAATAACAACTTTACAGACTAATCAAATGTCATTATTACGATACATTTCATTATATTATTCATAAAAAATTTAAAACGAAAGTGGGTAAAATTTCATTAAATATATAGTATAAAGTTATCTAACAGAAACGTCCAATAAATTTTTATTTATTTTCGTCAAGGAACTTGTATGAGACAAAAGTATAACCGTATATTTTTGAGTTTCAGTATACCTACACCATCCTTTTACAATAGAACGTATTTGAGTGGAGAAAAGAGCAAAAAAAGGGTGGTTGTCATCATTCGAAAACTGGAAATGTTTGCTCCCAAGAAAAAGAAAACGCATTTGCATCGTAAACGAACTACAGCTTTGGTTTTTAGATCTGTTAACAAAACCCCTGAAACACTCGGCCCATGTCCTACTACGAAAAGGAGACATGAAAAACACATGGCCATAATAAAGCTGTATTTATGTCCAAAAGCAAAGCAACGGATTATCTCAGGGTTTGCTCACTGGATCAAGGGAAACTGAACTAAAACATGATCGAGATAGAGGTCAGTTACTCAGAAGCTGAAATAAAATATTTGTTATGGGTTATGGGTATATTTAGTCTTTTAAAAATATTCTAAAGAATCGTGAAATAATGCATTATACATCATTATTAACTAATGGTGCTACAGCTACAGAAAGGCAAAGACTTTCCCGTATTAGTTTTCTATTTCCTTTGGTTTAGGCTAGCTAGTCGGACTTGACACATACTCTCGCGAGCTGCTATCTATTGCCACCCAAACTAAATTTTTATGGCATTTTCTTAATTTTTTCGGTTTCTTAATAGTAGAACGGAAAAGTTAGTTTAAGAAAATTACAGAACAGCTAACCGTTCTCCTAAAGGGCAATTTTCTTGGCACAATTTAAGCCGTTTTTAAGAAAATGGCGTTTAAGCGCTGTTGTAAACGCGAAAATAGAAGCTCTTTTTCATGGGAATCTTGTGCGATTTCAAAAAAGTCATTTGAAGCACTTTAATTCAATAGTGTTTACAAATTGCTGAAAATGTGCATATTAACGGTGTGAGATCTTTCAAAAAAATTACATTGGTGTAATTTTTGAAAAAACAAAAAATACCCTAAAATGAACTTTACGTCTTATTAAAGAGTACATTTAGCATTATCCGTTCGCAAAGTTTGAAGAAAAAATTTGGAACCATTTATGAGAAAATTGCGTTTGAGCGTTCCTGAAAATGCGGAATTTTGAGGAAGTTTTTGCAGAAAATTTAACTTGACATTATTTATAGCACATGTACTCATTAATATAACAATGTCAACACATCGCCGCTAATGTAACTTCCAGAAACTTTATATGACATTATTTAACGCACAAGCACTCATAGAGATAATAATGTGAACAAATCGCCGCTAATGTAAATATTAACGACGTGAGTGACTAGTCAAAAAATTTCATTTTTGTAATTTTTGAAAAAAAACAAGGAATAGAGCATTATGGGGTTTATGTCATCTCATAGAGTACATTATACACTATGCCTACCGAAAGTTAAAAAAATGGGGCCGTTTTTGAGAAAATCATGTTTTGGTATTTTTTTAAAATTGCACTTCTCAAAAAGGGTTCCAAATATTTTCTTTAAACTTTTGGTTAGGATAGTGCCTAATGCACTCTATGAGATGACATAAACGCCATATTGCTCTTTTCTTTCGTTTTTTCAAAAATTACAATAATTATTTTTTTTACTTTTCTCTCACGTCATTACTATTTACATTAGCGGCGATTTGTTTACATTAATATATTTATGAGTATATGAGATTTAAATATAGTCAAGTACAGTTTCTCCAAAATATAACCGTTTTCTGTGAAAACTAGTTCAAATTTCCACGTTTTCAGAAATGCACAAACGCCATTTTCTGTGCGCCGAGAGTGCACTTTCATATCCCTTATAACTACGGCCTTATGTCTAGAATACACTCAGTTGCAATGTCGTGCTTAGGGAGGCTACACCCTCGACCGTTTCTGGTTGGCCGCGGCCTCCTTCTGGAAAGTCTGCAAGTGTCGATCTAGCGTTGCTTGTCAGTATTGCAGTGGCGCCGCATAGAACACCGTCGAGGTCAGGTAAAGCTCCGGTGCAGAGGGGAAAAGCCGTGGCATTAGCGTAGGTCAGGACTGTGCGACGCACACTCAAGACGCCGTCACGTTACCATTTCACTATGAAAATAGGCGATCTGGCAATGTTGGAGAAGGAACTTTAGCAGCCAATAAAATCCATTTAACCTATTTTGCTATGCTTTGAGAATTAATAATTGTGATTATTTTCTAAATATTAAAAAGGGTTTATTATTATTTGTCTGTGAAGTAAGTGAAATTGATTGAGTAAGGAAGCGTAATTTAAATGTTGAGGTTCATGCAATAGCACATAAAGTTCAGTGATCACGATTCGAAACTTCCCTTGCTCACATTTCGAATGTGGCAGGATAAGTTCAAAAGTAATTGATGTTGCCAAGGCTGTGCACAAGTCGATAGTATTGTTATAATTTTGAATAAACAGTACTGGAAGGTACAGGAAGGTTTAGTTCGTCATCCCCAAATCGGATGTATGCATTCAAAGTCTAAAGACTCAAAAGCTATTTTATTTGTGGCGGTAATGTGTATATATATGTGTATATATATATATATATATATATATATATATATATAAATATATATATATATATTGTAATCTACCCCCCTTTTTGAACTGCTGCTTTTCGGTGGTAGGACCGGTGAGGGGTTCTTATAACACACACACAACACATTTAAATTTAACAAGAACCATTTAATTATAAAAAAATATGAGATGAATGATGATGAAATTTAGCCGATTTCATTCATATTTCCTTCGACGTCTTTTATTTATTTAATGTGACTGTCATTAAAAATATTTAAATAATTACCCTTGACAGATTAAAATTTTGAAATCTGATGACTTACCTTTTTAAAGTTTCAATTTTCCTGATAATTTTAACAATTGTAGAAATCTTGCAATTACGTTTTAAATAAAAAGTCTTTTAAGTCTTTGACTTAAAAGTACAACACCAATCAAATGTTCTGGTCACGTACCACAACTTTCTTCTAGTAAACTCAAAAGTCAAAGTTTATCATATGCTGTTATGTAAGGCACGTTCTGTCGCTACCACCAATTTTACCACATGACTGTAACGTTGCAATCTTCAGCGACGCCGAGGTCAGACATGGGCCAGCTGACCTCCAGTCAACTCTTCCTCAGAAATTAAATCTCTCTCCAAATAACACACTTTTATTATTTATTCTCCAGTACATCCAGTAATTATGGATATGTTTGAAAACCATCCACAGCTCATCTACTATGCTTCAGTGGATCTTCTAAGCAGGACTATTCAATTGGACCTCTCAAATACTTTTGGTCATTTATTTTGAAGATCCCAGCACCTTCTCCTGTTGCTAGGCAGGAACAAACTACTACGTAGCAAAGGGTCCCCAAAAAAGTGAATTTCCGTTAAAATCGAAAAGTCGAGTTTCCACAGCATTACATAATTTTGTCTATGCTACGCATTTTACTCCATATATACGTACGTAGATGACAAAGGAAAATAGGAAAACTGTTTCGATTTTCAGGGAAAAATACAAATATTTGATTGCCTGATTCTTTCAATTCTCAATACTGCTGGTTCCTATTGACTTTTCATATTAATTGCGTCTGTATACTACACATCTCACAAGTGGTCTGATGAGCGTACTATACATCTTACAAGTGGTCTGATGAGCGAAACACGTTTTGTATTAATTTTAAATTGATTTCCTAGGGTTGAATTTGGCGGGCTGTTGAAGCTGGCCTTTGATTGCTTGGAAACTAAAATGCTTCTAGCGTCTGTCGCGAAATTGCGACGAGCAATGACGCATGTGCAGATGGCGAGGTTCCCCTCACCCCTCTTCACTCTTGGCACAGAGAAACCCGACTGCTTTACGCTAGCATCTACTGCGGAAAGAAGCTCGTTTGTGCACGAGAGCGCAGCACACTTCAGGCGTTCAGTAAATTATCTTTCTCTCTCTCTCTCTCTCTCTCTCTCTCACTCGGGAGTCCCCGCTTGGTCATGGGTACAAATTGTAGAAATAGTGCCTGTCTACTATTTCTTAATTAATATCCAAGAAATTGTATTATCACTTAAATATATTACATAACTTATTTAAGTCTGCAAGTATAAATTAACAAATGGTCTTATTGCCATTCGAGTATAAGAATTAAAGCTGAGCCATTGTATAATTTGCTTTCAAGTCATCGGCAGCCCCAACTGCTGTGAGGATTTTGTGGGAAGCGCCTACACCGTCGTAAGCAATCGAGATCGTGGAAGTAGTTCCAGTGTATCTGCCTTGTGTTGCGTTCGCCTGTTAGATGAAGTAGTTGATAGTGACATTTTGTGTGTTATTGTTGAGCATCCCCAGACGTGCGAGTCACGCTACGCCACTGCTCTTGTCAATTAAAGAATGAAGATGCTGTCACTTCGTTTGCAGTAGACTATGTTACTGCAATTTCGTGAAGACTGTTTTTGTTAAAATATTTAAGTTCTTGCAATGTACGAGGGTATTTTATTTGTTGTTGAGCATTGTGCGAGTTATTTCTAGGAAACCTGTTTGTGTTGTTGGTTCAGCATCATTTTTCTCCAGTAGAGCGCTCCTTCGTAATAAAGGAGAAAGACTCACTTGGTGGTGAGCGCGCGCAGGGCCACCGGGTCATTCTGGCCCTGCGTCTCCACCAGCGCCAGGATGGAGCGCCAGTCGCCCGCCACCGGATACAGCTCCTCTTCGAACTCGCGCTCGCCCACGTGGCAGAAGGTGGTCGACACCTGCACCAACGCCTGCGACACACAATTGACTGATGTTTATGGGAGCGTCAACTGATAAGTTCGTTAACCCCATAACTGTAGTTCACTCCCAAAGCCAGTTCGTTCAAATGGATCGGGGAATATCAATTTTGGAGAAAATCGGCTGAACGGTTAATGTAAAATACCACCCAAAAATTAAAATATCCTTTTCATATTCTCAGCACCGTTTGAATGGATTAATCGGGGAACGCAAATTTCGCAGAACGGTTTAGGTGCTTAGTGGTGACCACACACGGACGGACGGGCGGACACTCTGACAGATAAATAATTCAGTTTTTCGGGATCATGGACTCACAAAACGTGGATTCTGGCCATAAAACATGTAAGAGAAATAAGATTTAACCACATTTTTCCTATCAGGGCCCCACAATGCGAGTTTTTCTGACGAAATATCCCCACTATGTGCATTGCAATACTTCTTTTCTCGGGTGCACGAGCGGAACGGGAGGCGGATGCGGTACCTTGAGCTTGGTCATGCGCGTGGCGAGCTCGAGCAGGTCGCGCGTGGCGCATGCGTTGGTGCGCACGGCCTTGACGAGCGGGTCGTCGAAGCGCACGCTGGCCGCCAGGTGGAGCACCACGGACACGCGCTCCGCCAGCACGCGCGCGTCCGCCTCCGCCAGCCCCAGCCCGGGTTGCATCGTGTCGCCCTCCACCACCTGCAGGCGCCCCAACGCCTCCGGCCGCTGCGCGCGCACCCGGTCCAACAGCTGCGCAACACCCGCACAGCGCGCGCCTCACCCACTCGCACCCGCTCGGCGCTGCTGCTGCTGCCAGAGCACTCAGTCAGCGAATACGGAAAAAAGGGGGGGTTGCCTCGGAACAGGTCTTTCCATGGTTTTCTTTGGTATGTTATACCATGGACCTAGGCACGAGTTAAGTTGCAATGTTTTCCCAGTAGTGTGGTGCACTCCCGCTACCAGCAGTAGCGATGCGCTTCCGCGCCAAAGCCGACAGATCACGGTTCTAAATGACAACCCTGACATTAGGCCACTCGGAAGCCTCATTGCGTTCGACAGTTAATGTAGATTGCTATGCGGTTGCTGGCTCTCACGATAATGACTCACAAATCCGCCCCATCCCCTTGCGCATGGTGCACGTCGATGGCTGTGGGAAGTGACCCGGCGTTTCTCGCAAGCGCAGGTGAGTGGCTACGTGTGAAGGCAAACTTACTACCTCGTGCCCTCGACACCTGGGTGGTGCACTCAAGCTGCAATAGCGGAACTCTTCACTGTTTGGGGGAAATAAACGCAGCTCCCTTGAAAATCTTCAGGTCGCCCAGAACGGTCAGCCGCAACGGTTGAGCAGCTGCCCACAATCACTAAACAAGTGATGTTAAACATATTTGCCCATCGTACATGGGTAGCCACCATGAGTGGTCTCGTTGAATTTTTCGAAACTATAAGTGATTCTTGCGTAATTTGGCGTCAAACTTAGTCTCCCGCTCCGAATAGCAGTTCGTTAATGTAATTATGAAAGATGATTCCGCGTAGTTGGATGCTACGTAAGTTAGAATTTGTATATTATTTTATTCCTTTGTTCGTTTCTTACATTGGAGCTTCTATTATACGTTTAAAAATTAATCTTTTAGAAATTCTTTGAAGCCTATTTGAAATATATGAAGTAATCAATAGTGCTAAAACAGCACTTATTTTCTCCCCCGTGTATTCACGCAAAATTACCTGAAAAGTAGTAAAATTTTTTTAAAGTTATACATGACCTTATTTAAAATATATCTTTTAGGGAACAGATTTCGTTAATAGAAAAAATCTCTGTAATACATTAGTTGTTGGAAGACTCCGAAAATCTTGGACTTTTACAATTTTCCAAAAATCAGCAATTGCAATCAGAAAAATTGCAATTTTCGAACATGAAACCTGCACCATTCTCTCAAAAGGTCTTTACACTATCCAAGAAAAAATTCAAAAACGTCGGAGCTATTTTTTTGAAAATTTTGAAAATGTCTCAGAGGCTTAATGTCTGTTTCCAATTCAAGGGGCCGTGACAACAGCCAGATCGATTGAGGAATATCAATTTTGGGGAAAATCGGTTGAACGATTTAGTCGCTAGCGTTGTTCACAAACGGACAGACGTTTTGCCGTCATTCAATTTTTCGATATAATGACCTATAAAACATATATTCTGTCTACATCACGTAAGGGGTTATAGTTTTTAAAATTAGCAACTAGATTTATCCACGTTTTCGTTACCAGGACCCTGTAATTAGTACTAATACACAACTTTCTCTCTGCTCCATAGCGAGAAAGTAAATTTGGTAGCTTTCAGGGAACATCAGATTGGAATGCAACAATGACATTCCGTGCTGGGTCTCGCGAATTTCTGTGAATTACGTCTCGTTGTTGTGACTTGGTTTAGCTGTATGAAAAGCAGTTATATTTTGTGTTGATATTTACTAGAAAATATTTCATTTTCGCATCAAATTTTCCATAATTTTTAATGAGTTTTACAAAAAATGATTGACATGTGTTAATTCGGAGAGAAATTGTATAAATTGTAGGTGTTATGGAACCATTACTGAAGACGAGAATGTACGTGCTGCTTCAGCATCATTAGTTTGTTTGTGGTAATGTATCTACTTTACTAAACTATTTTATTATGCTATGATAATGAGTATATCAAGTATTGGAATGCTTATGACATTAAATGCTAGAATGCTATGATAATGAGTACTATCTAGTGTTACAATACACTTTTATCCAGCTACAAAACATTGCAAACCAGCTGCGAAAACTACGCACGAAACGTTCCGTTCAAACCACAAGCGCTCGCGAATGGCCAAAGGAGGCGGCCATATTGCACTCGAGACATATCACTACTCAGGCCTTGTATGTAGGTGGCGTTGACAACGTTCAGCAACAACGAAGCCCAGGTGAAGCGCATTTTCAATGGATATTGAATTAAAATGAAGGGCAATTTTGTTCTGCAACGCCATGTAGTGGAGTTACAACAGTATTAACAGCACATAAACCTTCTGGGTGAAGGAACACGTAGAAGTGCCAACTTTCATAGAGATCGGTCACACGGTGTCGGAGTTTACCTCTTATATAGCATCCATTTATATATATATATATATATATATATATATATATATATATATACTGACGCAAACCCGCCCCGAACTAGCCAATTTAATTTATACCCTCCACAATTGTTAAGCGTCAGGGCGGTGCGCAGATATCTGCTCTTGCGAGATTTTGTTACCTCAAGGCAGTGGGAGCTTTTTGGGTCTTGAGAGCCAATCCAAACAAAACACACATAAACAGTTAAACAAGGTTTAATTGCCTCAAAAGTAACACTAAATCTACTACAAAAATCATCATCCTCCTTGAGCTTCAATGTAACATCAACACACAAAATATTCTTGTTAAAACAAAAAAACAAAGACTCATCAAAAATGTACACACTAAATCACTATTCAAAGAATTAAGGAATTCCTTTGTGATTAAATTGGCCAAATTTACCTCCAATCTTAACTAAACAACTTCATAATCTTTAACATTCTTAATTTAAATTTCTTGCCTCAAGTTATATGAACAAAACCACGTGAGCTAGGGCACCACTCCCTCCACACTTAAATTAGTATTCGTAATTGCAATTGAACTGCAATCTATTTACACATTTATCAGATAATAAGGCGTCAAAAATGGCTAGTGCGTTACGAATTACGAATTGAAAGTTATCTTGCCTCCAGAGTCCACTACCTCCCCGTATTTTTCTCTTTACATTTCCTTTAGTGCGGCGCGAACTTGACCTAGATTTCGTGCTCAAACAGTTACCTCCCCCTTGCGCCCAGCTGGCCTTGCGTCCGGGCGCTGGCTGCCGCGCGGACGCCGACGGCACGTACAACCAAAGTCGAGGCTTTGCCTCTGTCGACTCGCTGCCTTCACGCCCCGTCTTCTCTCTCTTCTGCTCCCGGCTCCGTCTTCTTCTTTCTTCTGCTCCCGGCTCCGTCTTCTTCTTTCTTCTGCTCCCGGCTCCGCCTTCTTCAGTCTTCTGCTCCCGGCTCCGTTCCCTCGTCCAATTTCGAACGGTATACGCCCGGCTCCAAATCTCGTCCAACACGTCCTTTGCGCGTGCCCGGTGCTTTCCGTACGCCGGCGTGATATATTGTTCTCGCCATGTACCAATCTCTCTCTCCTGCTGCAGATTATATCTGGTTAAATCTCAGCGCGAACTAGTATCGCAAGTTAATGGGCGACTTCGCCACTGCGTCGTAACTGGAGAAAACTTTCTCTGAACATCCATCAAAATTCGCGGACGACTAACTTGAACGTCTTTCCGATGTCGCACACTCCTATCTAACGTTGTTCTGGCGAATAGCACAATACAATAGGCGACCGTTTGGTCGGCGATCTGCAACCAAGAAGACGCTTCGGCGATCGAGAACCAAGAAGCAGCCGCTTCGGCGATTGTGAACCAAGAAGAACGCTTCCGCTCGCGGACTCGCGTTTTATGTGCTCTGTTGGTAGGGGTAACGCGGCGTCTCCTCCTCCCCTCTCTGGCTGATGTGTGTCATTTTCGTCGCGTCGTTCAGCGGACGCTGCGGGCGACAGTCTTCTCGGCCGCGGGCGCGCCCTTTTCAAAATGCGCCGCGCTCTCTTCCCCGTTCTATTCTTGGCGTTTTATGATGTGTGGGCACCTGTGACGAACCTCCACACATGCGTTCGCCTCCACATATACGTTCCTCTTTCGAGTTCATTTCAACAATGTTTTATGGGTGGGACAGGTAATCGTCGTTGGCGAATGGGCTCTCGGTTTTGACACATTCATCAGAATGCACACACATTGAAATATAAAGAACCTGGACAATACTTTATTTTATATCGATTCATACACTCGGTGTGACACCTCCACTTTTCTAATATTAACTGCTAACAAATCACAACCACGCCTCCTTTCTATTCTTAAAACACTAGACCATACACAAAAGGAAAGAGAAAACCTGGCATTTATTGGGCGATACGCTTCGAGACGAGGCAGGCGAGGCGCAGCCTCCCCTCCAGATCGGCATTGCTCGGCTGCCCTCGGTCGGTGCCGTTACCCGGAGCCACGACCGGACGACGCTGCTTGCAACTCGGGGCCCACGCGCTCCTCGTACAATGCTCCCTCCAAAACACTTTTCTTCCAAGCACTATTTATGTTTATTTTGTCCATCCCTTTCACACTGTCTATTCGGTGGACCCGCTGCTCATCAGCACTCAGTTTCCCGTCCTCACCGAACGTTTCATACTCACATGTACCGACACGTGGCGAGACTAGCTTCCCCTGATAATTCGCACCTGCTCAATTCTCTATAATTCAAACTCCGATTAGCTGTCGTATATTCATCGTAGTCCTCTATACACTGTTATTACTGTGTCCACTGTCCAATATTACACTTCATGTTTCCTCAGTCCCCAGATTACGATCTAAAATCACTCCAGCCCACGTGTCCGTCCGTCTCTTACCGAGTACTCACTAACTCATTCCATGCCCGAGCTCCCGCTGGCGCGCTCTCCTGACCCGTTCGGAACGGGTCAAGCGGCAGCGGCCATAACTGCAGCGCTATTTGAATAGGATCGGCCGCCGCTTCATTTTGCTAAACGTATTATAATAATAATATTATAATATTAATAATAATATTATAATATTAATAATAATATTATAATATTAATAATAATATTATAATATTAATAATAATATTATAATATTAATAATAATAATAATATTATATATATATATATAACATAGTGGTGTTAGGTTATATTTTCAAACTAAGTTTGAGAAAGATTAAAATCGAATATTGGGAGTTATGTGTAAATGAATGTATACGTAAAATGTGCATGCATGTAGGTAAAATATATGTCTAGGTAAGTGTATAATGTAATAGAAACACACACACTGTTATCCCATTTACCATTTTCCTGTAACATAAATGTATAAATTTTCTAATATGGTAACGATGTGAATTATAATCCAATATTTCCACGACGTAAATACTTAAGTATTTTATATATTTATTATGATAATCGTAGTTTAAAAAATATTTTAAATGAATATATAAAAAGTATCTCCTTTAATATGTTGTTGTATTATCAGAACGCGAGAACATATTTTCATTTGACATTGAACACTCAAACTGTTGCTAGGTAACAGAATCATGAAGAGTTATGCTAGAAAGCGGATCTTTTAAAGCTGTACCCAATTGCGGTGTCATTAACGGGTAACACTGAGAATGCAAATGCCTATCAGGTGATACGCAGATATTTCCAAATAAACTCTACACACGTGTAGAGCGTGTTTCAATCACTGTATTATTATTATTATTATTATTATTATTATTATTATTATTTGAAGCACAGTATTTCCATGTATTATCATACATGGTCCAATTTTTCCATGCCAACATCTCCTTATTTTAGCTCATGTATACACATCACCTCGTTGTGGCTCACTGCCAATTGCCTTCCTACGCAAGAGTAGCCCGTGTCGTTCCCCTTGTACTGAGCATCGGATCCTCGGCATTCAAGGTCGAGTATATTTCGCTGGGTGGCTCGAGGCGAGCAAACCCCAGTCCTACTGGCCTGATGTCTAGAGAATTTTCTGCCAACTGCTACGATGCTCGAGCAAAATCGTCTCGTGCAGGACTGTAGTGTAGGACGTAAAGAGGTGTTGAAATGTTTGCCAATAAACATTAACTGGGAGGTTTCATTCAACGGATTAACCTGATTGTTAGGTAACCCCGTTAGTGCAATGTTCTGTAGAGATATGAAATTGATTTTAAAATTAAATTGATGACATGACTTGACTACCTTAACCCTTTCACTGCTACGCGTTATGGGCGCCGGCCGCCGCGCTGTGCTGAGCCATCCGGCGGCCGCCGCACACCGTGTGCTGAATACTTTTTCTTGCGGTTTTCTCTTGCGCGCGCTCTCAGTTATCAAAACAACGCACACTTTCCATCCTTCTTTTAGATCCGGGCTTTGGACCAGTACTTAATCGTACCAAAAAACAATGCTAAACGTCTAATTTATAAATCGAAAATCAAGACACGTACCGTACATTAGGAAAGCAAAATCACAAGTGAGAAGCAAGCAATTTTTCAATTTTACAGTTGGTCTACAAGTTTTACTAAGTGAGAAGCAGTCCCCGGAAATGTGTTGAAATAAACACAGAGGGTGGATAGACAAAAGGGTTTTCTATTCTGGTTCTGCAATAATTTTTTGACCTGCGCGTGCTTGGCCGGAAACGCGGCGGGCCCCAGGACGGCCGGCGGTGCAAGCAGCCCATGCATTCCACAACACGTGAAAAATCTCACAACAGAAGAATTGAAACGCTATTTAGTAGGCACCAAAATAAACTCCAAAGTGTCCAGAACAGGATCCATGTCATGGCAATCGCCTAATTTCGAACGCGACCGAACAACGGACACGAGAACCCGAAGGAGCAGCGCGACGCACCGGTGCGTCGACAGCAGTGATGGCATGGCGCGCTCTGACGCACCGGTGCGTCGTTAGCAGTGAAAGGGTTAAAACAAGACCTGCCAAACACCTGAGCATAAAAATTGCCTGATAATTAAAGTCATATTTTACATATGTAATTCGATATCACCTACTTCATTGGCAAAAAGCCATCATTTTGGATCCCTCAACTAGAATTAGTGCTGCTAAAACCATTATTGTGAGAGAGGAGTGCTGACCGGGACGTCGAGCAGCTTGTGCAGGCGCTCCTGCGCCGAGAGGCCCTTGCGCGGGCGCAGCAGCAGGTAGACGGTGTCGATGTCGGGGCAGCTGAACAGCAGCTTCTCCAGCAGCACGCGCCCCAAGAAGCCCGAGCCGCCCGTCAGCAGCACGCTCTGCCCGCGGTAGAACTCGGCCACCGTCCACGGCAGCACGTCCCCCTCGGCCTCGCTGCTCCGGCGCGCCTGCTCCTCCGGCATCTGCGCACACGCTCACGCTCAACAAACACTTGGCAAGTGAAGCTCTGCGCTGTGCTATTCCAAGGGATACGGGCTTCATCATAACATACCTGAACTCGAACACATGACGAACCTGTGAATGTTATACGTACCAGGTGACATTTGCACCTGGCTAAGGCAACCCATCATGCACAGATGTACGAGAAGGAAACAAAAACCCTTTGACTGCGCCAAACAGTGGCTCGCCAAACATTAGTGCTTAATATGGCAAATCTACATGTGTAACTTCGATACATGTCTTATTCGGAGACTACATACAATTTCCGTGTTAAATATATATTTTGTATCGATTTCGATAATTGGTTGAGTTTAAATTTCCGTTCACCCTCATTTTGAAACGTACGTTAATATACGAACTTAAATATACATGTTTTAACACCATTTTAACGTTTTGACTAATAATTGCGGATTCTATTGAGGAATCCAACACTAACTTCGGAAATAGAATAGAGGAGATGTTGCGTTTTATTCACACAGGCAATATAAAATTAAGAGTAATACACAAGGTTTGTGTAAATGAATTTTTTTTATTTAGTTCAGTCGAATAAATTCCTGGAGCAGATTTCGCAAATTTTGTTAGTAAATGGTTTTAGACATTTATTCTATATAAAAAAGAATAGTAAAATACCTTATGCAGAAATCGGGAATACATCTAAAGACAAATTTGTCTTTCTTCTTAAAATTTTTAATTACAAAAGGAAGTAAGAGCCAATAGGCCTCGTATTACCTACCAAGACATATACAGTGGAGACTTCAAGAAACTCCATAAAAGATTGAAACATGTGTACACACAAATAAAAGACATTAAATTTAAAATGCGCATAAAATAAATATTAACGTGTGAATTGCTAAAAGTTGAAACCTTTCATTTTTGAAAATTCAAAATTTTATTGAAAATCGCACATTCGACCATAAGTCAATGTCTGTAACGAAAACATTAAAGAACAAAGATAGTCCCGGTTTACAAAATCCATGTTCATTCATTTTTGGAAAATCTTTGAGTTCATTCAAAACTTCCCAAAACTATTTTATATTTTTTAAGCAATGAATAAGAGTCAAATTAAGAAATAGTAGTGTTACAGAATGGCAGAGACTTTCTCGTGGGTCTCGGATACCTATTTAAACTTGTCACATACTTTTTCCATCTGCCATCTATGGGCCTCCCAAACTAAATTTTTTGACATTTTATTAATTTTTCGGTTTCCTAATTGTAGAACGGAAATATTAATTTTAGAATATTAAAGAAAAGTAAAACCTCGTCTTAAACAGCAATTTTCTTTGAAAAATTTCAAGCCGTTTTCAAGGAAATTGCGTTTAAACGCTACTGTCAATGCGAAAATTGAAACGTTTTTCACAGAAAATGTTTGAGTTTTCGAAAAACTTCAGTTGAAGCACTTACACTCAGAAATATAATAGCGCTTATAAATTGCTGGTAATGTGTATATTAAAGGTGCGAGAGATCTTTGAAAAAAATTATATTAGTGTCATTTTTGAAAAAAAAATATAATCCAAATTGAACTTTACATGTTATTAAAGAGTGGAATTAACCCTATCCGTTGCAAACTTTGAAGAAAAGATTGCAGTCTTTCTCGTGCAATTATAAGAAAATGACGTTTGAGCGTTTTTGAAAATGCGGAATAGTGACGTAGTTTTCACAGCAAACGGTTGACTTCTCAAATTACTTTATTTGACACTGCTTAAAGCACACGTACTCGTAAATATAATAATGTGAACAAATCGCCGCCAATGTAAATATTACCAGCGTGAGAAACAATTCAAAAAAATTACATTTTTTAATTATTGAAAAAAACAAAATAATAGAGCAAAAAGGCATTTATGTCATCTTATAGAGTACAGATAGATCTTATAGAGTACTATCCTTACAAAATGAGTAAAGAAAAAAATTGAAGTCGTTTTTGAGAACCTCGTTTTTTTGTAATATTTTTTAAATTGCACATATTGCATGTAATATTGCCAGAAAACTACTAACATTTTTTTTAAAAAGTACATCACCATCATGAAAGAATTCACTTTGGAGAACAAATTTTATTTCAAGTAAAAATCTCTATTTTCAATTTTGTAGTTGTAGGACGAGGCCGAAAGAGATTCAAACTTTAGCAATTTTCGAAAATTCAGAGTTAACGGAGAAAAGCGGATCTATTTCACTTTTATATGTGTATTTTAAGATGGCACACAAGACTCATACATGAAATTTAACCCGAGTGTGCCCGAAATAGGTACACTCACGTCAGTGCCCGCAATGTATCTCTCAGATATAGCTGCAACATTTTGTGAATGTGAATGGTCTGAAGGTGAATTTACTGAAATACGTATTTTATTTAGTTTGTACATGTCTCTCAATTTAATTCTTAATGATTCCTACTCTACAGAAACCTGGTCTGAAAACTTATGGCGAGGAATGTTAAAACTGACAAATTTCACGCAAAATTCATTACCCTGGCGTTAGTGTACGTAACGTATCTGACACATTGTGCAGCGCAGCGATCACGTTTCAACATACTAATAGGAAATGATTCATCGAAAGGATAAAAATAGAAGGATAGGCATTCTCATAAAAGTACAATGAAGGAATAGATGAAGTATCAGGCGTCTAATGCATCGCAATCATTTAGGAACATAAAATTGCTGTGGCTTGGATCTCATAGTTCTATTGCGAGTACTCCCGGGTTAAAGACAAAATTTAAAGCCGTTTTTGAGAAAATTTAGAAAATGTCCGGGGTGCTTCATATTAAATACACCTCCAAATTTTATAGAATCTTCTTCAAAATCTCAAAGTTTCGACTCGAGACAGATCGACAGAGGTTTCATTAATTTGAAAAAAATCTTACGTATGAATAAGGCGCTAGTAGGGTTCACAAGCGGACAGACGGAGGGACGTTTCGCTTTTAATTGGGTTTCGGTATCAAGAATCCACAAAAGATGGTTTATGGCTACACTACGTGTTAGGGGATTTTTTTCTTAATTTAGCAATTGGTTTTATCCACTTTTTCGTTATCAGGGCCCGGCAATGAATTTTTTCTGCCGCAAATCCGCCGTTTTTATTTTACCGTATACGTACGCATACACTGAGTGAAAAAAGTAGTATAGGGAAAATTGTGTAATGCTGCGCGAAAAAATGGCCAATTTTCGGAAGAAAAAATTAACTGCCGTGAAAAGGAAAAAGTGGATAAAACCAGTTGCTAAATTAAGATAAAAAAATCCCCTAACACGTGCTGTAGCCAGAAACCCTCTTTTGTGGGTCCTTGACACCGAAAAACTAATTGAAAGGAAAACGTCTGTCTGTCCGTCTGTCTGTCCGTCTGTCTGTCTGTCCGTCTGTCTGTCCGTCTGTCTGTCCATCTGTCTGTCCATCTGTCTGTCCATCTGTCTGTCCATCTGTCTGTCCATCTGTCTGTCCATCTGTCTGTCCGTCTGTCTGTCCGTCTGTCTGTCTGTCCGTCTGTCTGTCCGTCTGTCTGTCTGTCCGTCTGTCTGTCTGTCCGTCTGTCTGTCTGTCCGTCTGTCTGTCTGTCCGTCTGTCAGTCCGTCTGTCAGTCCGTCTGTCAGTCCGTCTGTCAGTCCGTCTGTCAGTCCGTCTGTCAGTCCGTCTGTCAGTCCGTCTGTCAGTCCGTCTGTCAGTCCGTCAGTCCGTCTGTGAACACTGCTAGCACCTAAACCATACGTACGATTTCTTCCAAAATGGATATTCCGTAGTCGATCTGATTCTAGTCGAAGCTTTGAGATTTTGAAACAGAATCATCAAAATTTGGGGGTACTTTTTATGAAGCCCCCCGGGGATTTTCAAAATTTTCTCAAAAATGGCTCCAAATTTTTTCTTTAAATTTCTTGTATGAATAGAGGAAAATACACTTTTTAACATGGCATAGGTCCGATTTTCACGTTCAGCTCCGAATTTTCGAAAATTGTGAAAGTTTGAATTTTTTTCGGCGTCTTTCTCCAACTACAAAATTGAAGATAGAGATTTTTCTTTAAATAAAATTTGTTCTGCATATTGAGTTCTTTAATAAAGGTCATGTAAATGTTTTTCACAATTTTGGTAGTTTTCGTGCAATATTGCGTGCAATATGTGCAATTTTAAAAAATTACAAAAACAAAATTTTCTCAAAAACGGCTCCAAATTTTTTCTTTAAACTGTTGGTAGGGATAGTGGTAAATGTACTCTATCAATGACATAAAAGCCATTTTGGTCTATCGGTTGGTTTTTTCAAAAATGTAAATTTTTTTACTTGTCTCTCACGTCGTTAATATTTACATTATCGGCGATTTTTTTACATTATTATATTTACGAGTATATATGCTTTAAATAATGTCAAGTAAAGTTTCTCGAAAACACTACCGTTTTCTGTGAAAAGTAGCTCAAATGTCGGCATTTTCAGAAATGCTCAAACGTCATTTTCACGTATATGGCTGCAATTTTTTTCTTGAAACTTTTGTAACGAATAGTGCTAATTACACTCTTTAGTATATGTAAAGTTTATTTTGAGTTATTTTTTTGTTTTTTCAAAACTTATATAAATGTAAATTTTTTGAAAGATCTCTCACATCTTTAATATGCACATTATCCGCAATTTGTAAAGATTATTATATTTGTCAGTGTAAGTGCTTCAAATAACTTCAAATAAAGTATTTTGAAAACTCAAAAATTTTCTGTGAAAATGAGCTTCAAATTTCGCATTTTTAGTAGTGCTAAAACGCCATTTTCTCTTAAAGGGCACATAATTTTTAAAAGAAAATTGCCATTTACGGCTAGGTTTTTGTGTTCTTTAATATTCTAAAATTAATGTTTCTGTTCTACCAATAGGAAACCGAAAAATTAAGAAAATGACAAAAAAAATGTACTCTTGGCGGTGGTAGATGTTAGCTGGCAAGAAAGAGTATGTAGCAATTCCGAATAGCTAGCGAAGACCCAAGAAAATAGAAAACTAATACGGGAAAGTCTGTGCCATTCTGTAGCACCAGTAGTTTCACGCAGCATTACATATCTTTGCCTATACTACGTATATTACTCCGTATATACGTACGTATACGGGAAAGTAAAAATTAATTGATTTGAGAAAGCACTAAACGACTATTCCCGTGCAAGAATGAAGGCCTCACAAGAGTATAAGCGAAATTATCCATATTCATTACAGAGCCACAATACCCTCTTTCCTGCTAATTGGCATTAGTATTGCAAATTATTGACGAGTGTTTTGGCGTGTCATTTTGTGCTTGAATAATAAAAAAAGAAAGCGTGATATGGCAAATAAGCGTGCGAATTTCCAATATAAATTTCTCACAGGGAAGGAATTACAATGACCCTACATTGGAATAATTTATTTCACTAAAAAAAATTGTTTCATCACCGTATTATTCTTTCCAGTGATCGAATGCATAAGAACAATCCGCAATGCTATTTTAAATCAAATAAAATGAATTTCAATAAAAAAAGGAGAGCATATATTTTTAACGCAATGTTACAAGTTTGAAACTTGAAAGTTCTTTGTCGTAGTTTTATTTTCAAGTATTCAGTATTCATTTTTCAATAGTACTATTTCATCAAAATATTAATCGGGTCCCGACTTTCTTATAATGGAATCTTGTTTGGTAATACCCTATCAACGCAAAAGCTCACAAAACGTATCAGGTTAGTGAGCAATTTTTTAAAAATCGTTTGGTTTACCTAAACTTAATTCTTTTAACCCAGTAATTTGTCTGTCAGGCTTTTCTCCAGTGGATATTTTCTTAGTTGTTTTTTTAAATATAACTTCACTTGCGAAGGCTTTTTTGGCAAGAGTTTTTGACAAAGTATTCCCTTTAATGAAAGAAAACCTTTTTCAAGGGCAAATCAGCTATAGATTTGGCCTCTTGTTCCTCACCATGACCTTTGTGAAGCAATATACTTTCTGCTGCGACAAAATAGAGAACGATTATTCGAGTAACTATGTTTCCCACTGAACTCAAGAATACGTGCACAGATAATGAAGATACATTTATGTCCAGAAGCTAAACAAGGTGTCATATCAGCATTTTCTCAAAGGATCAGGGAAATTAGACGAAATACCTGATTATGTTGGGGGGCATTGACGTAGAAGCGGAGCCACAATACTTTTTAGAAGTTGTTCAGTTGACTTATACAGTCCAAATAGTAGGCAATACATTAAATATCATTGGTAAAATTAATGTAATTTCTTTTTGGATGCTTGCTGTAGTCTTTATGGTCAAAAAATATTTTACCTGAGACTTAAACGTTTGTATCGATTTAAATCTTTGATATCATCAGGAAACGTGTTGCAAAAGAATGTACACGCAGTGTATGTGAATTTTTTGTAGTGAGCTGTTGATACTGTGATGAATAGATTACGACGCCGAATATTGATTATATTTTCCCGCTTTTGAGTAAATCATTTTTGACAAAAACTACTGATTCATAAAGCAAGAGACAAGGTAAAGATAAAATTCCTAGATTAATAAAGAGATGCTTACATGATTCACGTGGATGGGATTTGCTTACCAATCGAACAATTCTTTTTACATTCCCTGATACATTCATAAACACGGAGTAGTATATGTAGTATAGGGAAAGTTATGTAATTCTGGGCGAAAAAACGACGGACTTCCTCGTATATATACGTATATATGGAGGAAACCGAAAAGTTGAGAAAATGTTGAAAAAATACACTTTGGGCAGCGATAGATGGCTGCTGGCAAGAGGATGGGGGAAATGTAAAGCTAGCTTGACTAAAGAAATTAGTAACCTTTACTACAAGAAAGTCTGCGCCATACTGTAGCACCATTAGTTTGTATTTTTAAAATATTATTGAAGAGTAAAACCTGATCCTTAATGAATAATTTTTTTGAGAAATGTAGAAACATTTTTAAGAAAACTCATTTTAGCTCTAGTGTAAATGCAGTTTTGAAGCTCTTTATCAGCTCAAGATTCTTTACTGTTTTCGGAAAACTTAATTTGAAGTAATTTGGAGAACGTCCACTCACAAATGAGGCACAGAGAGCACAAACTGATTAACACACATTCTTCGTGAATATGAGTTATTGACATTAACTAATAATAACATACGATGTTAATATCGTCTTATGACTAGCATTATGACATGTAAGTCACATTCACAAAGAATGTAGGTTAGTCCGCTTGTGCTCTCAGTGCCTCAAATGCAATAATGTATACAAATCGCTAGAAATGTCCAACGGCTCGCAATAGCAAGAAAACATGTTTTAAAGAAAAGTAAAAACGATTATGTTTGACACAGAATTTTACACAATATACTCCTGTTTTTGAAACATTTAACATGAGAATATTACTTTCCTGTATACATTTTTATATACGGAGTAATATACTTAGTATAGGGAAGGTTATGCAATGCTGAGTGAAAAAAGGCGGATTTTCGGCAGGAAAAAATTAACTGTCGGGCCGTGATAACGAAAAAGTGAATAAATCCAGTTGGTAAATAAGAAAAAGAATCCTCCAACACGCGGTGTAGGCATAATCCCTGATTTGTGAGTCCTTGATACCGAAAACAGCAAAACGTCTGTCCGTCTGTCTGTCCGGGCCCACTCAGGTCGTTAGCCTAGCGTGTAGGCAGAGAGCAGGCGATGCTAAGCTTCTGGTTGTCGGTTCAACCCGGCAACCCACCAGTTGGGCCCCTGAGGCGTCGGCCTTAAGGCAGGATTGGGAGAAGGACACTTTTCGGGGTACTCTGGAATCCTCATATAGAAGTCTGGCGGGAAATGACCTATCGTCAGGTTGCCTTGATTACGGTCCGACCCAGATTGATAGCCTGAAGGTGCAGGCAATGGGGAGACGGGATGGGGGCCCCGAGCGGCCTGGACCTATGTTCAGGTGGTCCCCAGTTGGGCTCTTGGCTTCGTCGTGGCAGTGGCCCAATATACTGGGCATAGAGGAGGGACTTGGTGTCCCGGCACATGTGAGTGGCGCGTCGTCATACAGGCGATATTGACTCCGGTACTAGCCCGGATAGCTAGTAGCTCTGAGCTGGCAAGGCGGCCCTAGACGCAGGCATTGAATGGAGAGGTTGCCGCGAGGGCTAACTGCGTTCCGGCGAAATTAGGATATTGGTCGGAAGGTGTACTTATACACCCGACGAGGGTGCGGATTAGAGGCTAACGCCTAGGTGCCCACCATGGAACTTCGGTCCCCTAATAAGGTGAAAGTGCTAGGGGTGCCTATTACGGCAAAGCACGTACACAGTCCGATATGTCTGTCCGGTGTATGCGAACAACAGTAGCGCCGTAAACCTTGCGTTTCTGAACCAAATTGCAGAAACCCCCCGTTTTTCTGGCTTCAGTACCAGCTCTGCGATTTTGAAAAAACATACATTAATTTTTGGGGGTACATTACATGAAGCCTCCTCGACATTTCCAAATTTTTCTCAAAAAGGGCTCGAAATTTTTTGTAAGAATAGAGAAAAATACACTTTCACAGGTAGCCTAGATCTGATTTTCACAGTTAACTGTGAATTTTGGAAAATTGCATATTTGTTTGAATATTTTTTGGTAGTCTTCCTTCAACTACCAAATCGAAGATAAAGATTTTTACTTCAAATACAATTTCTTTTTCATAGTGCGTTCTTTCATTAAGGTCCTGTGCATTTTTTGATAATTTTGGCATTTTCGCGCAAAATTGCATGAAAGATATGCAATTTAAAAAAAATTACAAAACAAGATTTTCTCAAAAAACGGCTTCTAATTTTTTCTAGATGATAGATGGCACTAGTTTTGTGTCAATTCCGAATAGCTAGCCCCGACCCAAGAAAACAGAAAACTAATACGGGAAGTCTTTGCCATTCTGTGGCACCATTAGTTTTTAGATCAGTTCTTCATGAACATGTTTCATTAAGAAAAAATGTTTATCTTCGTAACTAAAGTTGTAGAAAAACGCCGTTGCCGAAAAAATTGATTTTTTCTTTAATTTTCCGAAAAATCAGGGTTGTTAAATAACATGAGACCTACATCATTCTCTTAAACCTCCTTCAAACTAAACAACAATAAATTTTAAACCAGAACGATGGCGCCGTTTTTTAAAAAAATGTTTAATCAAAATTAAAAGTAGCGTATATTTCACACCAAATTACGAGAAAAAACTCAAAATCTCGAAAAATTGTACATGACCTTATTTCAAAATGTACCTTTAAGGAACAAATTTAATTAAGGGAAAACTCTTATCTTTAATGTTTTGGTTGTAGGAAGACGCTGAAAAAATTTTGAAGCTTTGTAACTTTCGAAAAATCCGGGTTTTCAACGGTTATAACACATCCTCCATTCCCTTAAACGTCATTCACAGTATCCAGCAACAAAATATAAACAAAAACGATGAAGTCTCTTTTGAAAGTATTGAAAATGTCCCAGAGGCTTCATGTAAAGTATCCCCAAAATTAAAATACCGGTTTCAAATTAAGGGGGTCGCGACATCCGCCAGATCGATTTGTGAATAATATGGGAATTTTAGAGAAAATCGGCTAAATGGTTTAGCCGCTGGCGTTGATCACAGACAGACGGACGTTTTGCCGCCCATCGATTTTTCGGTGTCAAGGACCCACAAAACAGATTCTGGCTACACCAGGTGTTAGAGGATTTTTTTTCTAAATTTAGGAACAGGATTTATCCACTTACTCCTGATAAGGGCCCTTTCTCCTGATAAGAGTTATTTTACCGAATATTCGCCGTTTCCCAGCATGCAGCGTTTCATGACTTTTTACTTTCCCGTATACGTACGTATATACGGAGTAATATATGTAGTGTAGGGAAAGTTATGTAATGCAGCGCGAAAAAGCGGCGAATTTTCCGAAGAAAAAAATTCATTTCCGGGCCCTGATAACGAAAAAGTGGATGAAATTAGTTGCTAAATTAAGAAACAAAATCCCCTAACACGTGGTGGAGCCAGAATCCCTCTTTTGTGGGTCCATGATACCGAAAAAAAAAAATTGAAAGGAAAACGTCCGTCTGTCCGTCCGCCATTCTGTGAACACTACTAGCGCCTAAACCATAGAGACTATTTCTTTCAAAATGGATATTCCCTGATCAATTTGGTTAAGTCGAAGCTTTGATATTTTGAAAATAATTCTTCAAAATTTGAGGGTACTTTACACGAAGCCCTCCGGACATTTTCAAACTTTTCTCAAAAACGGCTCCAATTTGTTTCTTTAAATTTCTTGTAAGAATAGAGTAAAATACATTTATTAAGGAGGCATAGGTCCGATTTTCACGGATAACTTTGAATTTTTGAGAAAGTTTTATTTTTTTTTTGCGTCTTTCTGCAACTACAAAATTGAAGATAGAGATTTTTCCTTGATTTGAAATATGTTCTCCAAAAAGTTTTGTGTAAAAAAAGAGCTTCAAATTTCGAATTTTCAGTGGCGCTTAAAAGCCATTTTCTTAAAAACGGCTTCAAATTTGTAAAAGAAAATTGCCATTTAGAACAAGTTTTTAGTGTTCTTTAATAGTCTTACAATAATATTTCAGTTCTACCATTAGAAAACCTTCAAATTAAGAAAACTTCAAAAAAACATACTTTGGGCGGCGATTGGTGGCAGCTGGCAAGAGTATGTGGCAATCCGAATAGCTAGCCCAGACCCAAGGTAATAGAAAACAAATACGGGAAAGCCCGTGCGATTATGTGGCATCACTAATTTTCTTAAAAACCAGCCGAACATTTTTTTGTCTAATTGGGACCTTAGATAGCAGGAAGGAAGCTTAAGAGAGTGGTGCACATTTCATGTTTTTTGAAATAACTCATTTTGCGAAAATTAAATAATGTTCCGCCTCTTCCGACAAGTACAATTGTGAAGATAAAATTGTTTTTCTTAATGAAATATGCTAATCAAAAACAGATTTTCCAATAAGATCATGTTGAATTTTTTTAAAATATGGGTATTTTTTCAATAATTTCGTGATAAACATAATAGTCCGCTCGGAATGGACTGCACTTCGTTTTCGTCTTCTTACTACTACAATTGTGAAAAAATTTCTCTCAATGAAATGTATTTATCAAAAATACATCTACGTCATCATACTTACGTGTACGGGAAAGTGAAAATTTGTTTGGTATCCTATTTTGGTATCCTGAAATATAGAGAATAAATAACGAAAATGAATTATTTTAAATACATAACATTTTATAAAATGTAAAATAACAGGCTGTCTTAGCTCAAATATAACGAATGGTATTCTTTATATTTAGGACGATTATAATGCAAATAGGATTTGACGAGATTAATATATCGATTAAAAATAGTGTTTTATAATAATTTATACAACTGTTTGTTAAATTAACCATTTCCAAGCAATCCGCAAAGATTTATTTAAATTTGCGCAACAATGCGGCAATGGATATTTGAAAAGTACATTGGTGAACTACTAGATGGTAGCAGTGATTAGATAAATATGTTTTATTTAGTAGAGCTGGTGGTTACAAATTGGACTTTTAGAAATAATTCGAAACGTATTTGATAGTCATTTTGTTCGTGTTGCGAAATATAGAACATACATGTATTAAAAGAACGAAAGGTCACTTCTCTATGCATATATTAAAATTTTATCGCTAATATATTCTATACTATAGTTTTTCAAAATTTCAAAGAATATAAAACAATTCCGTAGATCGTCGATTACACGTTTTCTTATAAAATGAAGTTCACTTTTTTGGGTAAACATTTTGAGAGTTGAAAAAAACAAAACAAGAATTTCCGCAATTTAAGAATTTATTTAATATTTTTACATAACACGTAGCTGTTTCTCTGCAATAGGACGTTAAAAAGTACATTTTACTATTTTAAATGTCTTCAAACTTACTTTCATGACTTAACTCGTATACTTATAACTATAACCATACACCATGAAATTGAATGTATGTAAATGACTATGTAATTAAATGATAGGAAATTGCACCTTACATTTAGGTATCTCATATAAAAGATAACGCACTGAAATGATTGCAATTGATATTGACGGTGTAAACGTGCAGTTCATTTTATTAAAATCTATTTAATAAAACAAGTTGAATTGCAAATAAATGTGTGTAGAAGCATTGTAAGCAATACACTACTTTAAGCTGGCATACATTTTCTTTGAAAAAAATATCATTTTTTCGCGAACATTAGTCAATAGTATCCTCATTTTTATAGTTCATTTTATTAATTAATGTATTTAATGTCAAAAAACAATTTAAAGCTTTGTGGGCTAAGTGCTTAAAAGAAATTTTAATGAAGATTTCCGAAAAGTCAAAAGGTTTCTGTGAAAAAGAGCTTCAAATTCTGAATTTACAGTAGCGCTTAAACGCTATTTTCTTTAAAACGGCTCCATGTTTTTCAAAGAAAATTGGCATTTAGGACGATGTTTTACTGTTATTTAATATTCTTAAAATAATATTTCCGTTCTATTCTTACGTAACCGGCAAATTAAGAAAATCTTAAAACAATATACTTTGGGCGGCGATGGATGGCAGTTGCCAAGAGGATGTGGCAAGACCAAATAATGAGCCGAGACTCAAGAAAATAGGAAATTAATACGGCAAAGTCTGTGCTGTTCTGTGGCACCACTAGTTTTAGGGTAGTGTTCCGGCATTGGTGTTAATCGGCACGGAAGCGGCACTGGTGTTAATCTGCGAATCCACGGATAACTACCGATCAGAGCAGTTGGACCATAGAATTCTGCTCCAGTCAGCGACTGAATTCGACCTAGATGACAAGATGTCAAAAATCTTGCCACCGACGGGACTCCGAGTAAGAGGCACTGCAGTGACATCAGCTGGTGTTCTTAGCCACCTCTCCCGGTAATGATAGTGTTGAAAGTGTAACATTTGTACTATATTTTTCATTTTTCCTGGAAAAGAGTGCAGTGGACGTGTGCTCCTCTATTGTACTCCATAAGTCACATTAGCGTAACTCACCTTCAGCAAACACAAGAGGTGAATTCAGAAGACTACGGCAACGAGCACTCGGACCAACTAGCGGTGCGCTGGAAGCTCGCAGCAGGGCACCGGTCGAAGAGCTTGACTGCGTGGAGGAAAGCTGTGCCCCTCGCCGCCGCCCTCGTCCGTTTCCGTCTTCTTCATCCCACGCCGTGACTCGAGGCGGTCAAGGTCAGCGGTGTACGCTCACGACCAATGCCAGTGCACGTTCTTACTAGGGCTCAGGCGGGGGCGGGGGCGGAACACGGCCTTAAGGTTTGCATTGCGAATATTCACTGTGACTGTGATAAACTCCCGGTGTTAACCTTATGGCGCAAAGGTCGCCAACGTCCGGTATTTACGCGTCTCGAGTTTTCACACGGCTGTCTTGACAGAGCTTCGCCCTTGCTCGTCCAAGTTCGCACCAGGGTCACTTCTGTCTGCGGCGAGCGCGCGTCGCTAGCGGACCTTCGATCAGGGATGGGCAACGTCTGCACAATACGCATAGCCACGAACCGAAGAAAATCAGGGGCCGGCCAGTTTCCTTCGTGTCAGATTTACAGGCTGGTTGTGACCAGACGCTTGTGCTTGTTTGGACAAGTTGAACGGATTGGGCGAATCTGTCAAGTGTCCCCGAGTGTGCCCTTCGTACCCTTCCCTTTTCCTGAAGTGACCCCTGTTCTTGAGAGGTGCATTGCATTTGCCTTCCTTCATGCGAATAATGGTAAGGTGATTACAGTGACTGTTGGTTGCGCGGTTGCTCCACTTCCTCATAATCGAAAAAATCTCGTAATATGTTAGGAATTTACATTGTCCTTTCAATGATATTCAATATACTGCAGCAGTATCGATGCACACGAAGTCATTTTGAATCCAAGAAGTGCCCAACGAGCGCTCTCTCCGGCGTCCTGTGCTCTCCCTAGCAATCCACATGTCACGCTCTTATACTTTTACGGCGTTTACTCTTTCGCCTTGTGCTTCCACCTAGCCTTCATTGGTTGCTTCCGAACGCCAGTTGGGCAGCGCAGATGGGTGAGTGGTCTGGTTTAGAGAGCGCGGTGCGTTATTTGCGGAAATATCAATGATCTGTCGTCGTCTTCAACATGCAGCAACTTAATTTTATGAATTTCGAATGTTCTTGAAAGTACAGAAAATAAGTTAAATCGTGATGATATTGAATGCATTATTTATGATGTTTGGAGAATTAATTTTTGTTTTATGTGAGGTATGTTGATTCAAAATGAATATTTGATGAGTCTGTTTTCCAGCCTTTATGTATACTTGGCCGTTCTGGGAGGAAGTCACTTTTTACTTTCCCGTATACGTACGTATACACGGAGTGATATACGTAGTATAAGGAAAGTTATGTAATGCTGCGCGAAAAAATGGCCAATTTTCGGCAGAAAAAATAAGTGGATAAAACCAGTTGCTAAATTAAGAAAAAAAATCCCCTAACACGTGGTGTAGCCAGAAACCCTGTTTTCTAGGTCCTTGATACCGAAAACCCAATTGAAAGGAAAACGTCCGTCTGTCCGTCAGTCCGTCTGTGAACACTGCTAGCGCCTAAACCATACGTACGATTTCTTCCAAAATGGATATTCCTCAGGCGATGTGATTCTAGTCGAAGCTTTGAGATTTTGAAAAAGATTCTTCAAAATTTGGGGGTACTTTTTATGAAGCCCCCCGGGGATTTTCAAAATTTTCTCAAAAACGGCTCCAAATTTTTTCTTTAAATTTCTTGTATGAATAGAGGGAAATACACTTTTTTACATGGCATAGGTCCGATTTTCACGTTCAGCTCCGAATTTTCGAAAATTGTGAAAGTGTGAATTTTTTTCGGCGTCTTTCTCCAACTACAAAAATGAAGATAGAGATTTTTCTTTAAATAAAATTTGTTCTGCATATTGAGTTCTTTAATAAAGGTCATGTAAATGTTTTTCACAATTTTAGTACTTTTCGTGCAATTTTAAAAAATTACAAAAACAAGATTTTCTCAAAAACGGCTCCAAATTTTTTCTTTAAACTTTTGGTAGGGATAGTGGTAAATGTGCTCTATCAATGACATAAAAGCCATATTTTTCTATCGTTTTTTTTTTCAAAAATTACAAAAATGTAAATTTTTTACTTGTCTCTCACGTCGTTAATATTTACATTATCGGCGATTTTTTCACATTATTATACTTACGAGTATATATGCTTTAAATAATGTCAAGTAAAGTTTCTCGAAAACACTACCGTTTTCTGTGAAAAGTGGCTCAAATGTCGGCATTTTCAGAAATGCTCAAACGTCATTTTCACGTATATGGCTGCAATTTTTTTCTTGAAACTTTTGTAACGAATAGTGCTAATTACACTCTTTAGTATATGTAAAGTTTATTTTGAGTTATTTTTTTGTTTTTTCAAAACTTATATAAATGTAAATTTTTTGAAAGATCTCTCACATCTTTAATATGCACATTATCCGAAATTTGTAAAGATTATTATATTTGTCAGTGTACGTGCTTCAAATAACTTCAAATAAAGTATTTTGAAAACTCAAAAATTTTCTGTGAAAATGAGCTTCAAATTTCGCATTTTTAGTAGTGCTAAAACGCCATTTTCTCTTAAAGGGCACATAATTTTTAAAAGAAAATTGCCATTTACGGCTAGGTTTTTGTGTTCTTTAACCCTCCAAGGACGAGTGTGACGTATACGTCACAGCGAACAAGTTGTGGCACGTCTAATTTCCTGTCTCTGCAAGTCGATATTTCTGTGCGTGTCAGGGCATTGTAGTCGCAGAAGGGTCTGGTTCGTCAGTTCATAGTGCGATCTTGTCCGAGGAAGGCGTTATAAGAGTTTTTGACGGTGTTTAAAAATTGTGATATATTTTCGATGGACCCAGATGTTAGGTAAGTTGAATTTATAGCTTATATTGTTAGCAATTCAATTTATGTCAATGGTTTATTTATCACAGATAGTATTAAAAGTAATTAAAATGATTTAATTAATTTTATTATTGTTACGGGAAGGTGTGGAGGCGTGAAAATGTCAGTGTGACGTATACGTCACACTCGTCCTTCCCCGTAGCTTTTCACGCGTCTCCACATTTTCCACATTTTTTTCATTTTGTTCCATTTCAAAGTCGAAAATTGAAATGTTTATATACATTTTCATTTATCAGGAATAACGACCGTTTTAGAGACGGACTGACTGTCGCAGAGATAATTCAGTTGCTTGAAGAAGACATTCAAGGCATCGTTGGTAATGATAATGGTGATGATAATATAGAAGTAGAGGATATTTTTATTGCACCACCGCCCGCAAACGAGCTGACTGATGAAGACAGTGGTGATGAGGACACAGGAGGTCTACTGGACAATCTGTGTGGCAATCAATTGGTGAGTGAAGCCGAGGCAGTTTTGTCTAATGGAATTCGCATTGGAGGCCCGGTACACGATTTATCGGGGTATTCCGCAAAAAGGGAACGTGAGTGGATAGATGGAGATCTAGTTGATTCAATAAAAAAAGATGGGATATTTCCAGAAGACTATGCCGACAAATATAAAAATATGACACCCGTTCAAATTTTTGAAATCTTTATAGATGAAGAGGTGATTTCCCTTTTCCTTACGGAGACCAAGAAATATGCTTTGTCAAAAAATGAAAGTAATATGAATGTTACGGCAGAAGAGATAAAGGCTTTTCTGGGTGTACTGATCCTTTCTGGTTATAATGTTTTGCCAGGGAAAAAAAGTTACTGGGATACCAAGCCAGACATGAAGAATATATTAGTATCTGAATGTATGCGGAGGGACAGATTTTTATTCATAGCCAAATACTTTCATGTTGCTGATAATTCTGATATTGACAATAATGACAGATTATTCAAGCTCCGCCCACTCATGAATCTTCTCAAGAAACGTTTTATTGATAACTTTCTTGAATGTGAATTTCTTGATTATGACGAATCCATGGTGAAGTACTTTGGCCCACATCCTTGCAAGCAGTTTATTCGTGGTAAACCCATAAGGTTTGGGTACAAAATATGGTGTCTGAATACATTCTACGGATATTTGATAAATTTTGAAGTCTATCAAGGGAAAAATACACCAGTGACAAACTCTGAATATGAAAAGATTTTTGGTAAAGCCACTGCTCCCTTGATTTCATTCTTAGATGAACTGCCAGATCATAAAAGAAGTTATCCTTATCATATATTTACAGACAACTTATTCACCAGCTTCAACCTTCTCAAGCATTTGAAAGAACGCGGATACTCAGGGACTGGAACCATTAGGAAAAACAGGATTCCTAAAGATTGCCTGTTACCATCGCATGAGCAAATGATGAAGATGGATCGTGGGATATTTCGAAGCACAATAGAGAAAAATGATGGAATTCTTGTTGGGAAATGGATGGACAATAATGTGGTTGCTGTTGCATCAAATTCGCTCGGAGAATCTCCAATCAAGCATGTTAAGAGATATTCTTCGAAAGAAAAAAAACATATAAATGTCCCTCAACCAGCTATTATTACCACATACAACAGAAACATGGGTGGTACAGATCGAATGGATCAAGACATCAATCAGTACCGTATATCAATCAGAGGGAAGAAATGGTACTGGGCAATACTGACATGGCTTATAGATGCAGCTATAAATAATGCTTGGCTGATTTTCAAGAAGACTGGAAAAAATATCACTAAGCTGGAATTCAGAAGAGAGATTGCTATCACATACCTCACGAGATACAAAACACCTGTCAAATCTGTGGGTCCAACAGCTCTGTCGTCGAACAGGTCAACGCGAGTTTTAGACGACATTCGCTATGACAGAGCTGACCATCTACTTGGGGAAGTTGAAAATACGAGTAAAAAGAGAAGAAGGTGTGCTAATGATGGATGCAAAAGTGTCGTTGCTTCAATGTGCACAAAATGTGACGTAGGTTTATGCTTGAAATGCAATGTACCATTTCATACAAAAAAATGAACACTATTTTTCTGCTGTGTAAGAAGTGTAATATGTTTACTAATGATATTGTAGTCATTGACTAGTCATTTAACCGTATGCTTCAAAAATAAATGCTTTCCTCGTTAAATATTTTCTCTCTTTCAACCCAGCACAGTTATCACCCCCAAAGGACGAGTGTGACGTATACGTCACACCCTCCCACGCCTCGCTGAATCATAGAATATTTTTTTCAATATTTTTTGGAGATTAAACTAAAGTAGTTAAATTAAAAAATGTAACGAAGTTTAATTTTTTTGATAAAAAATAATTTTCGTCCTTGGAGGGTTAATATTCTAAAATTAATGTTTCTGTTCTACCAATAGGAAGCCGAAAAATTAAGAAAATGACAAAAAAATGTACTTTTGGCGATGATAGATGGTAGCCGGCAAGAAAGAGTATGTGGCAATTCCGAATAGCTAGCGAAGACCCAAGAAAATAGAAAACTAATACGGGAAAGTCTGTGCCATTCTGTAGCACCACTAGTTGTCTCTCACGGTGTGTGCAATAATCTTCATGGCAGCAGCAGAGACAGCATTTTTTATGAATACGAGAGTAGTTGGAAGATCTTTAGTTTTTGCAGTACACACCAGGGTAGTAAAGGTTTCGATATATAATAATTTTACTTCGTCACTATCACAACTAGCAGCAGATAAAAGAACCAAGATCATTAAATGAACTAGGGTAAAACGCGTCCAAACAATAGTGTTTGTTGCAACGTGTTCGAGTACAATCACCGTAGTTTCAAAACCAAGTACTTTTTTGTTGTATGTATGTTTTGTTATATTACCGACAATTGTTTCAATGCAAAAGTATTGAAAAACTCAAGTGCCTAAGCAAAAAAAGAAGCCAGAACCATGTGTGCGGAAGACGAATATGCCCGACACGGACATTGAAATGCTTCACAATAGACTTTTATTAAACTTAATTTAATTAATTTACATTATTAAAATTTTAATTAATCCACATTTTCAGTCTCTCAGTGTCTCTGGTCGGGTGCGGCCGTGTTTTCCCGGAGCTCTTGAAGAGTGAAAGGCGATGGGGTGCAGCTTAGCGCTGTACCGGGCGCGTTGGTGTCTACGCCGCGTGCTTACCGCGTGTTCGTGTTAGGGACAGGCCAGTTACGGCAGTGTGCAGTTGATGCTGCTGAGTGCCGGCGTCATTGCAACACTATTAATCATTGGCGGTGTTGAAATGAACCCCGGACCCGGTATGGAGGCAGCAAATGTTGAATGCAAGTGCAATCGAAGCGACAGACGAATCCGCAAGCTAGAAGCGGAACTCTGGGAACTGCAGAAATTGGTGGAGACTGTCACAAAAAAATAGCCAATGGAGAGAGGTGCTGTAAGGGTTCAAGTGTCACCGAAGCCTGTCGAGACAATGACTAGGAAGGTTGGAGCGGCAAAGTAGCAAGCGAAGCAGTTACTGCCACAGGAAACGAAGAAAAGCGCAATATAGTGAGCGAGGAAGTGAGAGTGGCAACTGTTGTGGCTGATGGTGCTGCAGTGAACAGTGCTGGGTCTGTGCTTGTTATTGGTGACTCCATTGTACGACACGTAGGGAAGGATAACCAAATGAAAGTGAAATGTTAACCAGGTATTTGTGTAGATCAACTAAGAAGATACATTCAAAGAAAATGACTTGGGTACAGCCAAAACAGTTGTTCTGCATGTAGGAACAAACAACCTAAAGGGAAATATGATGAACATTATGCGAGATATGTACGAACGTGTCGCGGCGGCGAAAAAGACGTTTCACACCAAGATTGTGATAAGTGGTGTACTGAGAACAAAAGACAACTTCTGGCGTCACATTGGAGAAGTTAATGGTATTTACGCATGGATGGCGGAAGGACTGGTGACTGTGACATACGTAGACGCGAATTCCTGGATTCGTGACGGCCCACGTGAGGCTTTTGGTCGCTACAGCGATTTTGGTAGGGACGGCCTCCATCTCAATTGGAAGGGTGCAAAGATCTTGGGAGCCTGTTCTCTACAAGAGGCGAGTCCAAAACCCGACTGAGGTTCCTGAGCGGTGGTCGCAGCAGCGACTGTAAATTGTGGCTGGGGTGGAGCTGCTGAGACAGGAGCGAGGGAGGCGAGAGGTGAAGAGATAAGGGCAACAGCGAATAAAAACGGCGAGGAGTATTCACGGCAGCGCCGGTGACGGGCGGCGGCGGTGGCGGTGGCGGCGGCGGCGACAGAGACGACGGTGGCGGCGGAAGAGACGACGGCGACGGAAACGACGACGGCAGCGGCGGAGACGACGACGGCAGCGGCCGCAGAGGTAACGGCTTCGAGGGACGCGCCTTTTCGAGAACACATTAAGGTGAGGAAAGGGTTCCTTAGGTTCTTGCAGGTGAACTGTCGTAGTATAATCAACAACGAAAAAGAGTTTTGGAATCTAGTTGATGTCTGCGATCCTGACATAGTGATAGGGACTGAGTCGTGGCTAACTGAGGAAATCTGGTCCTCTGAAATTTTTCATTCCTATTACAAGATCCTTAGAAGCGATAGAAATAGTAAAGAGGGTGGAGTCTTTGAGTCAAAGCGGAAATGGATATTAGACTAGATTGGGTCAGTAGAGAGTTTAAAATGATGGGAATAGAAATTATTACTTTAGGAACTGTATTAGAAATTATTGCATGCTATAGGCCTCCGAGCGACGGATACGACATTTTAGGAGAAAAGGAAACGCAAATTGCCATTCTATTGTTACTGGAGGTGGCTTAACTATTCCTATCGCAAACTGAGAGGGAGCCGTGAGGGAAAGTCCGAACACTTGTCAACGGTCTAGTTTGGGACTGTGTTAGCGCAGGTAGTTCGGCAGGATGCTTTTTTTGGATGTCTACCTAATTAGGCCGAAAGAACTTTTCATATCTTGTGAAGTTGTTGAGGGTGTTAGCGATCACAAAGCGGTTCTCTTTGACTTGGACGGAAATACTTCAAGGAAAGGTATTACAATAGGAACGAAAGTATGGCAATACAAGAAAGCAAATGAAGACGGGCTTCAAGGTTTCTTTAGGAAATAATGTGACCGCTTTCTGAGAACAGAGGGAGGTATGGAAGAAATATGGGGCGCGTTCAGATACTTTACACACGAAGCTTTGCAGAATTATAAAAAATAATCCGGATCCTGAATACAGTGCAAATATTAGGCGAATGAAGAGGAAAATGAGAAAGTAATTTAAGAAAATGCAGTAGCGAGCGTAGAAATATTTTTTAAATCGTTCAAAGAATTGAAGCACGAAAAGGAAATTGCTCAGGAGGCATATTTAAAGAATATTCTAGATGGGAAAGGAAATAACTGAACAGGATTTTATAAATATGTTCATAAAAGGAAGGGAAATAAAGAGGATATTCCAGTTGTTAGCGAAAATGGAAACACGCTCATTACTGACAATCGGGCAAAATCGGATGCATTTAATAAGTATTTTAGTTCGGTTTTCAAAAGCAGTACGGACCATCCACTCATTCAAGGGTCTTTGGCTGCGAATCAGTTTAATATTGAAATAAACATTCTACGGAACAAGGTAAAGTCTATAAAAAATGGTAAGTCAAGGGGTCCAGACGACATTTCTACGGATGTAATTGAACTAGGAGGAAAGGCAATATTACCGTACCTAATTAGAATTTTTCACGTGTCTTTGAATAATTCAAAAGTACCGGAAGATAGGAAATTAGCTTTTGTCGTACCAAGTTTTAAAAGTGGTGACAAAACTAAATTATGAAATTATGGACCGGTAAGTCTTATATCAGTGGTCTGCAAAATTATGGAGCATCTAGTTGGGAGTTACATTAAACAAGAATGGGAAATTAAAAAATGGCTCTACGATGGGCAACACGGGTTTAGTAGTGGTTACTCACGCGAAAGCCAGGTAGTCACGCTATTTCGGGATATAGCAAATGATATTGACGCGGGCGGGAGGATAGACACAGTAGTTATAGATTTTGCCAAAGCGTTTGATGTCGTTCCACACGATCGGCGAGTGCAGAAATTAATGAATTCAGGCCTAGATCCGAGAGTGGTGGCGTGGAATAGCGAATTTCTGCGAGACAGAAAACAGAAAGTCCGAATTGGGCAAGAGTTATCTTCCGGGGTAAGCGTTACGTCAGGAACGTCATTGGACCTCTTCTATTCCTAGCTTTCCTCAATGATCTGCCAGCGCCATTAACCTCAAATGTTCGGCTGTTTGCAGACGATTGCTTAATATATCGTAGTATTAATTCTAAAAGAGATGAAGACATGCTGCAACGGGATTTTGTTGCGCTATATTACTGGGCGGAAAATAATGGAATGTCCATAAATAGCTCTAAAAGTAAATCCATCACTTTTGGCAGGGGTCATAATTACAGAGAGACAAATTACCGTTTAAATAACCCCATTATTCCGACACTTTCCTCGTGCAAGTATCTAGGAATCCATATCGATAGTAAATTAAATTGGAAAAATCACGTCGATTTTGTTGTAGGGAAAGTCTGGAGATTTCTTCACTTTGTAATGCGCATCTTTAAAGGAAGGAAATTGCTTATTTATCGCTTGTTTATCCGATAATGGAATATGGAACAATTTATTAGGATCCGCACAAATAATGCAGTGTAAAAATTTGGAAATGATTCAGCACAGGGCAGTTAAATTTCCTTTCAGTTACAAGAAAATGGCAGGGTGGGATTCACTCAAAAACGCGATCAGTAGCAAAACTCTGCGCCTTGTATAAAGCTTATAACGGCCATCCAGCTTGGAAAGAAATTAATCGGCGGCTATGTATTCCTACATACATCAGTAGAGGGGATCATAGGCACAAAATAAATTTAAGACTGCCGAGAACGGATGTCGGGAAATTTTCTTTTACAAATCGAACGATTACGGAATGGAATAGATTGCCGGCAAAGACCTTTGAACCCTTTCCTGAAAGCGTTCATCAGTTTAGGAAATTAATTTAGAGTATTATTAAATAAATGAGGGAGAATAGTGGGTTATATAGCGACGAATAAGTGTTCTCTTGTGAAGTGAAGTGTTGTGCAGTGTATTGCAGAGAAATAAAGAAGGAAGTGTTTTATGGATCTTAGTGAAATGAAGTGCAATGGACAGCAGTGTGATCCTAATTGTATAAACATTCAGTGCGGAGTTAGACTATAAACGTTTTTTTCTCTTAATGTAATTTAATGTTTAATGAATCAGACAGTTCTTATATTATTATCATTATTTTACCATTATTATTATTATTATTATTATTATTATTATTATTATTATTATTACTATCGTCTCCTGTATTATTTCAGTAGTATACCTTTCCGTTGCAGCACATACGCAACCAATCGTTATGGATGAGGTCTATAAAGAAACATAATTTCACGGAGACGTGACGATTGGCCCTTTGCCTTTCAAAATGTGAAGGATTTGTTGAAAAAACCGCATCTAAATATGCGTTTCAAATGCAACCCGCAGCACATGGCCGCATTGTCAAAATGTATACAGGATGTCCAGAAGCTCCCGTTACAAAAAAATACCACAAATTCTGTGTCGCCAGACATGAAGAATGGCAGGTCCAGTTTTTCCGAAAAAAAATTTGCCTTTGAGAAAACTGAGTTTGAAAATCACTTCCGGGGCACGAAATTCAAACCAGCCGCAACGACATTGCAGACAGCGGCGTCACCTTCTGCGCAGGCATTTCCTCGTTTCTTCGCGTAAATGGTGAAACAGTCGAGTAATATTCTGGAAAACATAGCGTTGCTTACACTAGAATACTTAATAGTAGCAAGTATTTGCAGGTTGTATTCAATAAATATTTTAAATGCACGTACAGAATATAGAGTTTTGTTCAAAATGATAGCCACGGTACACGGCAGCGTAAACATAAATGATGAACACGATGCAACATTTATGAAAAAGATTGAATGTCCTGGAATGCTCGAATTTTTATTTTTAGCACATATTAATATGAACTAGTGCTTTAGGCTGAAGATTGCCACGTAAATGATAGTCTGCTGAAGATCATTCTAAATATCGTGATATACTAAAAGCGTTTTGGAAATGAAATATTCGTACATGAAAATACTGAGTTTATTATCTCTGGGCGCGGAATTTTAATTGATGCTTCTTACAGTCATTTTGTGGAGATGTAGACCGAACAGTGCATTGAAGGATCTTTGTAGGGGCACGTAGGCCATTAACCAAACCCACAGGCCAATATCAACAGAGATAAAATAGCGTCGCCGTATGTGCCATGCAACAATGAATAAAAAAATCAAAACTACTATATTACTGGTGTCAAAGAATACAAAAAAAACTTTAACAATTTCACAAAACTCTTGCACTGTTGCGAAAATACAAAATTAAAGGCACACACTGACCAAGCGATGCTACCTAACACAGCAAGAAAAAACAAATTAATGTAACATTGCAGAAAGTATTGAAAGGTTACGAGGCACACATGGCTGGATTTTCCCACCCAGTCCACTCTCACAGCGCCACAGCTCCTCCAAATTACACAGCTGTCTAGTAGAGGGTCTCAAATGCAGATATCAAGAAAATGCCTTTCACCACCGTGGATGCTTCACGCTCGAGGTCCACCATAGCCCTTTCCACTTGGTCCACACTCCACCAGCCATCTCTCCCGTTGTCCACCCAGGCTCTGGCCTCGCCCCGGGTTCAGACCACGGGCAGGGCGCAGGGGGGCGGGCAGCCGGCTAGCAGGCGGAGGGGCGGACGTAGGCGGGGGGAGATACGGGCGGCGACGGCGTGATGGTGGTGGTAGCGGCGGTGACGTCATCGGTGTCGGCGCCGAGGGTAGCTGGTTGCAACTGGCCGGGCGGCGGGAGAACCGCCACACGCATCGAGGCGCGGGGAAACAATGATCAATTAACGTCTTAATTCAATCATTAATTGATTGATTTTTTTTAAGTGGGACGCGCGAACTTTGGAGTTGGCGCCCCCATGACACCCTGGTGTAGCATGGAACTCCCATAATTTAGCGGGAAGTACCACAAAGAGTGCCCAGGTGGGCGGAAGTCGCAGGAACTTGTCCGCGCCGACCAAAATGTGCTAACACTGGTGTGAAAGGGTAAAAGACTGAGAAAAACTGTGATGTTGCATTGCGTGATGTACAAATGCTTCAAAAGAACTCAAACATTCTAGCAGGCAAAAGTTTGACCGTGGTTCACTGAGGTTACCGGACCGCTGACATTCGCAGCTCGTATTATGGTCGGTGTCCTTGCATTTGTCACTTGCTAGACCGCGTCACATCGTGATTTATATCGTATGGCGAACCTGCCACCGCCGCCAAGTGATTCGCCCATCAGCCGCATGTCAGTTTGGCCTCAAAACAACAGATTGCGCAGTTCGAAACCCCACCCGCACAGTGATCATGGCTGAATAAGCACCTGTACGGAGTCATCTTTCCCCTTCCCTCCCCCCCGCACCCCCCAGCGTCCCGACGCTGGCAGCGTTTACTAAAAGCTAAGCGCCGTCAAGGCAAATTAGTAGAAATATCAAGTTTGAGTGTGAGAGGCCAGAATAAGCATGTTTTCAATTAATGAGTACTGCGACATGTACTTAGTCTTCCGCGAGTGCCGGAGCAACGCTCGTGCGGCAGCTCGAATGTATGCAATTATTAAATGGAATAGTTATAAATTGATTAATTTTTTAAACAAATGAAAATATTGAACATGTAGAGATATAACTGAAAGATTTAGGACGTGCATGTAAAGTATTTCTAACTAATTTAAAGTAGCAAAATATGCATGTTCTAAAATATTTAAGTAGTAAGGATAATGATTCTGCATTAAAATAAATTTAAAAAAGTTAAATAAATCAAAAGAAGGTTTGGGGTTAAAAATTGATTATACTGCATTTTTTCCCTCTTTGCTGATTTTTGTTGTACATTATGAAAATATCAAAAAAATGTTGAAAATTACAACACTCAAGTAGTGTAGTAGTTAACTGTCTCTACTCCCTTACATTCTGTACTACGTACTAACCTGGAAGAATTCAATTGAAGAAACTGTCGTTACTCATTTGTGTATGTATCTGCTAACTACAATGCAAGCTCAAAGAAACAAAACAACTCAAAGAATACTTTTCCCGAGTAGCTCTCAACTGCCTTATGAAATGGTTTAACGAAGTAACTCCAAGATTTGGGAGAAAGAGCATTCTCTCATCTTGCATCTGGAAAAGCAAAGCGGCGGGTAGAATGGTCATTCAACTTCGAGAAATGGGTAGTCGAGGCCGCTTTCGTTAACGTCGATGTTCCACGTAGAACAGTTAAGCATATTTTGCAATAGCAGTTATTTCGGAACGCTTTCGCTGCGGCAGCAGGAAGTGCTCTGACTGTACCATATATTACTTAAGCTAAAATAATATTTGACGGGTGGTATTGAGGAAGTTCATGGATCTTTTACGGCACAAACAGATACTTTTATTTAGGAAAGATGCAATATTTTTGAGGGGGGAAATATTGATATCCATCAATTAGAGCTACATCTTGGATAAACCGTGCAGTCGTTTATTAAGAAGTTAAAAGCTGGCTATTGTTAGTTTGAGAATTCAGAAAATGACAGCCGGGAGAATAAATTCAAATTCCAAAGATAATCAATAAACTCAGTATTTTTTTAACGAATAATTTATCTCAATGCTTCTTTGTGTGCTAAAAATAACAATACGAGCATTCCAGGAGATTCAATCTTTTTCATAAATGTTGCATCGTGTTCATCATTTATGTTTACGCCGCAGTGTACCGTAGCTATCATTTTGAACAAAACCCGATATTCTGTTCGTGCATTTAAAATATTTATTGAATACAACCTGCAAATACTTGCTACTATTAAGTATTCTAGTGTGAGCAACGCGATGCTTTCCAGAATATTACTCGACTGTTTCACCGTTTACGCGGAGAAACGAGGAAATGGTCCGCGCAGACGGTGACGCCGCTGTCAGCAATGTCGTTGCGGCCGATTTGAATTTCGCGCCCCGGAAGTGATTTTTAAACTCAATTTTCTCAAAGACAAATTTTTTTTTTCGGAAAAACTTGACCTGCCATTCTTCATGTCTGGCAACACAGAATGTGTGGTATTTTTTTGTAACGAGAGCTTCTGGACACCCTGTATAGTTAAATAACTCCTAAACGATGCGTTCTAGGGCTTTAAAATTTGAAATATGAGGCCAAAGGCCTCAATGAATTGTTCCCCACATTTAAAAATCTACAATATTACTAGACTTCTATTACATGTTTCTGGTCCGGCGCTCACTAAAATTACCAACACCACCTTCATCACAAAACCCATGGCGCAGGAGGCCGTGAACTAAGTCAAACTATAATCGACAGAGAGAGCTTTTACAACTTTTGATGCTCTTCGTCTAAAAGAAGAAAGAAACAATATTAGCAAGGAATGGACGATTCTGAACGGTGAAGAGTGAAGATTATCTTTTTAGGTTTGGTAATAAAAACAATATAACGATTGCTGTCCGGTGAACGATGACATCCCTGCGCACCGAATGGAAGCGAATAGGTGCACAGTAATCCCGAGATTAACCGGTTTGTTATGTCTTTCAGCTGTGCCAGTGTTTTCGTTATCAGCAGCAGTGGCGGTGGGTGAGTTAAATTTAAGGGTGTTGCATACGCAATGGTCGTGAGGTGGGTCTTTCCAATATTTCCCGATTAATGGGCACAATTGTTGATTAAAAGACAATTACTATACTGCGATTTTTCTAACTGCGACCCTCAAGGCCACTCAAATCCCATCTTCGTGATGGAATATGTCACGGTATTTCGCGTCTTTCTCAGTCGTTCCGCTAAATTTCGCACGATCGCGACCGTATGAAGCAGTGCTTGCGATCATGCGACTTCTACCGGCAAGACCGAGAAAAGACGCGAAATCCCGTGACATATTCTATCGCTAAGATTGGATTGAGTGGCCTTGAGGGTCGCTCTTAGAAAAATCGCAGTATATTTAAATTGTTTAAGAACATTTCCCCTTAAATTTCAAATATATTTTAAGATATTTGGATTTTTGACGAATAATTGTAAATGAATGTAAAAACTAGAGGTCTGCATTCTCCGCGATTTTTACCGACCAGCGCTCGCCCGCCTCTCTTCTCTCGAGACCACGCGCTCGACTGTCCTTCGCAGCCGGTTGCGGACTCCCGGGAGCCGGCGACCGCCCGAGACTCGGCCGGTCTCTGCAACCGGCCGAGACTCGACAACCGGCGGACCCCGTTCACGGGAACTGCGCCACGTAACAATCGGCCGACACGTCGCAGTAAACATCTAATGCCAAGTTTCAGGAAAAGGAAGGAGTATTGAATGGTTTTTAAAATAAATGACCAATAATTTCGTTTTTTCAAAATTTAAAATATAGAGGAATTTTAATATTAATTTTCAAATAATAAATTTTAATAAAATAATTTTAATAAATTGTAATAAATAATTTTAATAAATAATTTTAATTTTAATTGTAATAAATAATTTTAATAAATTGTATAAAAAAAGAATAAAAAGCTTTAAAAATCGACTCCTCGGACGCACGGGAGAACCTCAAGTGGATCTATTGCAGTTCTGCCTGTGACTTCAAAGAAAAGGCACTCAAAAGTTTTAGAGATAAATTCCGTTCTTTGTAATGACTAGGTATCGGATGCTTCGGAAATTGCCTATTTTATTCTAATGAACATAAAATTATTAATTTTCCTTCATTTTATATGGTGCAATATGGAGCAAATACAAATGCTCTGCTAAATTTAGATGCAAGTGCAATGAAATATATTAGTACCTTTCCCTTCCAATTTTGTATTTTTGCCGTCTTTTTCCAAATATTTTTGTTGTTGCTGTTGTTGTAATTTTCAGGCATCTGAAACGCAGGTCTTGGTTTCTTAATCGGGCAGTAGGCGTGCGGGTTGCCTCAGTCACCTCAGCATTATTTTGAGCTCATTGTACTTTTAGTTTTATTTATAATCTTGCGAGCTTCTCAATATCTTTCGAGGAAAGCTTTGTGCACATATCTCGACCCTTCTCTTTGAACTGCTTCCTGTCCTTTCCTGGAAATTTCGTCGCAACGGCGATGGCGCGCTGCGTGGGAGCCACCGAGTCACCTCGCACAACCTTTGTTATCGCTTCCTGCCACGCTGTTCACAGTAGTTCACTCAAAGGAAGGGGGTCTCGTGGAGCTTCAATACTACTCCACAGAAGTCAATGATTCACAATTTCAGCTTTTACGATTTTTTAATTACAATTAATCGCTTATCTTGTATTGAAACGAAAAATAATGGAATAATTGAAAAACATTGTACTCGTACATATAAAACTTTATATGCATCATTTCATGTATACATTCTTTTGACGAATTTAAAATAATGTTAAACGTGTGTATATAATAGTAAATAATGTATTTTGAATTATTGAGTTGAATAGGCTGATGTGCCGTGACCGCTGTTGTTTGGCCGCCGACTGAGTTGACAAATACAAAGGCCATGTCGGCTTACATAAACTATTTCACAATAAATTACTACACCCAATGACATGACGTTTTGATGCAAGGAAAATAGTACCCACCTCATTTTTGTTTAGCATATGCTTTTTTCTTATATACTCGTGAAATTATGACCAAATATTCATTGTATTTAATAAATATGCCTTATATTCGGGTTTGTAAGAAACTTCAATGACATTACAATTGGTACGCAACGAATTATCTTCCCTCAAGCACTATAAATATAGAAAAACAATAAAAATTTATTTTCAGAGTCTTTGTTTGCCTTAATTCTTTCAAAAAATGTATTGTTTTTCTCTATAAAATTATTTCCAGTCAATCGATAAATTGTTACTTTTCAACAATTGTTTAATTGAAATTGTATTTTCTTTCGATTAAAATGAATTAAAAGTGTTGCGATCACTACATGAGGCGACTTTATATCCCGTACGTGCATTGAGGGGCGAAGCTACTGTGCAGTCCGGCGCTTGGCCGAGCGGCCGAGCGCTCGAGCACTCGAGACGCTCGAGCGCTCGAGCGCCCGGGCGCTCGGCGACTCCCGCGTCTCGGCGGGAGCCGCAAGGCGGCCGGTCGAAATGTCCGTTAAACAGCTATCTCTTCCCCCCCAAGCAAGGTCCCCCACCCTTCGCCGAGCGTCGGCGCGGAGCCCGAGAGTCTCGAGCGGTTGTTTTCGCCTGATTGCAGAGCTCTAGTAAAAACTAAAAACTACTATAACGAAGGAATGACATGAAAAATTATCGTTTCCATTCCAAGAAACTGATTATAAACTTTTGTCGGACGCGCCCCCCACGTGTGACAACGCAGCGAGGCCGCGCAGCCGCTCCGAAATCGAGCTGAGGTCAAGCGCAACATCCGTTGCCGGCGATAGGTCGGCCCGCCCGAAGCATGTCCGGCGTATCGCATTCCTTGCAATATACACGACCCATATGTGGACGTTGGCCGGCTGCTTTTCTGCGGTCAAGGAGCACGCTGTCTACTATGCTATAGCAGTGACCTGGCCAGCTTGTGAAAAATATTAATACTATTTATAACATCAATAACTAATCTTCAAATAAAGCTTAATTTGTCGCTTATTGCTATATATTAATTTTGACCCTTACGCTTCTATATGTAGCCTCAATGTTACAAATTTCATTAAGCAACAATCAGAACGAAACATTTATCATTTATTTGATTAATCTACTGTACTACTACTAATTAATGTGGAAATCATAAACTTACCTTGTTTACTTGAATTGAATTCCAATTGCCGATGCACACATTTCTCCATCACTAATTCATTGAAGTTACTGTTTTCAGGGATAAGTTGCTTCTCTATTGATAGCATTGTTAGGGCGCACAATCGCTCGGTTGTCATTATATTTCTAAGAAATGCAGTGGCGTGCATTCAACCCCAGCAACCCCAGCACTGCTGGGGTAAGCAAGAATGAGAATTGAATGAATTTTGAGGATTAAAGTTACATTAAACTGTATGTTACGTGATCAAAAACTTTGCACCTACTGTACACTCTACTGCGATCTTTCCGGCGGCCCACTGCGCCTCCACTGTTCTGACCCCAGCTCTGAACTCTTCGCTGGGGACGAGAGGTGCGTGCGCATCCAATTCAATGGGCCAGCGGCGGGCAGGGTTCGGGGAGCAGCGGCGGGCGATAGTGACCGAAAGCCAGCTAGCTGGGGTTGGATGACGTATCTCTCCCTCCCACTGCTTCAAGGCCAGGCCTCGCCGGGCCCGCCGCGCTTGCGATCGCGGTTACTCACAAGCCAGTGCTACCACAATGCAAAATTATTTAAATTTGTATATTTTGTTAGTAAAAATTACGGTACCGTTGGTCGATAATTTTATAACTTATAAAATAATTATGGGGTATATATTTCTCTCTCGCTGTAATGAGAGTAAACCAGTAGAGATTTTCAGTAGAGATTTTATTAATTTTTCTGAGGAAGACAGTCCTGACTCACACGTGATCAGATCATTAGAATCCCCGAATTTTTGAATAGCACAGCATACTCTTCACATAGAATGCTGTGTGCGTCGGTGTACGTGTCACCGCTCTCAGTGTGCGTCGGTGCGCGTGGCATGGTAGTGCGTGAAGCAGTGGTAATCCATTGTAGTTTGTGGGACGTATTGTCGTGTTTACCCATGATTTCGCGAGGATTTGTAGTAACTTTGCAAATAGTAAAAAGTGTTTTTTTATTCTAATTGGTAATTAGGAATACTTGTGTGTAGTATGTCTGCCAGTGAGTGTACAGTTGATGATAATTTGAGGAGAATGTTTTCAACGAGGCAGTTACTCGAAAAGAAGCAGATAATTCAAAAAGGTAGGCCAATACCAACCTTGGCATAATTACAGCAGGTAACAAAACAATTGGAGTACGGGGGTGGAGGAGGGAATCTGGTTAGCCGTTAGCAGCTGGGGTATACAAAGTAATCACCGCACGCCCCTGAAGAAATGTTTTTATTCGCTTCATTGTTGAAAATAATGGTTCACCTTATATGTCGAATAAATATTAGGGCTGAATCGTCGACGAAACTCTCGTTTCGTAATAAAATAATTGAACAAGTTTCAAATTTTAATTATCAGTGATACAATATAGCCTACGTTCATTTTAAAGATTTGGAACAAAACCTCTAAATTCTGACGGCTATTTGGTACAATGAAGCAACATCTGCTGAAGAAAGTAAGAAAAGACACTGTTCTTAAATTCTACAGAACTATGGCGGTTGCAGTCCTCTTGTATGGTGCAGAGGCTTGGGCAATAACAACTGAACAGAGAAAAAAAAGTTTGAAGCAGCAGAAATGAGGTTGCTGACACGCAACACTCACCATGCTGGATACTCGGACTGACTTGAGATTTTACCAGCTTGTTCAGCACCTTTCAAAACCCCTAAATACAAATTTTTACGTACTATGAATTGCAACGTAGCGTGCATTGCAAGTAGTGTTTTTGCGATAATTAGTATTGGGACCTTTCTTGACCTTACCGACCGTCGAAAGGCGGAAATCGCTGCTCGCCGCTGGTTCTGCGGCCGTTACACACCACGCCTGCACTATCGGAGTGTCGGCAAGGTCTCAGTTACTTGGAGGGCAGGCGGGGTGATAAAAACGGGTGTTTACTTTGCAGGTTCAGATGGAACGAACGCGCTTGGAAATCTGACACCGACTGATAGACGCCGCGTAACGTTGCTAGCGCTGCCGAAGCAACGGCTCGCCCGCTGCGGGAAGCGCGAGGGTCACGAAAGGTCCTGATTCAAAATGCCTATAAAACGCTATTTATAATATTACATAGCACTTCAAAATTTGCATATGTAGGTTTTGCATGGTGTTCTGTCAGCTGGTGAAATTTCATGTCAATCCGAGTATCCAGCGCGGTGAGTGTTGCGTGTGAGACCACTAGCGGGATATTCTTTGAGGGACCACTAAGAAAAATGGAGACATTAGGTCAGAACTTCAAGTTTGCAATAGGCCAAATATTAAATTAATGTAGATCCCAATGATTCGACAATCTTCAGAGAATAGATAGATCGCGCATCCCCCTGCAAAGTTTTGAATACAGACCCATAAGCAAAGGAAATGTCCACGACTGCGATGGAATGACCAAATGAAACTCCTGGGACTTCCAATCAATATCGATATCTTTGTTCAAACCTAATATTTTCTCACAATCACCACACTTGGAATCTTCAATTATTTTTACTCACATAAAAACGTAGTTTATAAATCTCCCTACGCATAGAGCGGATTGCAAATAAAAACAGAAAAATTGATTTAAATCCTTAATAACTGAACACACCTCCGCTAACGAATCCACAAGGTTTCGATGCACAGACGACACGTGGAGCACAGCACTAACTATTGAAGTGTGCCTACACTCACCAGTCCTGTGTCACTAGATAGGGCACATCCGGTGCTTATTTGAATTTTGAGGAGAGAGATTTTGATTGGTCCGCCATCTTGACCCCACTTTTTTGGGCCAATAGAAGTCGATGTATGCGCGATGGTGCAGCGATCTACAGGCCACCCCCCCTAATTATCCACGTACTGCCGTGTGGCAATTGTTCACGGCTGTATTTGTAAAGTGTTTGACAAGTTACCCGCCAGTTATAACGGTGTCCCGGTCGGTGTTTTTGTGTGTTTCGTGTTTTGTGTTACAATTCAGAGTGTTTTGCGTGCTGAAGAGGGTTTTGTGTTTTCTTCTGGTCAGTAATGCCAAAATTTACGCCCAATTGGCGAAACAGCAAGACGAAAGACTGCACCGCCACACATGGTTATTTTCCCGAACGATCCTGAAAAGTAAGTGACATGAAATACTTTATATGGTTCTATAACAATGATTTCATGTACTATTCAGTAACATAGTAAATAATGTAATTATATGTGAGGATATCGTAAGCACATACAATTATTATTAACATCTAATGAATTCAAGTTAATTAAACTACTGCCGTAAGATAATGGAATTACTCACTTTAATTGTAAGTTATTTGCCACTGCAACATAATCTGCTAGATTATTAGTGTAATGCATTGTTAATGTTATTATTAATTTGGTTACTTAATGTTACTTTCCGTTTATAATTCTGAAGAGGTAATATTATTAGGTACCTACATCATATGTTTTGCATAATTGATGTTTTGTTAAGATTGGTTTCTTATTGTTATGATAATGAGTGTTATTCCCTCTATTTTTAATATAGTCTTATTATTTTTATTGCAACAACATTAAACTGAATATTTACTTAGTTCATAATTACTTCTTAATGTGCATAATATACATTGTATTACAGGTGCAGGAAATATCTGCTGGCAGCTCGGATCCAGTTAGGATCTGCCTTCTTCCTCATGGAAAACATTATCATTTGTGCGTTGAGCACTTCATGCCAGTAATGTTGACTGCAGGAAATAGCAACGTGGAATGTGGTCCCATGCATGGTGTAAGAATAAAGGTGAGACGGATCCCGAACGAAATTTCGTTCTCTTCTGCGCATGACGTCACGATGGATGCTCGCCTGCTTGGCGCCTAGTGAGATTGTATGGTACGCGCTCGTTGAGTACACGCCGAATTTTTGTAATCGCGATTTACTTTGTGTTAGTAGTTTTCTAATTGCTTTTTTAGTGGCAGAGAGGTGAACATATCTTGAATTGATATTGAAATAAAATAAACAATGCCGTCGTGCGCTATTTTTGGTTGCACAAACTGGAACAAGAAAACGAAGGGAACAGACATTCAGTATTTTTCTTTCCCGAAAGATGCCAATTTATGTGAAGTGTGGATAAATGTTTGTAAAAGGATAAAATCAATGTAAAGAACGGTGTTAACTAATTAAGGTGTCTATTGTTTCCGTAAATTATTTTATTATAGTGACGTTATTATTTTCAGCGCGCATTTGTTCTATACTTTGCTTAGGATATCTTTGCAATACCATTGCGTCAGGTATTATTAAATTATACACCACAGAAAAGTCGAAACTTAAAACCTGACGCAGTGCCTACCGAGAAGTTGCCTATTGGTTTTGAAAAAATAAATCCTAGTCAAACCATTCGACTAGTTTCAAGGAATATGCACAACTTAGTGGATGTACTGTTACCACAAGCAACAATGGATCTGACGGATAGTGTTCCAGAGGAGTCAGTTAATGAAAACGTTTGTGAAGATGGTCATCAAATTGATTTAACACAAACAATAAACGAGTTACATGATTTGTTGCGTACACAATTTGTTGCGTACACAATTTGACGCAACGCGTCTCTAAACCCCTTTCGGGGCGTTGAGCGCTCTGCGCTTTGGAGTAATTCTCCATTAACCCACTGCGCTTTTCAGGAGTAATCCTCCATTACATGAATCACGTCGTAGTTTCGTCACGTCGTAGTTTTCAAGAGGACCGCCAGGTAGAATCTCCGCGCACGCGCCTCTCTCTTGCGCGCCCCTGCGTCACTACCCGGCGGCCAGAATTGGGAAGGAATTAGGATAGAGGTAGGGTTTAGGACACTTCACAGGGGTTGGACTAGCCCTTGTGAAGCAGTCAAACTGGTTTTGTTGGAACAAATTTCACATGAGATCGACGGGAATCGAACCCGGACCTCCTTGGTGAAAGGCAAGCGACTTCGCTCTGAGCCACCAGATGACCAAAGATGATGAAATTAGAATATAGAAAAGAAAATATTCTGAACTGTTTAGAGAAAGTGCAATTAGAAGAACAACTGAAGAAGTTAATGACAATGATAAGAATGCAAAATAATAGTAGTATTTATTGAGAAATTATTTAATATCATTAACAATCCCTAATGCATCTAGGAAATTCAGGGTGAAGGAACTAGATTTTTGGTCAGATGTTATCTTACATCAGTCCAACTGCAATTAAACACATAGGACGGGATATGCCAGCTCTTTTTTCTTTGCTTCTGCTCGAAACATAAATAAGACAATAAAATAGAATAAAACAGCAATAAAATGGGTAATTCCTACGTTAATGAAAAATAACTTTGTCTGAGGTCCCTCTCTTTCCTAAAGTAGGTGGCCCATTTATTTCGTAAAAATAGAAATACCTGCTACATTTAGAGTTGTAAAGAAGAAATTATACATTGAAGCACAAACTGATAAAGATACGGATGCCTCAAGTTTTAGCAGAACCTCCCTAACGTAACTCAGACGGGCGAAGACATACGCCTGCCCTGCGCTCGCCGAGCGCGAACCTCCAAGGTGACGTCACTCGTAGAGGAGGCGTGGCGAGCGCCTGCGCACCGCTTCACCATTGTATTTACGCCATGGTCCCATGTGAATTCATTTTATCTACTACCATTCATTTTGGCTTCCTCGCATGACCTGGTGAGTTAAGAAATCTTCACATATATTTTTATAATGTCCTTATTTTATTGTTGGTAGTACAAGATAACCATTATTTCTTATTTATTTGCTAAATATATGATGTTTATATGTTAAATAAATAATGGTTATCTTACAACCAAAAATGTGCTACCAACAATAAAATTTAGGGACGTTTTAAAAATATATGTAATGTAAAATATAATGGTAGTAAATGAATTAAAAAATCTTTGTTGTATGAAGATGAGAGACAACACTAAACATCTTGAATTCCAATGACACTATGGCTTTTTATATTTCAGATGCCTCCCATTTGTTGGAAAAGAGGGGAAAACAAGTTGGAAGTACTGTTTGTTCCAGATGATACGAACTCCAATATTGTCAATTTTGGTAATATCTTAATATTTTAGTGTAGTAATTTTGGATTTCAGGTGATGTCCTAGTATAGTGTGTTGCTCATTTTCTGTTCAGTCTTTATGGGCTGTTCAGGGTGGAGTGATTTTAGTGCCAGAGGTTAGAACTAGTTAAGTATCACTCTGTAATATATTTTTTCACCAGCCGTTTCAAGGAGAATGCCAGGTGTTTATCTCCTTCAGTGTCTGAAGTTTGATGGAGATAGTTTGCAAGTGTGATTTACATTGTTCCAATATCATCACTATAAAGAATATTATAAGAATTGATTCAATTCATGTCAAAAAGAAGGTGGAAATAAGTATTTACCGGAATTAACGTACGGATGTAGAGGCGCAGGCCATCAATTCTGTATTTCAAAGAGCCTGTATTGTTTACTTTCATGATGCTTTTAATTAAAGCTTGCTGTAGACTACATTTTCATCATAAAATTGTATATAAAAATATTACTGAAAAGGTAGTTTTAAAGTGTAATATTCTTGCATTCTGGCTATATAAATGCATTGATAAGCGAACATTCTCCAGTTGGTGGAATTACAAGAGTAGTAGGGAGTAAAATGGTTCAAGCACAAGTTAGCCAATGTTTGTGAAATTAATGAAAATAATTTAATCACAGATAATGACCCCAATTTAGTTTGGCATCAATGAGCCAAAAAATCATTCAAAAAACTGAACAGACAATATTTTCTTATTAGTTGAAAAACCAGTCAATACCTGCATCAAATGTTGAGTAATTGTGGGTTTCTGATCTGCCTTTGGATTTTCATCCACCATCTACTGAGCAACTAGCTATGCTTTTGGACAATAAATATATAGCCTGTAATAACAGAATGTAAATGAAATCTACTAAGTCCAAGAACTCTGTCTTGAGATAAATAAGGTTGAAATAGAATCGGTTCATTACTTGTACTAGATACTAGTTTCTTTTAACACAGTTTAATATGTAATGTTGCTTTTATGAAGAAGAAAGAATAAAAGATTTTTGTGGACTGTTCGTGCAGATACAAGTTAGTTTATTTATAAAATATATCAGTGATATTAATTTATATTATAATATCTTAATTACTATTTTGATAATACACTGAAATTTCGCATTTGTTAATAACTGGCATGTCAATTAATATAATTGTTGGTGGTGTAGTCTTTTTAATAATGAATAAAAGACAGTTGTCTTGTATCAAATATGTATTATACTAAGGATCTTTTCGATAGCATAGCTACCATCCTCAGAGCTATCTGAAAAATACACAAAAACAATGAAATGGAGATTGCATAAATTATTTACAAAATTGTTTTTGTACAAATTGTTAATGCGAGATGTGTAAGCAAACTGGATCATTACCTTGCAGTACGTGCAGTACAGAATTTATACAATCTACATTTCAAATTTGCTTTTATGTAATTTTCAGATAGATCTGAGGATGATAGCTGTGCTATCGAAAAGATCTTTAGTGTATTACATATTTGATATCAGATGACACTCGCCTTTGATTCAACTGGCATGTCGTTTTGATAATGATATAATATTTAAGAGGTAATGGTCACTAGTTGTATTATGACAATTTTCTTAATTCATGATTTCAATATTCGGTCAAAAGAAATGTGAAATAATCTGTGTGTTATTTGCTTTTATTTATTTTATGAAAATTGAATTAATATGTTTATATTGTGTATAACTATGTATGTTTACATAATTTAGAAATAAATATTGTTCATTCAATAACTTTTTATTTTGCACACTCCCTGGATTACAATTCCCTTCACTTACTCAGAATTCCTAATCCTTATAATTATTAGATTCTAAATTGCCTAGCATATTTTTTACATTAAATAATATTCATATAATTATAATTTGCCGCCATTTTGAAAAAATGCTTCGTAATATAATTTTAAATGTCCCGGTCGTCATTATGCGCTACCTCCATAGGCCGATCTTCCTTCGACGCTATTGGCTCAAAAAAGTGGGGTCAAGATGGATGCTATCCCCTCCGTGAACATTTGAGATTTGAATAAGAACGTTGGGAATAACGTTAAGTGCCGCCTCTGATATTATACTCTCTGACACTCACTGCGGGGCCACATTCAATTCACATTCGGGGGTTGCAAACTTAAAGACATACACGACACAGAGATTACATGCAGAGGACCTTTCGCTGTTTGAAAATCTTATTATTACCCTCCTTACAGTTGCTGTGCTCATCACTATACTGATGCCCACGACTGTACTGGTTACCCTATATAACAGGATGTTGGTATGTATATAAGAGCAAACCTCCGACACCGTTGGATCAATCTCCATGAAAGTTGGCTCTTTACGTGTTTTTCTGGGGGGTTTATGTTGTTATTTCTATTGTAACTCCACTACATGGCGCTACATATTCGCTACATATTTACTACTGTAATGAATTACAAGTGTTAGATGTCCCCCAACATCTTAAATGTTTGATTTTATACAGGTTTGATAATGTCATAACGACACAAAGGTACAAAAACTTTCAAGCGGCAAGCTATTAATGAACGAGACGTCGCGATAGTGAGGTGGGGCATGAGAGCTTTTTAATGAAAAAACAGTTGAAGCTCGCGGCCGCGCAGAATCAGCGATTTGTGAGAACGCGAAATCCGAATGGGAGAAGTAATAGCACGTCAAAATATGACGGCGCTAATTACTCTGCGTAAAATGAAACTTGTTTGACGAGAATCGAACCAGGGAAACGCGAAATATTAAGAGCATGAAGTGTTGATATGAGAAGAATGTAACATCATATGTGGAAAAAGGAACCGTTAGGCGTGAATATTAATATATTGAAAAGATGTATAATGATAGAAACTAGTGTAGTAGAGAGCCGCGAAGCTGAACTAATGTTTGCAGACAGTGACATGAATTTTAGAGGTCCCATTAAAGAATTAAACAGGTTTCTTATGCAAACATGCCGAAGTCACGTGACTGAAGCTTTGTTTGTTGTTACAAAAAAGAGGCAATAGAGGCAAAATATTAACATTTTACAAATAAAACTGTGTTGGACCGATTTAAAGAATAGGAAATATCGAAAATACGTTAGAATAATTATTACGAGGAAGAGGAATGCACAGGAAAGCCGCAATAAATAAATAAAACGTAAATTAGTGATACAGAGTTGAGCGTCAATTTGTTTTGGCAAAAACTTATAAAAACTCGCCTTAACAATGACAGTCAGAACTGTAGTTTTGAACACGAGACGACGTTTTGCGTGTTGTTGTGTTAGGTCATGGCCGACTATTATCAATACCACCTGGATATAGAAGGCCTAACAGCTGAGCTCGAGGAGTTTGCTGACGTCACTACGTAGAGGCCGAAATGAGGCCGAACACGTTCAGGATCAGACTGATTTATAGCGTGTTATTCGATTTAATTATTTGCCTATTTCACGTGTAAATGACAACGAAATGTGATTCTGGTAAAGCATATTATTTGTAAACAATAACTGAATTGTTAGGTTAAGAAGGAACACTACGGTTCAAAAGTGCTGTGTTCCATTTTGTAATAATACAACACAAAAAAGGACCCAAGAATGCACATGTATTCGTTTGCCTATTGGATCCTGCATTGAGGGAGAGATACCTACCTGCTATTCTATGAAAGGATTATGCAGTAACTGAAAATTCAAAGGTAAGTTCAAGTATTTTTGTTATGTAGCAAAAAAATGTGATATTTAAACTGCATACATAACCACTAACCTACTATCATAATTTTGCACAGATTATAATTATAAGTCTTTACGTTTTTTACTAATATTCAATATTTCTTTCTAGGCCTATCACAAACAAGTTCTTTTGCGTACAGTGATGCTACATATAATCAGTAAAGCGTTTAGTCCTTCTGCTGCACGTATTAGATTGCAGTGATCGCAATCTCACGCCACTCAACTTCACTTCCGAATTCACTATTAATTTCTGCTCGAAACGATCTAATTATTCAACTTTGATAACTTTCGTGCCCTATTTCCGACACAGTCTCCCGGAATGCATTAGAACTATTCCGACGTACTCTAGCTAACACAACATCTGCTGTGAAAACTCGTAAGTAACTGTAGATGTCGAGAGTAGCTGGATGAATAATAACCAAGTGGCAAGCGACAAGAGAGCTTTTCTTTGGCTGTCGGCGGTATTTATCAGCTCCTCTCCTCAAATATAGGGGAGAGTTCCTTCGTTCCCTCCCCTAGCGGACAGCTGCGCGCGTCGCAACCTCTTTCGCGCGGTCGGCCGGAGGTTTTCACGGGCTGCCGCAGGTCGCGCTCCCGCGACTATCGCCGTGCTTGCTTACGGAACATACTGTTCCCTGGCGTCGCCTACGTTGCGTGGGCGTGCGTGGGACTATGAATTTCTATCAAATGTCACAGTAAACTCTGATGTACTTTTACTAATTTCATTCAATGATCTGTATAATACCAATAATCGCATTATTATGTAAACTCGAACCAATTTTAAAAGGCGACTTGTATCATATCAGTTGACCGGATAAAGTTAACGACTTGACCAGTTTTTTATACCTTGTGCCAATTTTGAGCAAAATGCTGATTCTTTAGCTATGATGTCAACAAACCTGGACTAGGTTGGTCAGAATTTGTATTTTATTTGTCACAATTTGTATTTTATTATTGTTTAATTGCTCTTAATTTCATCGCGTTATTATATTTGTTGTTACAATTTTATTGGTAATTCTCCATCATTTTAACATAACTTTCATTAAATTTTTTTGAAAAAGACCTCAAATACGGTTGAAACGTCAGTGTGTAACAATCAATAAATTGTTATAAAATACTGAGTCTATTTATTAGGTCAAGAAACCATTTCTAGAAATTAATATAACAAACCATTACTATTGTGACCGCCGACACATGGTCGGACATCACGGGATTCGCTGGCGTCTTTACCGCCGCACTCAGCGATCAACTCGCGAGCGGCCCCGCGCGAGCATTGCTGCTCGCTGTTTGTCCGGGCAGGTCTCGCCAGAGGACGCAATCCCACACTTGGATTTGCGACGAGCTCAAATCGGGATTGCTTGGCTCGGGAAATGCAAACGGGGCTTACCTGGTTTGACATGACATCACGCCATACAGTACAACTACAGCCGTCCGCTAAGCACGCGGACACCGCAATTTTACACAGTTGTCGGGTTGTCGTCAGGTAGTGTCGGTCGGACGGCGCCCTCCACAGCCGCGGCAGCTCCCTCGGGGTTGTTCGCTGCACCCGAGTTCCGCGCTCCGCTGCCTCGTCGCCGTCTCCCTTTCTAGGAGGCCTTTCGTCACCGGGATCAGTTCCAGACACAGTTCGGTTTCCGGCGTGTCTTTCGTCACACATCCTACACCCGGACATCTCCTAAGCACCCATCACACATGTCCGTTCCCTCACACGCGTCTTGTGCCTCGCTCTGTCCCTCTCACACTTCGCACTAGCCACACGTTCTACACCGGCCATCTCCCGGGCACGCCTCTCTCCGGGCGCTTCCCACACGCTTCTCTCGTCCGTCCGGCGCCACGAAGTCCTTACACAAAGTTTGCGGAACAAATCCCAGAGCTCCGATGACTATCGGCACCTGTGCTTTAACGCCCCACATTCGGCTCACCTCGATCTCCAGTCTCTTGTATTTAAGACGTTTCTCTGCCTCATTGGTAACGACGTTTTGATCGCAAGGTACAGCAACATCGACAAGTAAACACGTTTTTTTCTTAAAATCCCGGATAACTATATCCTATCGTGCGATCAGTTTGAATTTGTCGGTCGTACAATATCGTACACAATCCAACAGAAGTCACCGGTTTTGGTGAGTGTTCGTACCACTTGGGGCATGTTTTTTTTAACTTCGAGGGTGGTAAATATCTGCCAGTGGAGGTACCTACACACTCTGTCGTGTCTTTTCAAGTATTCGGTGTTTGCTAAGACTGGACAAACCGATACAATATGATCAATGGTTTCTACGTGTTCCTGGCAAATGCGGAATTTATCATCTTGGGAAATTTTGAGAACCGATTTATCTGATGTGTTCTCAATGCCTGATCTTGGGCAGCTATTACAAGTGCTTCCGATTCTGGCTTCATTCTCCCCCTTGTAAGACACATAAATGATTGATCTTTATTGATCTGTGCTCTGTCCATTCGTTTCAAATATTCTCCGTGAGGTGGTTTGTCTCTCCACGATTTCGTTAACATTTTTTGTGTCTCACATTTCATGTTAAGTAGTATCAGACGTTCAGTGTCTCTGTCATTCTGCGTGACTTGCATATTTTTCTTTGCAATACTCCTTGCTACACTAACAATGCCTCTGTTTCCCATTCTTCGGTAAATTTCATGACCTGCCTCATTAGAGGGTCATCTTCATGACTGACTAAATCCTTTTCCATCTTGACTATTGCGTTGCGTCAGGAGGCCTCAATTTGCCTGAGGCCTCTTCGTCCGTCCTTACGTGACACAAAGTCTACGTATATCAGCACGAAGGTGGGCGACATGATGCATTGCAAGCAGTTTTCTAGTTTTTCGATCCATGATGCGAATTTCTTGCTCGGTCCAGTCCACTAGTCCGAAACTGTATTCGGCTGCAGGCACCACCAAACTACCTATTGCTGATATTTTATTCCTGGAATCCTACAGAGCGGACTGCAGTCCTACAGAGCGGACTGCAGGACCAGTCTCACTCTCTTCCATTGTGTCGTTCGAGATGGTCTCAAATTCTTTAATTCACAGATATTTGTAAGTTTTACCTGGCTCAAGATCGTGAATCATAGTGTGCGTATCAACTTCAATGCTCTCTGACGTCAGTGTGCCTCTTTTTAAATTGATTTTTGCACAATGGTCAAGACGAAATTTCATGCAGATGCTATTGCTTGTTCATGACAGACAGCACTTGGGAGAGAATCGCTTCATTCTTAGCAAACACATTAAGATCATCCATTAAAAATAAATGTGATACTGGCGTTTCATCACCATGGAGCTTGTAACGAAAATTAGCTTGCCACAACTGTCAAGATAGTGGGATCAAACTAATGCAAAACAGCAGAGGGGATAGTGAATTTCCTTGAAAAATACCCCTTTTGATCTCAATACTTCTGATTTCTACTGCTTTCGTTCCGCTGAGTATTAGTAACCTGGTACTCCACGACTTCATACTAGCTCTGCAAAATTCAATAAGTGTAAGATGAAATTGATAGATCTCCAGGGTCTTCAAAATCCAATCTTGTGTTACACTATCAAAGGCCTTTCGGTAGTCAAGCCAAGCCATGCTCAATTTACGTTTTTGTTTCTTTACATCATTCAAGACTACTTTATTCAGTAACAGGATTTCTTTACAGCTATAATAGTACATTATGAAACGATGATGTATTAATACGCATTACATGGAGTTTCATACGGTACTTTTTCTACGACTTAAGGGAACTTTTGTAAGTTAAACGTCTCCACTGAATCGTTTGGTGGCAGTTGACATGCAAGATTCAGCCAAGGCCACCTAGCGGACACCTCTCTACCCTACATCTGCAGCTGGCTTTGTTTTACCACAGCGCTTGCGAGCGATTACAAAGGTTGCGGCAATAAAATTCCGACGTCACCATTTTCGTATTTTCTCTCATTTATGGAAACGTCAACACCACCAGAAAGAACTACCATTCACTAAATATTTTAAACTAAAGAATTGGCCTGTTTTTAAGGACAACCACACGGCAGCAGCAAATAACACAAAATGGGTCGCGTTCAGATCATAACGTCACTCAAATGTTCTCTGCAATAACAACCACTGCGCTAGTCAAATAGGATTAAAGTGAAATTACGATCCAATTTATTTTAAATAAAATGTCACGTAAAAATTACTACTGATAAAAGAAATTAAAACTGAGAAGCATAATATAATATTAAATGCAATTTTAATGTACACACTCGAAGGAAACATTTACTGCACCGATTCTTAATGATTAATGAAGTGCCAATACATGGTTTGTAAGCGTCTCAGTTATTGGTCAACAACCTGTATCATAATGAAAACTGTATCGAAATGGCTATCATTATGCAACTAGTTGCAGCCAACCAATGACAGCATTATACAACGGGAGTAGAAAAAAAACTTTACGACATCTTTTTTGTTCAGCTGGCATCAGATGATTCATCTCTAGATGTCTGTACATTTTGTCAGTTATGGCTACGGTTATAACTTTGTATAGTACTGGCAGACAAGTGATTGGCCTGTAGAAATGGTAGCTTTTCAATTATTATTAGCCTGCTTGTATCATTTTCAAATTGGAATTTTTGTTGACATTGAATTTCTTTCGTTGAACTTTAGTGGTGTGCGTTGATTTAGAAGCTTCCTCAGCTAAGATTGATATTTTACGCCGAGTGCCGGCTATCCGTTTCATAATTATCTTCGCCCATAGGGATGCAGGGCTGTTTTCCTGTCAGCTGTCGTTGTTCGTGGCTGGCCTTAAAAGTATCTGAGATACCAGATATCCAGTTCCATACACGATGTGATTGATTTCAATAATATATAGATCTTTACCTGGGGCCTGTACCACCTCATTTAAGACAGAATTTGATGCCTCCATCACTCTTTTAGCTTTGGTTTTTTCGTATATTCTCCTCAACGGTGCACGAGATTCAAATAGAATTTGACGAAATTTTTTGATTTCGCATCATGTCCTTATCGTGTAATTCATTGCCAGATGAATTTTCACCACTAACGTGTGTTTCATTGGAAAGAGATGAACCTTCAACAGGACCAACGTTTTCAAGTTCTACATGTTCGTCATGTGGGTAGTTCGATCGAAGAGCATACTCCACATTTCTCTGAATGTCAGCAAGTTGTTCTGCTATGAATTTTCCACTGCTGAGTATGTACCGTCGTTGACTGGCAAGCTCCTTTGAGTCCAGGGTGTGTCTCATATCTGGGTTCCGCTCTCTCAATACCTTGAAAACGTATATTTCTGAGCTCCCAGTTTTCGCGTTTGCATAGTAAAAGCACCACATCACCTCCTTTAATTCAGCTCGGGTCCATCTCTGACGATGGCTTCTAGCTACTGCCGGTCTGCGTGGCTGGGACTAATATCCGTGGGATGGCTAGACGTCGATAAGGTGACATTAGCTCGGTTTCTGACTAGGTATGGGACATTGGTAGAACATTGCACGTTGAGGTTCATTACATTTTTTGTTCAATCCATTTTGCTCGTTGGTTTCAAGTGAAGATTCGCAGGACGCAAGTTCGAGTTCACAGATCACACTTAACCCTCGAGTTGTTTCCTGCCATCCGTTACTGCGACCCACAGTGGCCTCGGGGCATCCCCCCGCAGGGCCCAGCAAGGGGTCCCTCCGATCGCCAGTCGGCATTACTAAACCCTTCACTGACTGCTGAAGGCAGCCTCCTTCGCTGGCTAATGCAAGGTTCGGGCCTCCACTCTAATCAGTGGCCTGGTGTGCCAACCCAGTTTCTCTCCTGTACCCTCTATGGGCCGACAACAGGAAGTCCAAAGGTTCATGACCCTTCCCTCTCTACTTACTACCCACTCTCCTCAAAATGGAGTACTTCTTCGTCTGACCCCTCACCTTCAACCTATTCAGCAAGGGAGGCCCTACCGGTAGCTAGGCTACCACTGACATAGCTTTAAGGCTCATGGGGGTGCTCCAGCTCCACCACCAACTGCAAGGTCGTGTACTACCTAGGTGGAGTTGTTGTTATTATTATTATTATTATTATTATTATTATTATTATTATTATTATTATTATTATTATTCAGTGGAAACACATAACGTCGCTATAGTGACGTTCACGCATCCGATTGAATGACAGCATCACAGCTGACCAAGTGTCAACAGACTTAATGTTTCAATCGAGGTGTGGAAATATTGTGTACCGCTTTCGGAGCCATTTGTTTCGGAGGCGAAATTGTCTAGCCTGAAGTAGCTGCCGATCAGCTGACCATTGTGTATTATTTGTTCAAGAAAATAAATTAATACGTTAAAATTAAGTTAAAATTTTTATTTAAATTCGATTGCAGATACATCACATGTTCGCGCTGTACTTTAAATAAAAATGTCCTGCTCAATCTACTCCAGCATTTAACTATCGCCCGTTAAGGCTCTTAGTTTGTCATTCCCTTCATACCTCTACGCACTATTACTGAAGGAACTCTCAGGTTTTATGCAGTAAGACTCTTTTTGCTACCAGAACAGGAGTGAAGAATGATGGTAGACAATGAGAAATTGTATTATTTATTAATAACATACGTAGATTACAAATCATCGAACTAAACTAGATCTTTAATATTTTTGGTTACCATCTATTTTCATTTGACGAAAGTTATTTTTTAAGAAGGGTGAACTCCAGTTTAAATCGTGGCTTTGTGATGTAGTTGATTTGCTTTTCCGGAAGCGCCGGCGTCATTCCGCAAACAGCAGAAAGTGGAACTTGGATAAAATCATCCAGATAATCGCGGCATAAAACAGAGTCTTCAGGATCAGATGAATCAAACGTTTCCTGTGCAAAGATAATGAAATTAGTACTTACAAATAAAATAAGCATTTTTATATTATTACATCATCAACGTTAAACATAATATTATTGTCCAGTTTTTGCATTTTTTGCGCCATAAATAACATTTAGAGGTGAAACACGGAAATACGAAGTTTGTTTTACCTTGCAGGATCGTATTATAGAGCGAGGGAATCAAATAAGGGCTCTTTTTACGGAGGTTCGTGTATTTACATATATATTGATGATACCTTCTTGTCAGAATTCAATATATATGCAGTTGAAAAAGTTTTTGAAACAACAGTAGTACATCTTACCACGCTCAAAATTATCTTACTTTGCATTTACAGACCTCCAACAAAGCGAGCTTCAGATTATTTCACTTTCTTGGAAAATCTAGAGATAATTCTGAAAAAAATTAGTAAACTCTCTTTTAAATCCATTGTTGTATGTGGAGATTTCAATATTGATTTTCTGAGCGAATCCCACGAAAAAGAGCAGTTTCTCAATTTACTTCATTCTTTTAATTTAGATATTACAGTGAATGTACCTACACAGAATACGTTTAAATCACAAAAAACATTAGATCAAATTATAATTAATAAAACCGCAACTACATATGAAATAATAACGAATAATCTAGGATACAGTGACCGCGATGCACAAATTCTTACAATTACTAAGAACATAAACACTGAACAATAAATAATACACGCACGTGCAAAGCATTCACTAAAGTTAATATAAAATTATTTACGGACTAGTTGATGAAGGAATCATGGTAAGAAGTTTATAACGCTGTTGACACAAATGAAAAATATAATTTATTTTTCTCCAAGCTTTCAATTCATTTTAACGCGTGCTTTCCTCTTAAAAAGAGAAAATTAAACATTTCAAGAAAAGTAATACTTGGATCACACAAGGAATTAGAACATCGTGTAAAAACAAACTTACGCTTTACTTTATTTCTAAACATCCTAACGTATCACCCGGTTTCCATATATACTTCCGAGAATATAAAAGAATTTTAAGAAAAGTAATAGTTCAGGCAAAAATAATGAAAAATAGTCAGGACATTTTGAGCGCTAGTAACAAAACTAAAGCAATGTGGGATATCGTAAAAAATACAACCACATCATCTCGATACCTTGTAGAGAATGTTATTTTAAAGGATAATGAAAGAGAAACGAGTCATCCGGAAAAAGTTGCCAATCTCTTCAACAAACACTTTTCTATAATTGCGTCTGATCTCACGAAGGGACTAAAACCACAAAATTCAACATCTTACACTTCCCAAAAACTGTCCGAAACGATGATTATTTCCGAAACTTCTCCCAACGAAATCCTCAGAATAGTCAGTAAACTAAAAAATAAATATTCATCTGGTTTAGATGAATTTCCGGATAGTTTATTAAAAACTTGTGCACCTGCCTTTATACATCCGTTAACTCACATTTTCAATGCTTCATTATGTACAGGAATAATTCCAGATATTTTCAAAACAGCAAAAATTAAGCCACTTTTTAAAAAAGGGAACAAAAATGATATTCAAAATTACCGGCCAATTTCTCTTTTGTCAGTTTTCGCAAAAATATTAGAGGCTTTTCTACTTACGAATGGAAACATTTCTCAGGAAAAACAAATTGTTTTCAGACTCACAACACGGTTTTAGAAAATCAAAATTTACGGAAACTGCCATTTTTTCTTTTCTCAAAGATGTTGCTTCATCAATAGACCAAAATGAAGTACCCATTGGAATATTCTTAGATCTCTCGAAAGCTTTTGACGTTATTGACCATAAGATCTTGCTCTCAAAATTACCTTCGTATGGAATACGTGGTATTGCCCTAGATTGGATAACTTCTTACCTTAAACATCGGACTCAAAGAGTAGAAATACCATACTGGCAGGAAAGGACATTACATAATTATATTTCCAATTCTTTGCCAATTGTGCATGGGGTCCCGCAAGGTTCGATCTTAGGTCATATTCTCTTTCTGTTATATGTAAACGATATGCCCTCGTCTATTAAAAATGGAAGAACGGTTCTGTTTGCTGATGACACGAATGTTCTTTGCAAAAAAGAAGCAGTAAATAGTACAATTTCAGAAGTTTCAAATTGGTTTAATAATAACAAATTAATTGTTAACGAACAAAAAACTGTTTCAATGTACTTTTGCATCTCAAATCGGAAATCGCATGTTCCATTGAAAGTGAACAATATGCAATTAGCTGATGTTGAGGCAACAAAATTTTTAGGTCTTTCAATTCAATAAAACCTCAAATGGAATGTACATATAACAGAATTAAACACTAAATTAAGCCCATTATGCTACGCATTCAGAATTCTTTCAAATTCTGTCAGCCTTCATGCAGCTCGTTGCGTTTATTTTGCAGATGTACATTGCCGCCTGAGATATGGCATAATATTCTGGGGAAGCTCATCCTGTAGTATTCAGACCTTCAGATTGCAAAAGAAAATTATTCGAATAATGAAACTATGCCTTCAACGTGATTCCTGCAAGCCTTTTTTCATTGAACTGGGAATCTTACCATTGCCTTGTCTATTTATTTACGAATCTGTAATATTTGTCAAAAATGACCTACTTAATGGAGGGAACATATTTTCATGCAATATTGATATTTATAATTACAATACACGCCGTAGAAATCACGTGCATCAAATGTCAGTATCAACAGCTCAGTACAAGAAATCAATATACAATACATGTACGTTACTTTACAACGCATTGCCAGATGACATAAAACAATTAAAGTCGTTACACAAATTTAAGTTTAAAGTAAAATCTTTTCTGCTGCAAAACTGTTTCTATACAATTAGAGACTATACTGATCGTGAAAGAAAAATAATGTTTAATGTAACAAAACAAAGATATATAATGAATTAGTTTACGTTTGCATTGTATACATTTAAAAAAAATATTTAATACGCCTGTAACAAGTAATGTACTTCAGCTTCCGGGTCAATGACCCCCATCTCGATCAGGTTTTTGTCCAGTTTCCCTGATCCATAGAGCAAATGCTGAGATGGCCCTTTGTTTTGCGTCTGGACGTAAATGTAGCTTCACTGTGCGCACGTTTTGTTGAGCACTCTTTTTGCTTGTAGTTCATTAACCGTTAAAACTGATTTTCTATAACTCGGGAAAAAACATTTTTCAAATAATTTTATTTTTCTAAAATAATTATTTTCTAAATTCATTTTTTCGTTGTTGTTTTTTTTTTTCAAGAAAATGTGCGCAGATAAATTTCTTTCCCCACACGTCATATACAGTTTTTACTGTTTTTTGACAAATAAATAAATTAGGTATGTTCTTTAAGGTGGATGTTCATATATATTGTGTCGTAAGTATATTAGCCTTTAAGTAAACCTTTAACACTAGATGTCACAACCGCACACTCGACGCATAACCAAACAAGTAATGGCGCTCCTCTTGGCGCTCGGCGTTCTTCATTTGTCATTTGCTTCAGGCTATTAGATTTCATTTGTTTCTTAGTAAACGTCGGCAGCTGTGTAGATGACATAATCACAATTTGAAGCCTCTGATTGGATAATGGAACCCCCTCTCCCCTGTCAGGAGGGAGCTGTCAAATTGGCAGAAGTATTATTCGCAGTTTAGGTGCCGGAGGATTCTAACCGCTTCTGACGTCATTACTGAGAGTTCGCATATCGCTTAAGACATGGATCTTTTCAGTTGTTTGTGGCGACGGGGAGGGGGGCAATCTCAAAACCTTCTATTATATCCCTCTAATCTTCTAGAGTGTAATGTTATGCGTGTCAACGACTGTCGGCAGATTTAAGCAACAAGATAGAACTCGTGTGTTTTTTTGTGTATTATTGTTTATGGTTTAAGGATGCGTCATCAAAAGTATTTTCTGGAAAAGGCGTCATCAGCAATAAAAAATAATTAATTGGCCAAGTCGCTCTGAAAGCCCTGGAGTATTTGCTGCTATTGCATTATCTGGAAGAACAATATTCAGTCTTCCTGAATGCGAGCGACTCCGCGCAGTTTTGTAGTCTGCGCCTAGTTTGAGTTTAGGAACACCTGGAGAGTTTGGTCATCGAAATATTATCAGTAGAATTCAATTTGAAAATTAGAGCTTCATCACGTTGGATTCTCTAAAATGAGTTGATTTTGTGCTTGGCCCTTCGGAGACAAAAATAATTGTAATTCGCAACGAGGAAATTGATCGAGAAGTTTCTAAATTTCCGAAGTAAATAAGATGGTAGTCAGGGACTCGGGTAGGTTTTTGCAACAGATATGAATTCCATTTACATGTTGAACGCCGTTGTAATGGTTGACTCAGGAAACTTGTGAAAACCAAATAGGTCACAGAATATCGAGTAGGTTTGCGTTAATGAATTGCAAACAATCGACGCACTTAATGATAAGATTAAGAGTAATGAATAAAAGACAATGAATGTTCAGTGCCAATTTTACAATTCTTTGAATTTCGAGAAGGATGCTTTTAATAAATGCTTTTACAATGGAATATTCAAAGGTGCAATAAACGACTTATTCTCACAATCAAGAAAACACACGGCCAATTTTTCGTCAAAGTGGATGTGTTTTTAAGAAAATATTGTTTTGGCTGTGGTGAACTGTATGGAGACCTCTCCAGATTTAAAGAATGGTATTTAAATGAAACTTTCTCAATGGAATTCGCACTAAATTTTTTTGAATAATTATAAATATTGCTTTCTGATTCACATGCGAGAGTTAAATTCCGTTCCGTCATCTTCGAAAGGATATTCCTAGTTTTATGACCTCTTGTCCTGGACTCAAGTGTATGAGTGTATGAGATCTGTGAGAAATCTGCCTGTTCTTCCTTCTGAGGATACTCAGCAATATGGAACAAACATGGTCCCTAGGGGACTAGTAGTTACCATTATTCATTTCTAGTATTCATTCATATCATTCATTATTCTTTTTATTCAACATTTTTCAATTCATTCATTATCATCCCTTTCATTTGTTCATTAATTCATTTGATTCTTACAGAGCGTACCTCTTATATGAGCGAAGTGCTTGCGGCAAATTGCTGTCGGGTTCCTTCATGAGGTAGCGCCGCGTGCCGCGCGTCGCCTCCAGGAAGAAGGCCTCAACTAGGACGTCGTCCACATGATAGGAGAATGCCTCGCGGTCCTCTGGCCTCAGCCGATTCTCCAGATCCAGGAATCGTTTGTTTGAGAAGTCCCAGTTTTGCAGGAGGAAAAACGCAATCGCCATGTTGGCCGAGTAGATTCGGCGCTGCAGGCGAAGCAACCTGCAACAGACAGGTTCACCGTGACTGCGATAGTCAGTCGGATGTCGTTTCAGTCGTTTCCGACGATCTTGAAGGATGTAACCAGTCTTCAGCGGTTACACAATCCATTTTTAAGAATATGGCGTTTAAGCGCTACTGAGAATGCAAAATTTGATGCTCTTTTTCACAGAAAATTTTGGAGTTTTCAAAAACCTTAATTTGATGCACGTACATTCACAAATACAATAATGTTTACAAATTCCGGGTAATGTGCATATTAAAGATTTGAGAAACATTAAAAAAATTTCATTTTTATAATTTTTGCAAAAACAAAAGAATAGAGCAATATGGAGTTTGTCATCTCATAGAATACATTTAGTACTATCCCTATCAAAAATGTTTGAGCCGTTTTTGAAAAAATCTTGTTTTTGTAATATTTATAAAATTGCACATATTTCACGCAATATTGTTCAAAAACGACTAAATATTTTAAAAAATTTACATGACCTTCATGAAAGAACTCACTTTGGAGAAGAAATTTTATCTGGAGGAAAAATCTCTTATCTGCAATTTTATAGTTGGAGGAAGACGACGAGAAAAGTTCGAACTTTTGCAATTTTTGAATATTCAGAGTTTTTAACCGGCATGATACCTACTCCCACTCTCTTAAATGACCTTCAGACTATCCAACAAGAATATTTAGTCAAAATTGTTGGCGCCATTTTTTTGAAAAATTTGAAAATGTCCTAGGGGCTTATATAAAGTACCTTCTAAAATTAAAATATCGGTTTCAAATTCAAGAGGCCACGAGATCATTCAGATTGTTTGGGGAGTATCAATTTTTGAGAATATCGGCTGAACGGTTCAGTCATTAGCGTTGTTCACAGACATAGACGGACAGACGTTTTGCTTTCAATGGTTTTTTCGTTATCAAGGACTCACAAAATAAGCATTCTGGCTGCACCATGTGTTGGGAGATTTTTTTCTTAATTTAGCAACTGGATTTATCTAGTTTTTCGTTACCAGGGCCCTGTAATAAGAGTTTTTCTGCCGAAAATCCGCCGTTTTTTCACGCATTACATAAGTTTGCCTATACTATACGTCCGTCCGTCTGTCCGTATAGTATACGGGAAAGTAAAAATTACATTTGTGTAATTTTTGAAAAAACAAAAATACCACAAAATGAACTTGACGTCATATTAAAGAGCGCATTTAGCACTATATGTTCCAAAAGTTTGAAGAAATTTTGGAGCCAATTATGAGAAAACGGCGTTTGAGTTTTTCTGAAAATGCGGAATGTTGAGCTAATTTTCACAGAAAACGGTTGAGTTCTAGAGAAATTTTACTTGACATTATTTAAAATACGTGTACGCATTAATACATTGATGTCAACAAATCCCCGCTAATGTAAGTATTAACGACTTGAGAGACAAGTCAAAAGAATTACCTTTTTGTAATTTTTGAAAAAACAAAAGAATAGAGCAATATGGCGTTTATGTCATCTAATAGAGTACATTTAGCACTATCCTTAACAAAAATTTAAAGAAAAACATTTGGAGCCGTTTTCTTGTTTTTGTATTTTTTTAACTGCACATAATGCACGAAAACTACTAAAGTTTGAAAAAAAATTACATGACCTTCAAGGAAGAGCGGTGAACTATGAAGAACAAATTTTATTTGGAGGAAAAACCGCTATCTCCAATTTTGTAGTTGGAGGAAGACGCCGAAAAGAAATCAAACTTTCCTAATTTTCGAAAATTCAGAGTTAACCGTGAAAATCAGACCTATGCCACCTTAATAAGTGTATTTTCCTCTATTCTTACAAGAAATTTATAGAAAAAAATTTGGAGCAGATTTTTTTATTTTGAAAATGTCCAATGAACTTCATGTTCAGTATCCCCAAAATTAAAATATCGGTTTCAAATTGAAGGAGCCACGAGATCTGCCAGATCAATCGGGGGGTATCAATTTTTGAGAAAGTCGGCTGCACGGTTTAGGGGCTAGCGTTGCTCAAAGACAGACTGACGTACAGACGTTTTGCTTTCAATAGGTTTTCCGGTATCAAGGACCCACAAAACATGGATTCTTGCTGCAGGACATGTTAGGAGATTTTTTTCTTAATTTAGCAACTGGATTTATCCATTTTCTCGTTAGCAGGGCCCTGTAATAAGAGATTTTCTGCCGAAAATCCTCCTTTTTTTCGCGCAGCATTACATAACTTTCCCTGTTCTATACGTACGTATAGTATACGGGAAAGTAAAAACTGTTTAAATCCTAATTAACATATTTTTCATATCAATCCTATTAGTAAAATTATACCTCCAATACGTAATATATTTACAAGAAATCGTGGTGAATGTATTTAAATTTATTAATTTTTACGAAGGTTTTGTACGTTTTTACCATTAGCTGATGGATCAGCGACAACCACGATGCCACGTGCATCGGTCGACCTATTATCCGCGCTCGTTTTCTGGAATCTTTAACCCTCGCTTCGCAAGAGTAGGGAGTTACGAAATGAAATCTCACAAAATAATTACTTTTCCGAACATTTTTCGCCTGGCTTTACATCACAGATTCAACAGTGGATCAATGTCAATAGTTTAGCTGCGCTGGACTAAGGCGTCTTGTCTGGACTGAGGACCACAGCCGCCTCTAATAGCACTGAAGATGGCCGCAATGCGGTCGAAAAAGCTTTATGCCACAAACAGTTACGATGGAGAGCCAACATCTAATATTGATTTCGATAACTTTTTACTGTAATAAATGCCCGCCAACGCCGGGTAATAAGAATATATTATATTACTTTTAAGTGATGTGTTTCTAATTTAATCTATCCAATGACTCCCTAATTAAAAGATACGAAAAATAAATAAAAATAGAATATAGTTTACGGGAGAGATACCGTGCTCAGAAAGTATGCGTTCCGGTTGTTTACCTGCGTTCGTTTTGAGATTAATGGTTTCAAACACATCAAATTTAAATGTTTAATTTATGCGTGTAAATTTCACGAAAACATCGAAGCAAATTTAAATCATTGGCTACGACTTTTCCACTCACACGTATAACTTGCGGGCGTTACTGTTTATCCTAAGCGCGAATTTCCAAATACACAATGTTTCGCTTGGAGTCTCAACTGAATTCGCTGGATATCGCTTGGATTCTTAGTTGTATTTCTTGTGTTATCCACTAAGATTTACTTTATCCCGTCTCTTTTCAGTATTCTTTTGTCTTAAGGGTGTATAAAATATCAAATAAAAACACACAAAACAAGAAAATGAATAGGGAAGGCGTGAGAACTGAATTCATTCGGAATCAACTGTAGGCAGCCGTCATAATCTTGCCGTTCCGTTCCGTTTTGACTGGTCGGTGTCGAGTCGTTCTTGTTGAGCTCTGGGGAGCTATGAAGTCAAGAAAAGCCGTGGAACTTTTAATTTGTTAGTTTATGACTTAAAATGTAATTAACTTAAAATAGTTACTTAAAAATTATTCTTAAAATTCATAAATTTTTTTACAAATAATTTTATCATTATTAATTCCGCCAATTAGAAAAGTCTAATTCTCATCATCAATTTTTTTATCGTGAGAACTTTTCCCTGTATTTTCTCTGGAACTGAAATTCCCTGCGTTTTCCCGGCTTCCTCGTGTTTTCCAGAAAGTGGTCACCCTGTCCCTACTAAAGTTATCACTCCATGCAATTGCACTGAGCAGACCACAGTAAACGGCTTTGCTTATACTAAGGCAGATAACGGAACGGGTTGCTGTTGGGCTACGCGTTTTGGGGGAGGTAGATAAATGGCTTGAGGAAACTTGAAAGCAGGATGCAGTCGAGATTGGTCCGGGGTGCGACGGGGCAAGGGCTCTCACCCCCTCTCAGGAAGAGGCCACTCAATAAGCCTGTGACGGCGCCGGATCGGTCCGTGAGTAAGGTATGCTCACGTAGGGTGCTGGCCTGCCGACGCTTGCATCTGGCGCTGATAAGCAATGCTGCACTCACATGGGTTTTCGGCCGGTGACGGACAGCAGAGCGTCGCCGAACACCGCCGGCAGCAGGTGGAAGAAGAAGAACTGCACGAAGAAGAGGTAGCGGTTGCTGGTCATGAAGCAGCACGGGTGGTACAGAGTGCCCGACAAGGGCAGCGCGTCGGTGGCGGCGCGCGCGAGTTCGATGAGGCGCCGCAGGGTGATGCGCTTCATCACCCCCATCGCGGCGTTACACACGAGCGGCGGCCCCAGCCTGCGCAGCCACACACAGCACACCTGCACTCAAGACACAATTGACCGGAGAGTTGTCGGGTTGAGGGATGGCCTGCTGAGGTCATTAGTCTAGTAAATGTAGTGCATGTTATTCCTTGGGAGGTATGGCCATCTTCCCCCGCTGGACGGTGAGATCTAGGGCCCAACTACACACGGGCTAGCGGAGTTTTCCGCGAACAGGTATCTCCCACCAGCGGAACACTCTCCCTGCCGCATCAGCCTCTAAGCTCCCGACTGGTCTTCTAATATTTATGGTATTTGTAGTTCATGCGTGTGTAAGTAAGGGGTGAGGATAAGAAAAGTAAGAGGAAGGAAAGATCGCGCGCGATCCGAAGGATCCGATCAACACGGACGCTGTCTGGGCGAAGCTGCTGAACGAGAAGGTAGTGCACGCGCGGAGTCGGCACCCGCGTGTACTGCACGGGATGCGGGATATGTCCGCAGAAGCAGGAGCACACGGCGAAATGCCGGTTCCTGTGGCGTAGTGAGGCGCTCTTAGCGCACAGGGCAATGAAGGTCCCCTCCGCTCTGTTAAAGAAACTCGACAGCCGAGGCCGATTGACTCGGTCTAGCAGGTCAAGTCCAGATCGCCCCACACACTGGTTGTGCCTGTTCCTGCTCTGCCCGTCACAGTATGCCCTTTATGTAACAAGATCACAACAGCAGTAACGTGCTACTTATTGTAGCGCACGTACGGCAGGTGCAAGGCGTTGTGGAGCACGTGCGGGACTGCTGGTACTACCAATCACTGTTGCCCCCAAACCTGCACCTTGATGCACACCACCGAGAGCGAACGGGGTTTTATCCCCGCCCCCACCGCTAAGGCGGCCACGGTGGCGTGCGCTCATCTTGGATGCACGCTCACTTTTCTGTGTGAAAAAGCGTAGAAGGTGTATTTTAGTTTCCGTGATTTGCGCGATAGGCGTGCGTCAGCAGATGCCTCTAAAACAGTCCCTGACGCTGCCCAGGACAAGAACAAGCGCCAATGCGGAGCTCTTGCTTTGTTGAAGGAACCGGCTGCTAGAGCTGTGCGGCGGCGCTGGTGAGGACCCCAGAGGAACGAGACCGATCAATTACGGAGCAATTACTATGTCATAGTCAGTGGTGATTGGAATCAAATACAATGCTCGTGATGCAGACGTGAATACACGGAACCAAAGGACGTCTGGGCAAGCATCGGGCGCGCACCCCTGAGGTCTGCAGGCAATGTCAGCCGTCCCCGACACCGGGGTCGCGACCCTAGGTGTGCCTCCCTCACCAGGTCCCCCAGCTAACGGCCCTCCGCCCCCTCCCACCGCGGGAACCTGCTCAAGCACTGGGGCATCACCTGGACTTGACAGCAGCTGTCACAGAACAGACCCACCTCCTCAACCAGCCAGATACTGCATAGAGGGCCACTGCTTTCGATGATCTGTACTAAAAGTGCGTTGGCGAGATGTAGAAAGCCCTTCACATCAATTTCTTTTCAGACCACGCCCCCCTCCGCGAGCTACTGGTGCCAGGATAGAGATCACGGCACCAGAGCAGCAACCCCGACCTACAAGCGACATCAGGAAAAGCTAATGGGGCATTCCATGAAAATCAAGAACTTTTATGCCTACATCTTTTATTTTTTCTTCCAACTAAAAACCTCATAAAACCTTTCCTGAAACTATAAATTAGTTATAAATGTTTTACTTTTTTCACTAGTTTCTAATTCCAAGAGTGGTACACCTGCTTTCATGATAGAATGTTTCGCGGTTTTTCGCATGCTCAAAACGATACTATTTTCAGAGGTTGTAATTTGCATAACAACCATTGTTGTGAAGCTTGTGTGTTTTCCAGGACAATATAAGTATACATAAGAATATATTTTCACTCTTACAGCTCTGTAAAAATGTCTACAAGTAATTAACTAACCGAATGAAATTAATCAAATTCAATGTCCCGCACGTAACTCGAAATAGGTAAAGTTTTGTTTTACAGAAAAAATACATTCTGCAAGTGATCTGTGAATACATTTTTTCTTCACTTAATGACTATGTATTGGGTTATAATAGTTTTAAATCACATTCTTAATGTTAGACGCAATTATAATAATTTATGTTTTTGTCCCGCACGTGACCGTCTGTCACTGCACGCCGTAACCTCTCTTCATTGAAAAGTTTTACTATTAAATATGTTGATTTTATATTATTTGACAATTCAGAAATTGAAATGACAAAGAAATCAGTTAGTGCTAGAAAGATGAAGAAGATGAGGGAAAGGTAGAAAGCTTAAAATACAAATAATCGAAAAGAAGAAAATAAAAGAATTGCAAATTTGAAGAGGAAAACTAAGGAGTGAAATGTCTTAAAAAGAGAAACAGGACTTCAGGATATATGAAAGAGACAGGAAGAGAATACAGAGATCAAATAAAAAGCTTAATAACTGAATTGTTTTTAATGACGAAACAAATTCGCCAAACACACATTACTCCTGTGAGACAAGATTATCCAAAGCCGTTTAGAAGACATCTCGGATTCTCCTAAAATCACCCAGGAAGCAAAAAGCTGTAGCAAAAAGTTTAGAAAAACGCATTAGCTGAAAGAAGTGCACAAAGATAAGTCAACCAATCATGAGGAAAATGAAAATATGGCAGTTACCAATTTTTTCCCGCCCGGACATTACTTATACCTGTCCAGGAATGAAAGATGTAACAGTTCGGAACAAAGGTAAAAGAGACAAATTGCAAAAAACATCATTTGGAAATTTTAAAAGAAGCATACTTTATTTTCAAAAAAGAAAATTGCAATTTCAAAATTTTGTTCTCTCTGTCCAAAAAATGTATTGTTACTAAAAGACACTCCAGCTGATCAATGCAAAATTCACGAAAGTTTCACACTGAAATTTACTTAACTTTCTCCTAAAGCTACGTACTTAAACGATTTTTGGGAAAAAGTACTCTGTAACAGTAAGCTAGACTTGTTATTAGAAGGCCATGTGTGATCAGTGTTCCAATGGAAACCTGATGCCTTGTCCCACTCCCCCAGAACAAATTGTGATTTGGAAAGTATGGGAAAAAAGCGATGATGGTAGGTTACAACTTTCTTTTAAAGAAACCAGTTTAGGAGAATTATATGAACTAGTGACAGCTGATCTACCTGATGTGATGAACCATGTTAACACAACCGTATTCAGCAAAAGGAATTTCAGTTGTGAATTCCAGAAAGAAATCCAACGTGCTCTTTGGTCACGCAGAAGCGTATTTTTGTTTACTGCGCCAGTCTTCTATAAAGGGAAGTGCAAAACCTACGTAATTTGTTCCGTCAATATAAGAATCAAGACAGTGTTCGTGTTCATCGACTTTTTGTATGAGGAAATCATTCCGACAAGTGATGATCAGCCAGTCAGAAATAATATGGATCGATGGGCCATCACAAGAATTTAAAAATAAATTTACAGTGAAGATGCTTTGCATATATTCTGAAAAATATAAAAGAAAATTTTCTTGGAAGTATTTTGCAACTGTCCATAGTAAAAGGGTCGTCTGTGGAATTGGAAGCAATGTAAAGCGTCTAGTGAGAGAAAATAATGGCTCAAGGGAAAGGATGTAACGTTGAATCGGCGAAAGATGTTGCTGGAATCGCTTCTGAAGTTGTTAGCGCTACCCGAATTATTTACGTAGCAAATGATCACATACTGACCGTGGACCGTTGCTTCAGAAAAGCCATGGAAGAATGTAGTAGCTGTTCCTGGCATACAAATTTTCATGTTCTCACTGGTGAAAAGAATGTAATCACATGTAAGAAAAATGCACTATCTACAGAAAAGCATGTTATCAATAAAAATTTGAAATCATAAAGTTATCATGTTTTTATCAGTCTCGCGTTTTGTCTATTTATATCCTCGTATTGTTACCGCGTTTGCCATTCAAGAATGTGGTAACATTTGCTAAAATTATAGTTTTTATGGTTATTTGATTGATTTTTTCGGCGAGTGGATAGTAAATGTCCCGCACGTGACCCCTAGTGTCCCGCACGTGACCATTATAAAACAAAACCTACAAGTCAGGGAACTGATGTTTTCGTGGTTACATTTACCTGAAACTATAGATTTATGTCCGAGGATTTCAGAAAAAATAATACACGCTTGCTGCACCCGCAGATGGGCTGGTAATCTTATCTGAATAGAAGTCTTTGTTAATGAGGTAATATTCACTTGTCCCGCCAGTTTCTATATCTCAAAAAATAAGTCATAGTTTGCTCTTTGTTTCACTCGTTATTCAGAAAAATATAACTATTTACTTAATTTTTATGCGGTAACAACTAAATAGAAAATGCGTGCAAATGTCCCACACGTGACCGCGGAATGCTCCTAATACGGGCGCTCACCGCGAAAAACGGTGGCCGAGAAGCCTCAAGGAAGAAGTGGAGATATTATTCACCCCCTTATAGTGCAACGATCCGGGGTGATATACAAAATATCGTTCCCCGCCCTCTCGGCCGGGACCCCACCAGTATCGCCGACTTTACGCCGGCAAAGTTACTGAGGAAACTCAGTAATTGCAGCAACACTGGACCGGGAGCGCATCGCATCACTTGTGCACTCCGTACCCGCTTTATTCCGCAAGGGTGAGGACCTGAGCAGCTGGCGTCCTAGATCATTCACACCTACACTTTATCAGTTGTATGTGGGTTTATTAGCAGGCCGCCTAAGCGATTGACAGAGATATGGTGCCTTATCCACAGCACGGCCTCCGTTTTTCCCCTGACGCATGCGCAGGTACAAGAAGCGGATGCTGGCTGAGATGACAAGATGGCACGGGCTAAGGTAGGCGAGCTCCTTTCCTCCCTCTCGGGCCCACGAATTTATTCGTTTATACATCAAAGTTGTCGGGAGCAGGAAACCACGAACTAAGTTTATATTGTGCGATATCTGGAGCGTGGATTTGGCCTACAAAATCTTAGTCGAGGAGGACTCTACGTGCAGAGGGTTGCACCGGCAGAGGCGCGCGTGTGCAAGTACCTGACGGGAGCACCAGTGCAGAGGAACAATAGAGCTGCCTCCTTCTGGTCTCACGCCACCTGAGGTTCGAGAGGCTCTCTCTGGGCTCACCCGACGAGGAGAACATTACTATCCGGCAGCTCCCGCCCCGCCCACCACCGCAGCAGAGTGAGGAGCAGGACGTTCCCGACGCAGAGGGGGAAGAAGAGGGCGACGGTGAAGAGATGGCTAGGCGGAGGAACTGTGGCTGGAGGAGACGTCCGGCGCTGCTCCCCTCCACACCAGACAGTGCCCACAAGGGTCCCGAGGCTGAGAGTGGGCTGCCCGCATTCTGGTTTCGGGGACCCACCGTGGAAGCTGCTGCCATCAATGTCTCGACGTCCCCTACTCATAGTGACTTCCCACAGGAATTACGGATGCTGCGGGGCGAAGATGCGGAGTCGTCCCATGGGGGCGAAGTGGCTGCTTCCGTTCTGCCAGCAGGCCAGGATGCCGCAGTGCGCGCTTAAGGCGGATTGTCCGCGGACTAATTCCCGGGAAAATTGCCTAATTACGACTAAATCCCGGGGACACCTGCGCAGCAGTGGTGAAGGTAGTCATGCAGTTGGGTACTCTGAAAATCTTATCTTACATGTTTTTGTAAATTAGCTCCACTCATCGCGTTTTTCATTCATCAAAAAAGACAATAGTTTGTTCGCGAAGTACGCGATCAAGTCACACCTTTTGTATTCTAAGGAATCTCACCCCTTTCTGGCGACCTCGCAGCTGCACATGATAATTCCCTTGACGACGACGTCGCAGGGAATGTAGTCGATGAAGCAGTCAGGGTCGCTGTAGGCCGTGTGCACCACGCCCTTTGCAGCGCCCACCATCAAGCCAACGGGGCCGTTGAAGTTGTCGATCCAACCGGGGAAAGGGTCAACGGCGGTAGACACCACTGCAACAAGAACCGAACAGTAAGCACAATTCAGGATATTTGTTTCCGGGCACGTCAGCTTTTGTCGCTTTTTGTCCCGTTAGAGAAGTGTTTATTCTATCTGAGAAGATGGCGACGTTCCTCAGCGCTGGATCGTTAGAGAACCGACGTATGCGTTGACATGTGGGTGATTCTCCTTCAGGTATCTCCCCAGCTGGGCTCCGCTCCAGTCGGCGATCTCTATGGCCCCGACTGGTTGCGTAATGTGGGCTAATGTAATACCTGTTGGTGTGTGTCAAAGGGCAGAAGAAGGTAGAAAAGATCCGGTCCGTGGTCCATTGTGTGGGTATTTCTCCGACATTTAATCTCATGTTGATCGGAGAAACTACGGAAAACTACTGATCAGAGCAGCAGGCCGCTATAATTTACATTCGGATAGCGCGTGGCTGTATTGGACCTACCTAAATGGGAAGTATCAAAAATCCGTCACCGTAGAAACCGGGATCCTAGGACCTTCCGGGCAGAAGTCGCTGCCGATATAGCGGCAATGCTGCTTCTAAACTGACTCAGCGGTGCAGGACCTCTCAGAAACTGGCGCAACACGATACGTTGTGTGTTGAGTGCTGCTCTTGGAACTTCTTGCGCTACGAATTTACGCTAACGAAAAATTATGACGCAGTCCATGGGGTCATCGCTTTGCACTCTCACTGCTAAAGGTCGTCATATGGGCGCTAGGTAATGGGCTTAGCATTGCACCTAAGCGACATTCTTTCATAACGCCGTCCGACTTCCCGTCACAACTGATTTTTTCACACTCGCCACAACAGTACTGTTGGTAGAAAACTGAGAGCTAAGTAAACTGATATCCATACAAAATGCGATAGGCTTTGAAAAATAGTATTAAGCATCTTTTTCTCTAAATTTTTTTTCAAATTCAAATACTGTTTCTCTCGAAAATTATATTTACTGGTATTTGAGAAAATTGTAACAACAAGGAGGAGGCATACAACTACATTATATTCCGCAGATTAGTAATATCAGAATATACAAATGATTAAAATTCCAGTCCCTTAGTTGGGTGTGAAGCCGCCACGCACTGCCATCAGTGGCTTTAGACATGGCATTGATTCGAAGAGAACCTGGACATGCTCCTGTCGAACACACTGCTACGCGGTTTCTTAGCGTGACCAAAAAGCATCGACAGTGGCTGCTGGAGGACGGGAACGAAAAAGTTACCGGCCGTTCATATCCCAGACATGTTCGATGGGCGACATGTCAGGCAAATATGCAGGCCAGAGAAGCAGTGGCACCCGTCGTTCATCGCAGAATGCTTGCGCATTTCTCGCCACGTGCGGTCGCGCATTGTCTTGCTGAAATATGGATATGGAGCTGCTTGCAGGAGAGCCAGAACCTCGGGCTTTAAAACCCTCCTTCATATAGCGGTTTCTGTATAGATTGCCTTCAATACGCATGAGGCGAGATAGCACATTGGTAGCCAATGGCGCCCCAAACCAGCACACGTGGCGTTTGCCCGCTATGGCACGGAACAATGCAGGCTGGCAGAATGCCATCACATTGCTGGGGTCGAACACGTCCGCGTCCACTCTCTGTAGCACATTGAAGCGAGAATCGTCCAAAAACGCATTTTGCCACTCAGCAAACCAGTGAACATATTCACGTGCCCATTGCTATCTGAGGCGTTGATGGTTTCTGGCCATCTCCGAGTCTCTGAAATCTGCCGCAGTGGTATGCGTGCCGCCAGTCCAGCTTTCAACTGTGTCGAACCCTCGATGCAGACATGACCACACCCGTTGCAGTGCTCTTAAGGCTAAATGTACCGACACTAGTTCAAGTTGTCGCCACCACGTGGCAGCACCAAATTTAGTGAATTTTACTTTACCGATTACGTTTGAACAAATGGTCCGATTTTCGATCTGTAAATGGCATTTGACTCCTGTTTATAATAGAATTTACGCTAAGAAGCCCTTTTACCAAAAAAAACTAGCAGAAACTCGATTTTTAAAATTTTTCTCGTACTTCCGGGAACAATTTCAAAAATGTGGGCTTATAGCGCGATGGCGACACGCTTCCAGAATCCAACGCCGTGTCAAACATGCAAATCGGATAAATAGGAGCGACGGTAAGTGAAATTTCGAAAAACACCTCACCCCACTCCCCCTTTCCCTTCCACGCCGCGGGACATCCGCCCCTTGTGGGCCAGCGGCGCGGCCAAGCAGGCACGAGTTTCTGCTAGTTTTTTTGGGAAAAAAGGGCTTCGTAGCGTAAATTCTATTATAAACAGGAGTCAAATGCCGTTTACAGATCGAAAATCGGACCATTTGTTCAGACGTTATCGGTAAAGTATATTCCTGCTGATGGTGCTGCGATATATTGAATTTTCCTACAAGTTTTTTTCGGCACATTTAGCCTTAAGTAGAGAGCAGAGTGTGGACGATGTCATTTTGTGGGTTACGGATATACGGACAAGATGCTGGGCATCTCGCACTGTTGTCACATTGTTTGGTCCAGTACCTGTTCATCGCTATGTACGACCATCCTTTATCCACAGGTTCCACACACACACACACACACACACACACACATACATCACTGTCGTAGCAGCGCGCCCCGTTCGAGCCGCAATGTCACAGAAAGACGAACCCGCTTTGCGCAGACCGATCGTTCTGCTTTGTTCTAACTCACTCCTAAGCTGTTATTGCGCCCTTTAGGGTCGACGAGGCTTACCGGAACTTGCTTGCACGTTTCCACGTCGATTGACGGCTGTCACGACTTTATGTGGATCAACACAGGCCTAACCTGTCACGCAAAGGTGGGCGCTTCTACGGCCACGTGGGCGCTATCTCTATGCAAATGTAATCACATCTTATGGATACAGTGTTGTATACATCCATCGACTTTTACATGATTCCGACCATTCCTTCAGGGTGTTGCAATGTTTACTCGTACAAATACTAGTATATGTATTTACTGCATGGATCTTTGTAGCTTCATTAAATGTCACATTTTTTGCCTGTGGAGTATAGATTAGGGGAATGCTAAACAATATTAACTAGTGCTACAGAATAGCACAAAATTGCCCGTACTTTCTATTTCCTTTAGTCTTGCATATCTATTCGGACATACCACATACTCTTGCCAGCTGCCATTTATCGTCGTCCAAAGTACATGTTTTTGGTAATTTATTAAGTTTTCGGTTTCCTAATTGTAGAACGGAAATATTATTGTAAGAATATTAAAGAACAGTAAAATCTCGTCTTAAATGGCAATTTTCTCCGAAAACATGGAACCCACTTTTAAGAAAATGGCATTTAAGCGCTACTGTAAATGCAACAGTTCAAGCTCTTTTTCACAGATAATTTTTGAGTTTTCGAAAAAAAACGTCATTAAAAGTCATTGGAAGTCCGTCAACACACAAATACAACAGTGTTTACAAATTGTGGGAAATAAAGGATATTAACGGTGTGAAAGATCTTTCAAACAATTACATTTGTGTAATTTTTGAAAAAGCAAAAAAATACTCCAAAATGAACTTAACGTCATATTAGAGTGCAATTCGCACTATCCGTTCGACAAAGTTCGAAGAAAAACTTTGAGCAATTTTTAGAAATTGGCGTTCGAGCGTTTCTGAAAATGCGGAATTTTGAGCTAGTTTTCACAGAAAACTATTGAATTTTTGAGAAACTTTATTTGACAATATTTAAAGCACATGTACTCTGTCCATCTGTGTGTGAACAACGCTAGGGACTAAACCATTCAGTTGATTTTCTCTAAAATTGATACTCCCGATCGATCTGGCGGATCTCGTGGCCCATTGAATTTGAAAACAATATTTTAATTTTGAGGGGTACTTTACACGAAGCCCTCCGGGCATTTTCAAAAATAATCTCAAAAACTGCTCCAATTTTTTTCTTTAAATTTCTAGATTTCTTTAAATTTATTAAATTTCTTTAAATAGAGTAAAATACACTTATTAAGGTGGCATAGGTCCGATTTTCACGGTTAACTCTGAATTTTCGAAAATTACGAAAGTTTGAATTTTATTCGGCGTACTCCAATTAAAATTTGTTCTTCATAGTGAGTTCTTTCTTTAAGATTATGTACATGATTTTGAAAATTTAAGTAGTTTTCGGGCAATAATATATGCAATTAAAAAAATCAAAAACAAGATTTTCTCAAAAACGGCTCCAAATTTTTTCTTTAAACTTTTGGTAGGGATAGTGGTAAATGTACTCTATCAATGACATAAACGCCATATTGCTCTATTCTTTTGTTTATTTGCAAAAATGTAATTTTTTGACTTGTCTCTCACGTCGTTAATATTTACATTATCGGCGATTTGTTCACATTATTATATTAACGAGTACATGTGCTTTAAATAATGTCAAGTAAAGTTTCTCGAAAACACAACCGTTTTCTGTGAAAACTAGCTCAAAATTCCGCATTTTCAGAAACGCTCAAACGCCATTTTCTCATAAATGGCTCTAAATATTTTCTTTAAACTTTTGAAACGGATAGTGCTAATTACACTCTTTAATATGACGTAAAGTTCATTTTGGGTATTTTTTTGTTTTTTCAAAAATTACACAAATGTAATTTTTTTGAAAGATCTCTCACATCTTTAATATGCACATTACCAGCAATTTGTAAATATTATATTTGTGAGTGTAAGTGCTTCAAATTTCGCATTTTTTATAGTGTTTAAACGTCATTTTCTTAAAAATGGTTACAAATTTTTAAAAGAAAATTGCCATTTAGAACGATGTTTTTGTGTTCTTTAATATTCTAAAATTAACATTTCTGTTCTACCATTAGGAAACCGAAAAATGTAAAAAATGTACTTTGGGCAGCGATAGATGGCAGCAATTTTCCCAATGAAATGCATTTATCAAACTATATCTTCAATTGAGGTAATTTTATTTTCTTTTTTTTTAAATACGAGTAGTTTCTCTATAATTTCGTGACAAACATAATAGCCCGCTGAGAATTAGTACGCTTCAGACAGCCGGATGCGTCGTAATTTAGAATTTGCAATTTTGTATATTATTTCTTAGTTCGTTTCTGACAATCGACCTTTTGTTATACATTTACACATGATATTTTAGAAATTGTATAGTTTGAAATATTTGGAATAAAAATTGCTAGCTCTTTAAGGGAGTAGCGAGAATGCAGGCAACAATGGAATCCTGTTTGCGGTCGCGAATCTGTGAAGTACGTGTCATTGTTGTAACTTGATGTAGCTGTATCAAAAGAAGTTATAATTGTCAATTGTATGTAGATATTAGCACGAAAATATTAATTTTTTGCACCAAATGCTGTACCATTTGTAACGAATAAAGTATTTGTTGCATCGTTTTAGAAATATTCTTTAATCATAGCCCTATGAAATGCATTTCTGTATTGTCCGGGGTATCAGACTTCTTTTTCCAAAACAAGTTTACAAAACTTTTGTATTATATTTATATACAGTTGTAGAATTCACATAGTTTTGACAACACTGGGATGGAAACAGTGCGTTTTTGGCGTCTTTGTTGAATTGGACGTTTTCAGATGATAGCCAAGATGTTAGTAGCGCAGAAAGTGCAATATTTCAATACTACGTAGCTATTTTCAATAATGCGGGAAAGCACGACTAGTTTAGATTTTAGACTCTAATTTAGATTCTAGTTTAGATTTAGCACGACTAGTTTAGATAGGTTTACTTATACATCACTTTTTGTAATAAGTGAAATTCAAAATAAATACTATACTTGTATTTCTTCTTTTTCCATCGTCTGTTTAGTATTGTAGACGTTTTGAAGATCTCCGAACGACAAGAGATGTTCTTTCCGAGTGCACTAAATCATCGCCGTCTACTGAAAAACCATAATCATACAGAAACGTGGTTGGTCTCATTTCAAGATTTGAACTACCTGTGTCATTTCATTGGGCTTTTCTTCGAAAATAGTTTCTAGCATGGTGAAAATTTAAGGATATTGTCACGCCCGTACGCGGTCCCCGGCGGCGTGGGAGCGCCGGAAATCCGTGAGGGCGGCCCAGGCCTAGCTCAGTCGGTCAATTTTGTTACCTTTCTGAAAATAAGCGGTGATGGAAGGAACTGCAAGGTGCAATACAATGACAATAACAATTTGGGTGACTGATAAACACAATAGAAGGTTTATTTCCGCCTAATGATAGGCCGGAGAAGTTACACAAGGAATTTTAGAAGAAATGCCCTACCTAGTGAGCTCTGATTAGGAACAAAAGAAACTTAAATCTAAGAGAAAAGCAAAAATAAATTCACAATGCAATTATTCTACTGATTACACAAAGGAAATGATCATTCGCCCTCTGAACTGGCGATTACGTGCCTCAGCGTGGCACCGCAACTCACAAAAAAAGTCTTTGTACGGTCGTTGACCAAATACAATGCCTGATGATGATGATGGTGCTGAACAGGCGTCAAATGGCACCGGTGGCAGCTGGTCGCGGCGGCGGCGGCGTGTCGGCCTCTCAAAGCCGAAGGGGCGCTCGTCGGCACAGCGGCGGCGTGGTGGGCTGCGGCGGCGGCAGTTTCGTTGGCCCGAATCACGAGCAATCGCGTATCTCACGCACAAAGTCACACGGCGCGATCTGAGAGTTCCAATAAGTTCTATGCGAGCACAAATCTCGGAGAGTATCGGTCTAATTGCCAGTGGTGGCAGAGTTTAAAATTTGATACTCGGAAAGAGTTTCTCCCGGCTATCGAGATTAAACAAGACAGAATTGGATTGCACGGGGCAATCCCAAACCGCTCCCCAGAGCACGCGATGCCGGAGGTACCTCGACCTCTCTCCTCAGCTCTCTCCACCCAAGTCTCTCGTACCCTCACTTTGTGTGTTTTTCCCTCTTTCCCCCCCCAATTTTCGCAGATATTTCGAAATCATCCCTTCCCCACAGAATTCTACCCCTGATTGGTTGAGTGTGATGGCGTCTTAACTATTTTTTTAGCCAACCAGCTTCGGCGATTCTGGGAATTTTCCTTACTCTGTCTCATTCCAAAAGCCCTCTTTGTCTATCGAAGAAAGTAGGTCAAGAAGGGTGTGAGACATGATCGTTGTACCCCCGAAGGTTGCAGTGAATTACAACTTTGAGCTTCCCAGCGCGAGTGACAGCCAAAAAAAAACGTGACGGGCACGCGCCGCGAACCTATTCAAATAGTTCTGGGGCGCCTGAGATCCCGAACAAAAGGTCTCCCTCGTCCCGTGGTGTCATAAAACATTCGTGGAGGGCGCGCGTCGCGCGCTCGCGGGCGGTCAGCGGGGCACGGTCGGTTCTCTCCACGCACTAGCCTTCTGCATCGGCATTTTATTTATGAAAATAATTCGCAGAAGAACTAGCGTACCGCTACAATATCAAAATGTAGAAATAAACACTTGGTTATAATTTATAATTAATTTCTTCGAAACTAAACCATTAAACTCAATTACAAAATAATCATCACATTTTAAGAGGTGGTAAACTGGTCTCGCCGTCCGGTTGCAGGCGGAGCGCCTTCTTCTACTCCGCCCGCTCCCTGATTGGCCGTTGCGCTCTCTCCGCATTGGCCGATCATCCGACCACTCACAAAATCCCAAGTGCTTTTGTTCAGGTACATGTGGGTGTTCCTAGTTGTAATTGTAGTATAAGGAAACTTTTGGATTTCAGGATTTATTTTATAAGTTTCAAGAATTTCAAGAAACAATGAGTGTATTGAGTCATTGTGTTATTATCATTGTCATTATGTATCATCAATTATCATTGTTTTTATAACTAAAGAAAATATTATGTATTGTACAAATTGGTATTCGCTAATAACCATAGCTGTTGATGCGACTTAAAATAAACAAATTTTAAAAAAATGAGTGTGGGATGCTGTCAAATGCCTTCTTTTAATCTATATAGACTATGTTAGGGTTTCGTTTGTTTTGTGTAATTTGCTTAATAATTACTGAATCAATTGTTCTTCGCAACCTCTTGAAAACTTGGTACATCTTTTTCATTCCTCTTCAATAATTTTGTTTTTGGCTAAATGTTCACAGATTTTTGAGATGATAATTGCTGTGAGAAGCTTATAGATTATTGGGAGATATGTTATTGGGCAAGTCGGTGTCAAGTCCGAATAGCTAACAAAGACAAAAAGAAATTGAGAACTAGTACGCGAAACTCTGTGCCATTGTGTAGCACTACTAATTTGTTTCTAGTTTCCATGGATGATCCCACGAGCATCTAGGGAGATAACTGGTTATTCTCAGCAGAGCATCGCTTGCCAAGGAAAGACGGTGTTTTGAAACCAGGATTTGCCAAGTCCTAGAGTTCGTTTGAGACTTTTCACCCTCCGCCATTCATCCGCTCGGCATGGTTGTTCCACCTTCGGATTGGGGATATTTTTCGAGGTTTTCTTCTATAGAGCCACCGTGTTCTGGGTAAACAGGGTCACGTCTTGTAGGATGTGGCTCTTTACCACGCACGGACGGTCTTGGATGCAACATCATCAGAGGTAAAGATCTTGCTGGCATTGCTCCGCTTCTCCCTAGTGATGGTGAGGGTCAGAGACCCCGAACAAACGTGCTACCTCTCCCACCACCTGGACCCATTATTATTATTATTATTATTATTATTATTACTTTATTATCTCGTATCCTTACGGTGACTACATAAATTGTACAGATTGACATAATCACAATACAAATTATGGTTATAATTTTGAATCTAATTATTCACGTTGATTTCCTACAAATTTTCTGACGATTCTGGCCGTTGAGATTATAGTAACCTTCTGCATAAGCTTCCATAGGTTTTCATGAAGATCTAATTCCTTGAGACTTTGATGCATGGTCTTCGGGATGGCTCCAGTACTTGATACTATAATTGAAATGATTCTCACTTTGCAAACATTCCATTGTTGGATGATAGATTCTGAGAGATCCACATACTTAGTCTTCTTTTCTGTGTATTTCAACTGAAGATTGGATGTGTTTGGAATTGAGACATCGATAATGTCGACTTGCCTGCTTTCTTTATTGAACAGAACAATGTCAGGTCGATTGTAGACGACAGTTCGGTCTGTGAGAATCGTTCTGTCCCAGTACAGTCGATAAGACTGATTTTCCAACACATTCTCCGGGTTATACACATAGTGCGGAACTCGTGCTTCGGATGATAATTGGTACTTCTGGGCCAATTCTTGGTGGATTACTTTTGCTACTGCATCATGCCTGTTCCTGTATTCTGATCCAGCTATATGTGAGCAGCCTGATGTAATGTGCTGTATTGATTCAATTTGTCCACAACCGAATCGACAGCGGTCATCGTTCACACTTGGGTCTTTCAGTATATATTTTCTGTAATTTCGTGTTGGAATTACTTGATCTTGAATGGCAACCATAAATCCTTCAGTTTCAGGGAAGATCTGCCCTGAGATCAACCAGTAGTTCGACGACAGTGTATCGACATGTGCTTGGCCGATCTCGTTTGGATGTCTTTCGTGAATAGGCTTTGCCATCCACGCATCAAGTTTTTGCTGGATACTGAGTGCCGTGAGGTTTACGTCTGACTGGCATAATTTTAATGTTGTCCATTCGTCTACTGCACAAACTGCTGCGTGTAGCTTGGATGCGGTAGATTTCTCGTGGAAGAACTTTCTGAGGCTCTGAACCTGCTTGCAGATATTTGTGTTAATGTCAGTGAAGCCTCTACCGCCCAGGCGTCGAGGGATGGCCACACGTTCAACAGAGGCTCGAGGGTGATGCTTAAGGGTTTTTGACAATAGCACCCTTAACGTTCGTTGAATATTATCTATGTCTGTGATACTCCATGACACTATTCCCGCAGAGTATCCCAAGATGGGCACAGCATAAGTGTTAACAGCTTTTGAAGTGTTCCCTCCATTAAGTCCAGTTTTTAAAATTCTTCTTACTCTCCGGACAAATTCGGTGGTTAGTTCATTCTTTATTCTGGTGTGATCAATGCGCCTAGCTTGTTCAACTCCCAGATATCGGTATGTTTCTTCAGCTTCTAAACCGCATATTCTACCACAGGTCTCAAGGTCGTATGCAGTATTTTGCAGTTTTCCTTTAACCAAACTCACTGCTCGGCATTTGTCCAGTCCAAATTGCATCCTTATGTCGTTCGAAAATCTTTCCACAGTTTTCAGGAGATATGTAAGCTGTGTCTTAGTTGACGCTTACAGCTTTACATCGTCCATATAAGCTTATTATTATTATTATTATTATTCCACTACATCACGACTAAAGATGTTATGAGTCGGCTGAATATAAAATCTACTCCAGGTTGCAACCAGCTACCTAAGGAGCAGATCTAGGGACTATCGGCCTCTACAATACTTTGCGCAAAATGTGGGCTGTTCCAAATAAAGCAATTTCTTGCACTTCCCAGTCTTTTGAATTACCTGGGAGTTTAGACAAGTTCTTACTCAAATTTTGCGGAACAAATCCCAGAGCTCCGATAACTATCGGGACGACCTGTGCTTTTACGCCCCACATTCGGCTGATCTCGATTTCCAAACTCTTGTATTTAAGACGTTTCTCTGCCTCCTTGGTAACGACGTTTTGATCGCAAGGTACAGCAACATCGACAAGTAAACACGATTTTTTCTCCAAATCCCGGATAACTATATCCGGTTTGTTTGCCGCTATCGTGCGATCAGTTTGAATTTGTTGGTCGTACAATATCGTACACAATCCAACAGACGTCACCGGTTTCGGTGAGTGTTCGTACCACTTGGGGCATGTGTTTGGAACTTCGAGGGCGGTACAGATCTGCCAGTGGAGGTAGCTACACACCCTGTCGTGTCTTTTCAAGTATTCGGTCTTTGCTAGGATTGGACAAGCTGAGACAATATGATCAATGGTTTCTACTTGCTCCTGGCAAATGCGGCATTTATCATCTTGGGAAATTTTGAGAACCGCTTTATCATAATGTCGTGTTCTCAAGGCCTGATCTTGGGCAGCTATTACAAGTGCTTCCGATTCTGGCTTCATTCTTCCCCTTTTAAGCCACATAAATGATTGATCTTTATTGATCTGCACCTTGTCCATTCTTTTTAGATATTGTCCGTGGAGTGGTTTGTCTCTCCACGATTTCTTTAACATTTTTTGTGTCTCACATTTCATGTTTAGTAGCATCAGAAGTTCAGTGTCTGTGTTATTCGACGTGTCTTGCATAGTTTTCTTCGCAATGCTTCTTGCTACACTAACAATGCCTCTGTTTCCCATTCTTCGGTCAGATTTCATGACCTGCCTCATTAGAGGGTCATCTTGATGGCTGACTACATACTTTCCCATCCCGACTATTGCGTTGTGCCAGGAGGCTTCAATTTGTCTGAGGCCTCTTCCTCCTTCCTTACGTGACACATAAAGTCTATGTATATCAGCTCGAGGGTGGGCAACATGATGCATTGTTAGCAGTTTTCTGGTTTTTCGATCCATGATGCGAATTTCTTGCTCAGTCCAGTCCACTAGTCCGAAACTGTATTCGGCTACAGGCACCGCCAAACTACCTATTGCAGATATTTTATTCCTGGAGTTCAGAGCGGACTGCAGGACAAGTCTCACTCTTCTATAATACTCCCTGCGAATTCTCTCTTTCATTGTGTCGTTCGAGATGGTCTCACATTCTTCAATGCCCAGATATTTGTAAGTTTTACCTGGCTCAAGATCTTGAATCACAGTGTGCGTATCAACTTCAATGTTCTCTGACGTTGTCAGTTTGCCTCTTTTTAAATTGATTTTTGCACACTTGTCAAGACCAAACTTCATGCAGATGTCATTGCTAAAGTCATTCACGACAGACAGCATTTGGGAGAGAATCGCTTCATTCTTAGCAAACACTTTCAGATCATCCATGTAAAACAAATGTGATACTGGCCTTTCATCACCATGGAGCTTGTAACCAAAGTCAGCTTGCGACAACTGTCTCGATAGTGGGATCAAACTAATGCAAAACAGCAGAGGGGATAGTGAATCTCCTTGAAAAATACCCCTGTTAATCTGAATACTTCTGGTTTCTACTGCTTCCTTTCCGCTGTGGATTAGTAACCTGGTACTCCACGACTTCATACTAGCCTTGCAAAACTCAATAAGTCTAGGATGAAATCGATAGATCTCCAGGGTCTTCAAAATCCAATCGTGTGGTACACTATCAAAGGCCTTTTGGTAGTCAATCCAAGCCATGCTCAAATTACGTTTTCGTTTCTTTACATCATTCAAAATGACTTTATTCAGTAGCAAGATTTCCTTACAGCCATAAGAACCTTTACGACATCCTTTTTGTTCAGCTGGCATTAGATGATTCTTCTCTAGATGTCTATACATTTTGTCAGCTATGGCTGCAGTTATAACTTTGTACAGTACTGGCAGACAAGTAATTGGCCTGTAGTTCTTCGCCAAAGAGCTGTCTCCCGCTTTGGGTAGCAAATACGTGATGCCGCGTGTGAGCCATTCGGGGAGTTCCTTTGGGTTTTCTAAAATTTTATTAACAGCCTTTGCTAGATGAGAATGTATTGCTGTTATTATTATTATTATTATTATTATTATTATTATTATTATTATTATTATTATTCGGATCATCAGGATTTGAATATATGGTGAATAGATTTTGAAAAGAGTCTGCTTGTGAATTTCTACGAAAATAGTATCATTAAAATATTTATGAATTTCGTAATTATACATCTGCATAACATTACAATTTCCATTATATAACTATGGTATTTGTGTCAGGAATGAAATAAAATAACCTAAGTCATATGCAGAGTACTCACAAATAAACAAGAAAAAGTACAATTTACGAATAACGAGTTAAATTCTCATTCACACAATTTAGCAAATTAGTATTCATTCACACTTGTATTTGTTTTATACTCTGGAGGTCCATGCTGTTGTATTCATTTCCCATTTTTTATATTTTTCAAGGTATATTCTTTACTATATTGTATTTGATAACTTCCCCATCCTAAATTTAGGAAATTTCTTTCCCTTCTCATATTCTGCGCTGATCTGCATCCGTGGCCGATGTCGATTTCAATACCCATTCCATTCAATATTATTCTCCTTTGTCCTCACACATGTATCGCCATCTTGCATCCCCAAGTTCTTATCCAAGTTCTTACGCACTAAAATTGTACTTAAAGTTGAAATTGTTCTTGCGCCTTAAAATTCTTTTTACTACTTCCCTGAATGATGACTGATCTGCGGGACACCGCAGGGCTTAATCCGCTCCTCACCACTTGAAATGCTTCTTCTATTGTATTGCACATTGCAACGCAGTTATTGCTAAAACACTTCTCATCGTTGTTTCTTAGGTTCGAAACGTCGTTAGTGGCGTGACCAACAGAGTTTAAGGATATCACCTTATGGCTGGCGCTAATACTCCCTAATACACGGTTTCGAGAATTGTTGTTCATTGAGGGACTTTTAAGTGCAATTCTGTAATCTAAAGCCGCAGACGCAACACCTACCCACTGACGGCCGTACGATGGCCACGGGCAGGCGGTCCGAGTAGTGATCCACGATGTGCTCCGCCAGGTTCTTTGTGAATGTGTACGTGTTGCGGTGAGGTCCCAAAATCCTGTGATCACAAAAATATGTTTTAGATAACGTAAATGTAAAACCTAGCAAGTCTTAAAAACAACATGACTACTAAACAAATAAGTCATTACTGTGCCATATTTAATTATATTTTTCATGAAGGTTACAGCTTTATGCTAAAGAACGTAGTTGAATCAAGGGAAGCACCAACAAAGTGTGGTTGCCAACATTCGAAAACTGAAAATGTTCGCTCCCGAGTAATACGGAACGCGCGTGCATCGAAACAATTTTGTAGAACTGCTAACAAAATAGTTACCCAAACAATCGGCTCAACTAGCAAACTTCCACAACTAGCAAAAAGAACTCAACAAAACGTACCCATAGTGAAGCTGTATTTATGTCCAAAAACAAAGCAAGGGATCATCTCAGCATTTGCTCATCGGGTCATGGGAAGCTAGGCAAAAAACATAATCGAGGAGGGAATCATTTACCCAGAAGCTGAAATAAATATCTGTTAGAATATATTTATTGTTCAACATTCACTAAATACTCGGGTTTCAAAACTATGAGCAAGTGCTGCCAACTACACACCACGGTATAGTGTCATCTCTCCACTCGTGTTGCGTGCACAATTCCGTGCAAGTGGTAATATTTCCAACCACACTGTGAGCAATCGTCAAAGAGTGGTCGCACTTGCTCATGTGTCATTGCCCGCCACCATCATCCAGGATGAGGCACATAATACCAATGTAACGAATTGTACTTTTTTGTATTCTCTTACAGATTCATCCTAACAACTCTTCAACCAGGCAATCATGCCACAAGTGATTATTACAGTGCTTCACACTATTTATACTAATGTTTTCAGTAATTGATTTGTGCTACCTCTTGTATCTTATTCACTGATTGAATTATATGTATTAACTACACACATGTTCGCTAATTTATGAATGATGGTGGCAGAATCTGAATAGTCAATTTTCTAGAAATGCAAGACCAATAGCTCGCCTAATGAAATATATTGGTGTCCTCCACGTTAAGTGAAGTTTCCAGAGAAATGACGGAGTGATTGACATGCAATGGGTCACGCCCTAATTATTCTCAGTCCACTGCTGCTGCAAGTCACCCCGCCATATACTATGCTCCTTTATTACATCAGGATTATTCTTTGTCTGAACAAAAATTATACTATGTTACAGTAGTTTTTGTGAAGACTATTTTTGTTAAAATATTTAAGTTCTTGCAATGTACGAGAGTATTTTATTTGTTGTTGTTGAGCATTGTGCGAGTTATTTCTTGGAAAACCGTTTGTGTGGTTTGTTTCGCGCTCCTTAGCAATAAAGGAGGAAGACTCACTTGGTGGTGAGCGCGCGCAGGGCCACCGGGTCGTTCTTGCCCTGCGTCTCCACCAGCGCCAGGATGGAGCGCCAGTCGCCCGCCACCGGGTACAGCTCCTCTTCGAACTTGAAGTTGTCCATGTTGCAGAAGGTGGTCGATACGTGCACGAACGCCTGCGACAAGTGATTGAACGATAGATTCTCAGTGATCCGAGCGCATCAACGCCTAAGATCAGTACTCTTTTTCCCAACGGGGTGTCTTACACCAGGAGGGTACCACTCCAACCGGAAAAACTTCTACGTCTCCCAGTGTGCCAATATAATGCAGGATAGTATGTGTAAGTAAGAGGTTAGGATAGGACAAGGAATAGGAAGAATAGATCACACGCGGTCCGTGGCCAGTTGGGGCTCTGACATTCGCCTGGCATTCATCGGGAAAGCACAGAAAACTACCGGCCAGAGCAGCCGGCCTCTAGAACCGCGACAATACTCGAATGGCTAGTGTCGAAAATCCTACCGCTGTCGGGACTCGAACCCCAGTTCCACTCCATTAGGCCCTGCAGTGACATCAGTTGATGCACTGAGCCACCTCTGTCGGTGCACATGTCAAGAGACGCGTCGAAAATAACTCCTATACCTCGTTCTTGCTTGTGTGTGTGTGTGTGTATTGAGGGACGCTCAGAGAAACGATGTCTGAAGCAGGAAATCCTAGGGAACCTTTATTTCAAACTAAAGTTCCGCCCCCGACAACATAAACAGAATTCATTTCACCGGGCAATAGAGAGCCTTGTAGAGCCCTGTAGAGCCTTTTTTAAAGAGCTGGTTTTTTAATACACTTTGCCTTAGGCAAAAATCTCGATCTTAAATTTTGTAGTTGTATAATGATAACTTTTTGCAATTATTGAAAATACGGCGATTTCCCCGAAACGGGTCTAGGACCATATTTTTAGCGGTCCTTATTACATACGAGGAGAAAGCTTAACAAACGATTGGTGCCGTTTTAAGGGAAAATTAATTTAAAAATTTTAACATTGCTTATGTTTCCCTCCCAATTGCATGCAAATTACTCATACTTTCGAAAAATGACCTTACTCAAGATCTGTCCTTCAGGAAAAGATTGTATTAAAAACATTTTGATCATCAATATTATAGTTAGGGGGATAACGGCGGCAGGCGGCTAAGTGAAGGTGCAGTGCATGAAGTGGTCGCGAAAACTGTTATAGAAGCGTGAAAGATATCATAGAGCGAATACGTCAGTAGAAGTTATCAGCAGGTACTGTGAGGAGGCACATATGCACATGTAGGGAATACTGTAGAAGAAATACTAAGATAGAAACAAGAATTAATAACTTTTCAGTTAGGTTAAAATTAGGTTATAAATGCCATGTTAAATGCACAAGATCGACGAGAAACAGACGTCATATAATTCTGAATCTGTGGCGTGTAGTAATCACTAAACGCATCGTGGGAGCGAGTGCAGCGCAAACAAGTAGGAATGGAATAAACTAATATACAATTGGGTCGACTTCCGAAGTATTTTCTGAGCAGCGCGATCTGTGGAGTATAGATGTAACTACATGCAATTTGCTGTAAGTACGAATAAACTACTGAGAAGCGTTGAAACTAGCTGATAACTCGGCAGATAAAGGTGGCTGCTGGTAGGAACCTTCTTAAGTAAATCCGACAGATAGAAATCAAGATAGAAAACGTAGAACAAAACACAAAGAAGGATTTACCAGATATAAACGAAAATACTCTCCGAACTACGCGATTCCTTAAATGAAATCAAGAATCCAAATAATGATTTCAAAGCTGAAACGAACAGAACTAGCATTGCTAAGGAAAGAGATGTAAAAAGAAGAAAACATTGACCAAGGAGATGGAGAAACCAAAAATATAGAAAGAAAATTCCAAGGAACTGTGTAGCATAGAACGAGAATTAAGGAAAGAAGACGAACTAAGATCGAAAGAAAGAAAACGAATCGGAAAAATACACAAAGAATTTATGGTAGAAACATCGGAAACACGGAAGATGTTGAAAAGTAAAGAATAAATATGCACGAAGAGTCTGAGTAACAATTACAGCTATCGAAACGAGATTTCAGCTGAAAATTAGTGAGATTGGTCTAAAACTAAAAGTTATTGAAAACAAAGAAAGAGCTGAGAAATAAGGTAATTATTAAACGCAGAGAAAAAACGAAGAAATAAACAAAACTTAAAAACATGGTGTCAACAATATTGAAGAAAATGGCTTTGATCTAGAACGTGACAATTCAACATACATAGGCGAAGACTGGAAAGAGGGATACTGCCCTCGTCAGAGCGAGGTCAATGAAAATAAATTAGGTAACAATAATG